>CM042840.1:113404308-113716438 GCA_023653725.1 Bungarus multicinctus
GGTCCAAAAGGTTGGCGATCCCTGTTCTAGACCATGATGCGTGTCTATTTGAATAAAAAATATATTGTTTATTTTCCACATCTCATTCTCTCCACGAATCTTTTAGGTTTATGTCATCTATCATTCAAAAGAAGGATTTTGGCAATGTCTTTCTAGTTTTCTTTGCTGTTTTCTGTGTTTTATAATCCAATTTGTCATTAATTATTCCATTAAGATCTCCCATCATACAAATATTAGCATAGTCCACTTCAATTATTTTTATATGTAATTTCCTGTAAAAATTTTCTTGATTATCATTTGGAGCATAGATTGCCATTAAAAGTGTCTTTAGATTATTGTCCATTATCTCCACCATCCTTCCATCATCATATGTATATATTAGGTCTGCTGGGATTGTATCTCTAAAGTATAACACCACTCCTCTCTTTTTACATTATGTCAACGCTGTAAATAATTTCCCTAATTTTTGTTGTTTCAATATGTGTTTGTGTTATTTTTTAATATGTATTTCTTGTAAGCAGATTATATCAGACCTGGTGGGTGTTACCGAAACCTGGTTGGACCAGGAGGGGGGTGTTCCCCTGGTTGAGGTGTGCCCAGAGCTGGGTTTTGGGTTTTCCATCGACCGAGGGCCCAGGGGAGGGGTGGGGGGGTTGCGGTGATTATTTGGGAAGATCTAGGGCCCAGGGAATCCACTGTCCATCAGACGACCGGATGTGAATCCCTCTTTGTGAAGTGTGGTTCCGGGGTTCAGATGGGCCTATTGATCACATACCTGGCTCCCTGCTATGTGACATCGGCCCTGCCTGAACTCCTCGTGGTCATAGCCAGCTTGGTGGTTGAGACCCCTAGGCTCATGGTCATGGGGAATTTCAACCTGCCTTCGGCGGCAGGGCCTCGGGGATTGCTCAGGAGTTGGCTTCTATGACAGCCTTGGGCCTAACCCAATTAATTACGGACCCCACTCACACTGGGGGTCACATCTTGGATCTGGTTTTTGTCTCTGGACAGTGGCAGGATGATCTAGGTATAGGGGACGTTGTTGTTGAGCCGCTGTCATGGTCTGATCATTCGCTCCTTAGGCTGGACTTCCATGCTGCACCTCCTTGTCGCAGGGAGGCGGAGCTGATATGATGGTTCTGCCCCAAGCGTTTGATGGACCCGGATAGATTCCTGATGGAGCTTGGGCCATTTCCCGGTGTTCACACACACAACTTGGTTGAGGACCTGGTGGCCACCTGGGATAGGCTGGCGGCTGGGGCCCTTGACTGGGTTGTGCCCTTGCGGCCTCTGACCCGATGCCGATCCCAATTGGCTCCTTGGTTTTCTGAGGAGCTGAGGGAGATGATGCATTGGAAAAGACGCCTAGAGAGTGGTTGGAGGACCACCCGCTCTGGATCTGACCGAAACACTATTGCGGTCCCATATTAGGGCCTATTTAGTGGCGATAAGGACGGCGAAGCATTCTCACTTTTCCACCCTTATTGTGTCCGCAGGAAATTGCCCAGCCGCCCTTTTTAGGGTGACCCACTCCCTTCTAAAGGTGGGAGTGCAGGAGGATCCTCTATTGGGGCGGGCTGAGGATTTTTTGAATTTTCTGCAGGACAAAATCACTCAGATCTGGGATGGGTTAGACTCTGACTGGGCAACTCTTGATGGGGGTGCAGGGGTGGAGCTCGGTGAGGTTATTTGGGTGGAGTTTGATCCTGTGACCCTCAAGGACATGGACAGGATGCTGGGTGGGATGAATGCCACCACATGCTTACTGGATCCGTGTCCCTCCTGGCTGGTATTGGTCACTCGGGAGGTGAAACGAGGTTGGTTCCAGGGCATTATTAATGCTTCCTTGAGTGAGGGGTTTTTACCTGCCATCTTGAAAGAGGCAGTAGTGAGGCCCCTCCTCAAGAAACTGTCCCTGTACCCAACTTTATTATCTAACTATCATCCGGTCTCCAACCTTCACTTTATGGCGAAGGCTATTGAGAGTGTGGTGGCACAACAGCTTCTCCAGCACCTGGATGAAGTTGTCTATTTAGATCCACGCCAATCACGCTTCAGGCCTGGGTACAGCATGGAAACGGCATTGGTCGTGTTGGTGGATGATCTCTGGAGGGCCCATGACAGGGGTTATTCCTCTGTCCTGATCCTGTTAGATCTCTCGGTGGCTTTTGATACTGTCGACCACGGTATCCTATTGCGGCGGCTGGAGGAGTTGGGAGTGGGAGGCACGATATTATGGTGGTTCTCCTCCTTCTTCTCCGACCATTCGCAATTTGTGTTGGCAGGGGGGCAGAGATCAACCCCGAGGCCCCTGATCTGTGGGGTACCTCAGGGGTTGGTGCTCTCGCCCCTTCTGTTCAACATTTATGTGAAGCCGCTGGCCTCCCCAGAGATACTTGACCTGTTTTTGGAGTTTTGACAGCAATGCACACATACACACACACACTCCCTTCTAATCCTTCTAACCCTGCTGGAGAGGTCATTGGACTAGAATCGGCAAAGCATCTCTGACTAGATTCTAGAAGTGAATAGAATCTAATCAGAGATGCTTTGCCAATTCTTGTTGATTTGTTTTATTTATATTTCTTTATTTTACATTGCTGAATTGCATTGACATGTGTGTCCCTTCTTGTGCACAACCCAGAAGCTTTTGTGATTCTTTGCAGCAAAAATTACCAATCTCTCGCTTTGCTCTATTTTTCAAACATGCCGCCACTATCGCATTCTAGGTGCCGGCCCCACCGGCCCACCTCATTGAGCCCACTGCACTGGAAGGACCTGCCCAACCAAGTCAAGTCAATGGGGTGAGCCTGAGAGAGGAAAAGAGAGAGAGAGAAAAGAGAGAGAAAGAGAAAGAGAGAAGGAAGAAAAGAAAGAGAAAAGGGAAAGAAAGAAAAAGGGACAAAAAAAGAGGGGGGATGGAAGGAAGGGACAGAAAGAAAAAGAAATAAAGAAGGAAGGAGGGAGGAAAGAGAAAAATAATGAGATATCTATTCTAGTCCAATCACCTGCTCCAAAGGGTTAGAAGGGAGTGTGCATGTATGTGTTCTCCTTGTAATTTACCAGTATATTTTGGTTTTAACTTCTTCAGAATTGGCACTGTAATACATTGGGAGAAAGTTAATTTTTAGGGTGGAGATCTGGTCCAATGGATCCTGTTTAAAGCCTCAACAAAATGTGAGAGCTTCCTGATAGTCTTGACCATATTTCATCCACAAAACCTTTAATAGAAGCCAAATATGTTTCAAAGCGCTGGCAAAGATTTTTCAATGTGGAAAAGGGACTCAGTCTAAACTAGGCCTCATTTCAATCTGATGCATCAGCTCTCTCTCTCTCTCTCTCCCTCCCCCCCGCCCTCCCAGAATGGCTTTGATCTACTTTCTCGATGTGCCTGCGGGGCTGGCACTTCGAACATGGATGGATGGATGGATGGATGGATGGAGAAATAGAAATAGAAAGAGAGGTAGATGGATAGATAGGTAGGTAGGTAGGTAGGTAGATTGGTAGGCAGGAAAGCAGACCTTTTGGATGAATGTATTGTAGGTAGGTAGATATATTGGTAGATAGATAGATAGATAGATAGATAGATAGATAGATAGATAGATAGATAGATAGATAGATAAATAGATAGATAGATAGATAGATATTGGTAGGTAGGTAGACAGAAAGACAGGCAGGCAGGCAGGTAGGCAGGAAGGCAGGCAGACAGACCAATAAACCTTTTGGATGGATGGATGGATGGATGGATGGATGGATGGATGGATGGATGGATGGATGGATGGATGGATAGATAGATAGATAGATAGATAGATAGATAGATAGATAGATAGATAGATAGATAGATAGATAGACAGATAGACAGACAGACAGACAGAATGTGATAGTAGTGGCATTTTGGGAAAGTAGAAGAATGACAGAGCGGTAATTGAAGTCCACACAAGTTGCCAAGTTGTTCTCGTGTTGAGAAACACGAGCTGAATACATCAACCCAGCCATTCTGGCTTAGTCAATAAACCATGGCTTAGATCTTCCTGCTCCTTAATGCAGCTGCCCCTCTGCCCCTTCTCCAGCCCCCTGCCCCAGTTTTTTCTTTGGCATCCAATTTTGCTATGCTCTGGCCGGGAGGAGGAAGGCGTGCGGAAGCAGCTCAGACTGATGGAGGCAGAGGAAATGATCACTTGGAAAGCAAGCAAGCAAGCAAGCAAGCAAGCACAGGGCTCCTCAGGCTACAGAGGAAGGCTAGGTTCTAGGTCTGGGCTGGCCACATAGAGCCGAACCGAACTAAGCCATGCGCCTTGGAGAGCCACAGCTGCACCCACCCGCATCATGTGTGCAAGCCTGGCTGGCTGGAGAGGTGGAGGCCAAGCAGGCACTGTGCGCTCCCTTGTACTCCTCTGGGGAAGGAGGCCCTAATGCCAGACCACCCACCCTTTCCACTGCATGCCTTGGGGTTTTTTTTGCTTTCGGGCCTTCTGGCACACCTCCGCTGCTTCCACCGGAGAGGGCAGCCTGCAATCTAAGGCGCCCCCCTTTCCACCACCTCCCACATCTTCCCCCAGGCTTGGCAAGGCTCGCCACTCAGGGGTTCCACATTCAAGGTGCCGGCTACGGAGCGATGAAACAGTCAATGGGCTATGTGGCCGGCAGTCAGTAAGCCTGCATGGCTGGCATTTTAAATGCCCCATGCCACCTCTTAGCACCCCCCTGCCAGCCCTCTTGCCTCTTAGCACCCCGTAAAGCATCCCATCACGCCCCAGGGGGCATTATCACCCACTTTGGGAACCACTGCTCTATATTCTCCATTCTCTTTTCAATATTTTCCATTCTCTTTTCAATATTATCTATTTTTGCTTGTATATTTTGAATTCCTTGCATAATAATCTGCAGTGTCACTTCCTTCTCCTTCTCCTGTTACAACATCATCTGTATTGATTGTTGTCCTCCAGATGGTGAGGAGGAAGAAGTCAGAATTGAAGTTAGCTGAGGCTGGTATCTTTCTGCTCATCTTACAATGCTTGATAAGAAAAATGGAAAGAAGAAGCAAGAGCAGACAACTGCCACTCCAATAAAAGTAAACCAGAAGAACCAAAGATCCACATACAAATACCCGCGAAAATCTCCGAATATATATATATATTCGGAGATTTTCGCGGGTATTTGTATGTGGATCTTTGGTTCTTCTGGTTTTCTCCTGTGTAGAGTTGGAAATATCTAGGCGACGTTTTGATGAAGTCTCATTCATCATCTTCAGGCTTGTGTCTTCGGCCTTGTGCTTCTCAGAGTTTTGAGAAGCACAAGGACTTCTTCTTTCTGGAAGAAGCAGCTGCAAGCTCACATCACTGTGTGTGTGTGTGTGTGTGTGTGTGTGTGTGTGTGTGTGTTAGGTTTTGAGCTGATAAATAATTAAATAAGGGAGACTAGGATAGATCTATTTCGAGCTAGTTAGCTCTCTTCAGCTAGCCATACCCTTACTGGGATTCGAACCAGGGAAGTATTACATGAGAGGCAGTTGTAATTGCCACTAGATCACTGGTTCTATCCTGTTCAGAAGCAAAGAAATCCAGCAAAGTATCATACCCAGAGAGAAATCATCCAGATGCCCTAAGCTTTATGGTCTCCCCAAGATACACAAAGAAGGAACCCCACTTAGACCAATAGTCAGCTCCATAGGCTCACCTCTACAAAACCTAGCCAAATTTCTCGTCAAACAACTACAGCCCTATGCAGAATCCATCAACTCACATGTAAGAAACTCATTCTAGTTCATCAATATCATAAAGAAACAAAACTTACAACCCAGTGATCTATTAGTGAGTTTCGATGTCATATCCCTCTTCACCCAGGTGCCTATAAAAGAAACCTTGACAGCCATCCAAAATAAATACAACCCCCCCAAGCACATCCTCGATCTGACCAACCACTGCCTATCCAATACATACTTCACCTACAATGGACAAAAATACAAACAAATAGAAGGAGCACCCATAGGATCACCCCTCTCACCTGTCATTGCAAACCTCTACATGGGACACTTTGAAACACAAACTCTAGAAAAATATGATCACAAACCCAAACTCTGGCTCAGATACGTAGATGACACCTTCATAATCTGGCCACATGGGAAAGAAAAACTGAACAACTTCCTCACACACCTCAACAGCCTACACCCCAAAATACAATTCACCATGGAAACAGAAGCTAACAATCAACTTCCCTTCCTAGATGTCTTAGAATACAAAAAATCCAATGGCTCCCTAAGACACACCATCTACCAGAAGAAAACACATACAAACCGCTATCTACACGCACTCTCACACCACCACCCAGCACAGATCAATTCCGTAGCCGAGACACTCATCTCCAGAACAAAATGCTTAGCTGATGAACAACACCTAAAAACCAAACTACACACTCTCACTAACGTACTAACAGCTAATGGATTCCAAAGAAAGAAGATTACTCACCTAATACAAAAAGAAACCCCAACCAAAATCCAAGACAGAGAACAAGAAAATGGCAAAGCCCTCCTCCCATATATAAAAGGAACTATAGACAAAATCAGCAAGATCTTCCAAAAACACAACATTAAAACAGCATTCTGCACAAACGGAAAAATATCCACCATCCTAAGAAACCCTAAAGACAAAATTGAGTTAGAAAACCAAGGAGTATACAAAATCCCGTGCACCTCCTACCCCATCACATACATCGGACAAAATAACAGAAGAATAAGTGCACGCATTGAAGAACACAAGAACTCAATCAAAAAAGAAGAACCGACCTCTTCCCTGGTCCAACACCTCAAAGCCACAGGACATAAGATTGACTTTAAAAATACCAGAACTATCGCCAAAACTGAACACTTCAACAACAGAATAATCAGAGAAGCCATAGAGATAGAAAAACGCCCACACAGCATGAATAAACGAGATGATACCTGCTGCCTACCAGCCGTTTGGAAACCCGCTGTCATTAACAAACAAGTACCTAACATGAAGAAAGACACCAGGCCCACACCCACGAGGGCCACACAAGAAACTATCATCACACTTCCACGTAGAAAGCAGACTTACACCCACACAGACGATGAAACACGACCATGGACCAGAAGCCATACCACAGCTACATCACTACCTGCTTCAACCCCCCCAACCCATACATGAAGGGAACTGATGCCCACTATGAAGATGTGGCACGACCACGAACCCGAAGCCAAACAGCAGGATCACAGCTCACCAGCTCAAATCCCCCAGCAACTAAGACTAACCTGAGTACAACCAAACCCCCACCGGAACAGAACACACCCACAGCCAATCAGAACACAGCCAACCCCCCAACCAATCAGAACACACCCAAACCCCCAACCAATGAGAACACCTCCCCACCCAATCAGAACACAGCGAAGCCCCCACCCAATCAAGTCACACCCCCACTAGTAGTTAAAAGGAAGAAGCAGCTGCAAGCTCATATTACTCTGAGAAGCACAAGGCCAAAGACACAAGCCTGAAGATGATGAATGAGACTTCATCAAAACGTCACCTAGATATTTCCAATTCTACGCGGGAGAAAACCTGAAGAACCAAAGATCCACATACAAATACCCGCGAAAACCTCCGAAAACACACACACACACACACACACACACAAATATATATATATATATATATATATATATGGGACGGGAAAAGATCTTCGGGCATTTGTGTACCTTAATCCAATTTGTTCCAGTTATGTAAAAAGAAAAAAAAATGTAAAGTGAAGAAAGGATGAAAAAATAAAAACATTTTTTTAAAAAATTAAAATGACAGAAATCTGTATATTCTCCTTGCTAAAAAGATAGAGCAAAAAGAGGAAGGGGGGGGGGGAGAAAAAATGTAATCTAATTCCTGTATCAAAAGGCTAAAGTCCAAATATAAAAATCCAACTGAAGAGGAAGTTAAAAAAAAAAAAGGAGGGATAAAACGCTATTCTGTCAATAAGCAAAGCACTGCCACTAAATATCCAAGGCTCTTTACTAAATCAAAAAACAGAATTTTCAGTTCTCTTTTCAAGGTCACTTCAGACTTCTTTCATTCAATTTCAACTCCAGACTCTGGCTATCAGTAGTTTCACAGAAGAGCATCTGCATAAACAATTTATATGCTCTCCCCATTATCTTTTCAGTGAAAGGCTCAGAATCCTTGAATATAACACCAGTTGTATCAACAAGTAAGAAAGAAAAAGAATGTATCCAAGCCTGCAGATGGTAGTGTTACTTATTTTCCTTCTCTTTCTCTTCCCCTGTAATATTTAAGCCAGGAATAAATGAAAAAAAATATATAAAGTCATTAAAAAGAAAAGAAAAAAAGAATCTTAACCAAAAGGGACTTTCAAAGGAATTATTAAAAAAAAAAGAAAAATGAAAAAAGAAAAACCAATCCAGTTTAAAAATTGAGAAGCTTTTACAAAAATCCAAGTTCCAATAAAAAGGGTGGGAGGGAAGCCTTCAGGTTTAATTTGTGCTTAATCTCGCTGCTTAACCGCTTTTATCTTCACTTTTAAATTTTACTTTTAGTCTTTTAGGGTGTTCTCTCCAAAAAATAGTAAGTAAAAATTTATCTCACCAAACTGACCCACTTTCTTTCCAGCTTTCTTCCATCCTGGAGCTTATCCCAGCTTTAGCAGCTTAAATGGCTGCCTCTCTGCCATGGGAAAAACGGACTTCTCCTGGATCTACTAGGGACTTTGTGATGTCCCTGGGACTGACAGGATGTGCCCTTCTCAGTCACCATCTCTATGGGATGGTTTAGGTCCGGTGGAACTGTCCTGCAACGGAGATAGCAGCGGTGATCTTGGAGCTTCAAGATTGCACGCTGTACCACCGCGATGCCAGCTCCGCCCTCCATTTTCGACTTTCTTTAGGGTGGAGAAAAACCAGAACTCTCAGATTTGGGTTTTCACAGATATGCCAATATGTCATCTCTAGTAAAATGGAACTTTGAAGAAATGCTGGCCTCAGAGTCTTCTTCTTTGGAGGTTGTTACTTGAAATACTGACAAAAACTTGACTTCAGCAAAGCATTTAGCACAGTTCTTCATAATTAACTTTCTGGTTAAAAAGCTAGTTAAGTCTGGACTGGATGGCATAATCTATATATATAAAAGCCAAGTACCATTCACTCATCATGAAATTTCAGAAAGCTTACAAACTTGAAATTTGACATGTACGTTCCTGTTAGCTTCTAGGTGCTAAAACAGGAATTTTCGAAATGATCATTAGATAATTACTATTTCTTAATACAGTAATTAACACACTCTGATGCTAAGGAGTTCTATTCCCCCTCCCCACCTTAAAAGAACTCTGTTCCAATTGCCACTTGCCTTATATTAACATGCTCTGATGCTAAGGAGTTAGACATTCTACTCCCCCTCCCCATCTGAAAAGAACTATTCCAACTGCCAGTTGCCTCACATTCTGTTACCTTCTGCAAAGTCCAATTACTGCCAGTTGCCTTACATTCTATTATCTCAGTTCAAACTAGCAGATTTCCACTCCTTCAGTCAGGAGCGGTCTGGGGCTGCTTACAGTACTAAATGTCAGTACCTCACTAAAATGTCTGTGCCTTCCACTATGGAACTACTTCCAGACTCAAGGCAGCAGGTGTGATATTCCCTTATGAGTTTCAATCACCAAACACCACTGAGCCAACAGATTGTGAACCGGATTTCTGCTGCATAGCCCAATCATATAGTGTCATTGAGAAGCATGGGTATCCAACTAGTGATTATATATAGCAAGGTCAACAAATATGAAAAGAGAATTCATCAATGGTTCCTCTTTAAAATGAAGACACTATTGTACCACAAGGTTCAGCCCTGAGTCAAAATTCAGAATTTTTTTTATTCATGACTTGATGGCAAAGTGAGGGGGGGAATACTTTTCAATTTTGCAAATCATACAAAAGTGGATTAAATACCTGATATTCAAAAATAAAATCCAAAATTATTTTCATGAGTTAGCATGGGAATAATACGAGGAGGAGGAGGTGGAGGAGGGGAGGAAGAGGAGGAAGAGGAGGAGGTGGAGGAGGAGGAAGAGGAGGAGGAGGAGGAGGAAGAAGAAGAAGAAGAAGAAGAAGAAGAAGAAGAAGAAGAAGAAGAAGAAGAAGAAGAAGAAGAAGAAGAAGAAGAAGAAGAAGAAGAAGAAGAAGAAGAAGAAGAAGAAGAAGAAGGAGTTGTTGTCCGTTTTGTAGCATTCTTTTTGTCTTGATTAGCTTGCAACATTGTGTTTCATGTATTGGGGGCTTTCAGTGCAGTTTGGTTTCATGTAAATGGCCGGTAATTATTAGGAAGCTAGGTTTTATCTGGGTAGCTGGATGGGGTGTGTTTAGGTTGGAGGCATCAGGGTGGGTCTGTTTGTGCCCAGGTATTTGCTTGGATTGTGATGTAGAGATTTTTGTTTATTTGTGAGTGCAGGCTTCCAGATAATTGACAGTCTGGTGGAGTCATCTCTTCTATTCATATTATCAAGTCTTTTATCAATCTCTATGGCTTCTCTGATAATTCTGTAGCTGGGGTTTTCTATACTAGCTAGGGTTTTGGTGCCATTGAAGTCGATGCTATGTCCTGTGGCTTTCATGTGTTGGACTAATGAGGAAGTGTGCTCCAGCTTTTTTACTGCATTCTTGTGTTCATCAAGGTGGGTACTTATCCTTCTATTGATCTGTCCAATGTATGTGGCAGGACATAATGTGCAGGGGACTTCATATATGAGTTGGTTTTCTAAGTCAATTTTATCTTTGGGTTTTTGGTCTGGCGTTTTATTTCCTCCCTGTAGAGGTCTGATCCATCCAGCTACCCAGATAAAACCTAGCTTCCTAATAAACAATTACCAGCCATTCACACGAAACCAAGCTGCACTGAAAGCCCCAATACGTGAAACACAATGTTGCAAGCTAATCAAGAGAAAAAAATGCTATAAAACAGAAGATATCAGACACACCAGTCAAGCTGAACACAGCAACTCCATGGCCAATAAATATAGACCTAGACTCCCAACTAATCAGGATGAAGAAAAAAAACCATTCAAATAAAGCAGAAGGTACCAAATTCAAACAGAAATGGCTGCCAAAGCCTGACACACACAATTAAGAAGAACCCAATACACAAGCCTGATGATGGTAGATGAGATTCTGCCGAAACATCGCTATAACTTTAAAAGCACAACTATGAAGATGTGGGAAAATACCTGAACAAACCTAATTACCATACATATAAAGAAAACACATGTATGTATGTATGTATATATGTATGTGTGTGTGTATATGTATATATACACATTAACATATTAACAAAATAATCTAATGTTCTCAGGGTACTGGTCTGGCAATAGGAAATGGATGACGTCTTCATCTATTTTATCATATTTGTTAAATATGAACTATGTATTGAAATGTTGCTATAAATGTCACCATAGTTGTATTTGTGTCACATAGAAAGACAAGATTCTTATGAATTTCTGATATTGCAATAGACATTTTGTCATTTTGATGAAAAAAAAAGTTTTTCCAAAAATCTGGGAATAAATATGTAAATGTATAAATCAGATACTCAGTGTACACTTGTAAATGACCCAAATTTGTATAATTTACTTGTAATATAACTTTTCAATTACATTAAAATTGATAAATATGTAATCATATAGTATAGTCATTGAAAACAATGTGTTTAGTGAAAACTAACTCATACAAAGTAATCCTACCTTTCGATTGAGGATTTACAGAAAAAAAGTATTTTTCCAATTCACATTATTTTAAGTTTTTTATACCTACTACAGGAATGATATTATTTTCTTCCCATACGCAAGGCATTATTGAACTGGGAACATTGAATACCCTTGCTGTTTCTTTTTTTAGAAACTCCCACCCACCCAATGTCATAACTCTCATCTAGAGTTATAAGAACTTGTAGGATGCCATTGGGAGGGTGGAAAGGATGTGTACTGTCATTTTTTTTCCTCCAATCATCATTGTTAGAGGTAAAATATGAAAGTTAAACTTTACTCCTCGACAGTGAATAGTTGCACAGGAATAGGCATTTCTGAATTAAACGGAGTCAGCTTCTAATAACATTTATAGAATGCATGAGGACATTGTAGGTGGTCTTTGAAACCAACTCTCTTCTGTGGGCATAGCTTTCATTTGGTTTCTACTTACATGTAGTGTAAAGACCTATTCCCCTTTTTTTAGAACTTTGAGATTAATAAGTGGAGATATTTTCTTCCTGGTAAAGTGTACCAAGGCTTCTTTAACTTGCTTGTTTCTCAGGCTATAAATGAAAGGATTCAGTAGGGGGGTTATCACTGTATTCAAAATGCTGGCCACTTTGTTGAGGTCTAATGAGTGGTTATTTTGTGGCTGAACATAAATGAAAATAGAACTTCCATAGAAGAGAATCACTACAATTAGGTGTGATGCACATGTTGAAAATGCTTTCTGGCGGCCTTTGGCAGAGGGGATGCGAATTACTGCTGCAATAATAAAAATATAGGAGATCCCTGTTACCAGCAATGATCCTAAAAGGAGCAAGGCTGAATTTACAAAATTAATAATCTCAATAGTTCTTGTATCAGAGCAGGCCAACTTTAGAAGAGGATCAACATCACAAAAGAAATGGTTGATGGTATTAGGACCACAGAATTGCAGTTGGCCTAACAAGGTAGTTGGTGTGATCACGACAAAATAGCCCCACATCCAAGAAGCAGCTAAGAGTTTGATACAAAATGATGTGTTCATGATAGCTGAGTACCTCAAAGGATTGCAAATGGCAATATAACGATCAAATGACATGACTGCCAAAAGGAAGAACTCCGAGGAACCTGCTGAAAAGTAGAAGTAAGCTTGCAAAATACAATTTTGAGAAGAAATTGATTTTCTTTGATTCATGAAGTTGACTAGCATTTTGGGAATAACTGTGGTGGTGTAAAGAGTCTCTAAAAAAGATAAATTGGCAATAAATATGTACATTGGGCTATGGAGGCTGTGATCAGACCATACCAATGTAATAATAACAAGGTTGCCCAACACAGCAATAATATATGTAATGCTAAAAGAAGCAAAGATCAGTGGTTCCAGTTTCTTAGTTGCAGAGAATCCAAGTAGAATGAATTCTGTCACAGTTGTCAGATTCTTCATTATACTGTCAGCTAATCGAATCAACCATGAATGGCTCCTTCAGCTGTGGAACTTCTAGATAACATCAAGAAGACATATTCATTATGAGCAAAAGAACCATAGATGTATATAATAAAAAAAACAAGGACTAAATTTCTAAGAAAACTATTTATTAACATCTACCTTAGCCTTTCTTAAATATATATTTTCCCATATATTATGTCTGATTATACCATTTAACAATAAATAGAAGTCATATTCGTGTTCATATTTCTGTTTTCACAAAGCCTAGCATTCAATCTATCCAAAATCATAGCAACTTTATTCTATACTAATTATGCATACACATACATAACATTTCAAAGCCTGCACATTTTAAATATAATGCAGAATGAATTGTGTTGACACCTAGGTAAGTGAGTCTTACTAAGTGTCATAACTATTTAATATTGTGGCATCACAAAGAAAATGTGGGGGAAAACCAGATTTCATTTATTATAGATTCCATCCATTTAAAAATAAATCATGCTCTCTTTTTTGTTTCTGGTTCTTGTGTCTACATAGATTGTACTGTGATTAAGGTTGTCTGTTTTTAATGCAAATATTAAAGGACAGAAAAATTGATGTTTCTTACAATCCACTATATTATATAAGAGATGTTTCAGGGGAAAAATGGTCCTATTACTGCATTTATAGAAAAGTGGCTTTTTAAAATATACATTTGATAAGAAGTCAATTGATCTATATTTGCTCTATGAATGTGGGATGTTTATTAAATATAAATATTCATATTTATTTGACAAATATAAATAAAGCCAGTTAACTGTATTATTTAAGACAAGTTAGAACCCAGGAGACTGTGAGTTTTAGACCCTTAAGCACAAAGTCAGCTGAGTGACCTTGGTCCAGTCAATCTCTTTCAGCTTTTGGGAAGAAGTAATGACAAGCCATTTCTGAAATCTTGCCAGAAAAACTGGAATCATTTTTGTTCCAAAACCCTGGAAGTTGCCAAAAATGAACTATGATTTGAAAACATAATAAACAAACAAACAAATCTTATAAATTGGTTGACAAAAATCTATATATAAGGCAAAGTGTGGAGAAAAGCATGAATATTAATAACAAAAGTTTTTTCTACAGAAGCTTTAGGAGAAACAAGTGCATGATCTAAAATTATATAAAATTATATTAAAATGTGTACAGGTCATCTATCTATGTTCCTAAAATGAGAAGTGATGTAGATACCAGAAAGAACAAATTTAAGATAGGAATGTGGATGGGGAGAAACTAAGGAAAAACAATTTTGTTAATTTCATTTTCCTCTATATTTCACTTTACTATGCATGAATTATATAGTTGTATTTCATTCAAATTAGCAAAAAAAAAAAACTTGACAAAAATTATTGTATGAATTTTTATACATGTATCTGTCATATATACATATGCATTACATATTAATTTTATATTCAAATTCAAATCTGAGTGTACTATGTTTTTGTGAGAAACTTAATGGCTGTTGTCACTAAATAAACTTATTCATTGTTTAAGCAATAATAGTTGGTCAATAAATCCAATTTTCTCATTTACATAATTTACTGAACTATGAAATAACCAATAATTGAGTGGATTATTATAATATATCAATCTAAAAGTATGGTGCAATAGTATTTAATGGAAAATTTTAAATTACAATAAACTGAGACACAACTTGATTTTTCCAAAAATCTAAAAATCCAAAAATCTACAGCATCACAGTTTCTCCTTTTTTTCTTACACACACATAGACATATATATTGTTGCTAAATTGATTTTTTTCCAAGTAGTCCAAATCTTGCATATCAGCAAACATTGTTTTCCTGTAATAAAGCTTAAATGCTCTCTCTCTCTCTCTCTCTCTCTCTCTCTTTCTCTGTGTGTGTGTGTGTGTGTGTATGTATATATATATATGTATATTTGATTATTTCTTATATGTTCAGAAGTAGAATATTTTCAATGTTTCATAAGGAAGATACAAAATATAACATTTTAACAAAAATTTGTAGAGAAATTAATACTTTTGAAATTGTGCTGTCAGATTTCTTATCTGTAAAATTTGAATTTCAATGTTTACCTGTGAGTTGATGAAAATAAATCTTCAGTCCTAATTTATTTCTATAATCAATAGTAAAAATGCTAACCAATATCTAAAAACAAAAATAACTAAAAACTTAAAGATCAATTAGGCATCAATAGATCAAATAAATGATGAAAAGGAAAGGGGGAGACATAATATTGAAAAAAAAACTCTTTCATCAAGTGATTGGAATAATATTTCACAAAAGCCTCATTTAAAAAAATAATTGAAATAATAAAGTACTTGCAATATTATTGATGTTAATATGATAATTTCCCATTCTTCATCTTTGTTGTCTCCTTTATGAAGATTGCAGGAATTGGAAGGGAAAATGCAAACTTCTCTTTTTATTAATTACAAATAACTTTATCATAGTATGTCATAATTACTACTTTTCAAGCTTCTTTCATTGTACTTCCCTGATGTTTCCACTATGAATAGAATAGATAGAGATGTTTGTCTGTCCATACGTATATTTCTGTATAAGAAAATTTAGAATATCTTGGAAAGTTTTGAATTATTGATTAGAGCAATTATAAAACTGCTATCCTAATGCAACTATACTCTTGTGGGTTTTTTTTTTAAATGATAGACATTGAACTCATATCTACTAGTTAAAATTATATGGGAAAAGTTCTTAACTGAATGATTCCCCCAAGAATAAATTAGATCACTTCTGCAATTATTCATATCAAGTTCAATCAAGATCACCATGTACACAGTAACAAAGAAAATATGGTAGAATTGACTTTAAGAGTTGAGAATTGAATTTTTGCCCAGTATATATTTTTTTCAAGATATAATAATATATTTAAAATTACTCTCCAATAAAATCCCAACCTTCTGACATGTTCTGATGCTGCTACTCTGTATCATACCAGATTATCTGGGGTTATGCAAATATTACATATACTATGAGACCACAGCACCACTGACTGTTATTGCATATGAAACTTTGTTTTACATGCATTGTGGTTACTTAAAATCTGAAAAAAGGGTGAAAGCTGCTAAAACTGCAGCACGTTGTGGCAAGAGCCACTAGTTAAATTCAGTTTTAAATTCTTTATTTTATATGATTTATGACAAACAAACAAACAAACAAAAAAGTAATGAAGCATTTACATAAAAATTATTCCTGGGGAATAATATATTCTGGGGATGAATGAATATAGAGTAAAGTTTGTTCTTAAACAAACTTTGGATACTTTTGGATACTTTTTTCTGATTAAAAATTAAAATTAATCTTGCTTAGACAAGGAAAGTTAGACTGATCTTCATAAAGTAGTGACAAAGTGATTTATTTCCTTATGTCTTGTCTCCTTCTGTTAATCTCTCCCCCCCTCCCCCTCTGTCTGTCTGTCTCTGTCTCTCTCTCTCTCTCCTCCCTCCTTCCATCCCTCCTTTGCAGGTGCTGTAGATTCTAAAAAGAATGTTGCCATATAGACAAAGCAAATCTGGACACATTTCAAAAGATCTTATATCTTCCCAATTAGTTTGTGAAAAATAATTGTGTAGTAGTTTAAAATTGTAGCACAATAGAGAAGTCATTGTCAATAGTTTGTTTCATGAAAAATGGAAAACTATATGAGTTACTGTTAATATTATTATTCCTATTTTATTTGGTTATATAGTCTGGAACTTACTCCAGCTTTCTATTCTAATATTCAAGGCAACTTACAACATTGAAAAAAATCATTAAAACCAATAAAGGAAATAATTAACCACTGCATACTTGTCAAAAAAGATATGTGTCTACTATTTTCATAAATACTGGGAGGATGGGAGCAAACAAAACTTTTTAGAAAATATATTCCACAGCCTGGGATCCAACAGGAAATCATATTAGAAGATCCTTTATCTAATAGTATCTTCAGGAGGAATGAACTCCTGTTCATTCACAGTAAAACACTATTAAAACTAATTGTCCCAGATAAGAACAAGCCTTGTCAAGATTGTGCAAGGCTGCCAAGAACACTAGATTAAATTCCAAGGAAATATTCAAAATCAAAAGTCTCCAAACACAAACCGGGATAGTCCGAACTTCCACAAGACTTGAAGTGCAAGAACTTCTTTGCTTCCTGCAAAGAATCCCACCTCTGAGGGTTGGCTTTTATCCCTTAAGGAAGGGGCCATCATCTTGCAGCCTTATTCCCTAGTCTCCCATGCTGCTGCAGCTGCTCTTTCCTTCGAGTAGCCCTGTGCACATGCACACTGGGCACAGGCTCTTCAGGGCCCTCTGCATCACTGCTGCCAGCCTCCACAAGCTCTGACAGCAGCACTCCACTCTCTGATAATCCTGGCCCCATCCCTGCATCACACACAGACCCTTCATCTGAGTCCTCGCTCTCTGAGACCTCAGCCATCCACACCTGCTGCCGGAGACCACAACATTAGTTCTCTCAAATGTTCATCATCATTATTCAACTTTCTGGACCTATGTCATGCTCTAAAAGGCAACAAACAGAAAATAAGAAAAGGAGGATGGGGGAGGAAGAAAGATAAAAAACTATTTCATGCTTGATTAGGTAGAATCATTTCCTGAAGAAATAATTTTTAAAAACTGAATATTCAATTAAATCATTCTCATCTAAAACTATGATTATGACTTCACTATCATTGACTCTTTGGATATAGGAAGGTTTCCTGTCATGTAATGAAGCAAGATGTTCTCCTTGAATCTAGAGATTTGAAGGATGCCATGGTATCATTAGTCAACCCAATTGCAGTCTTGATAAATATCCTCCATGGTGGCACAGTAGTTAGAATGCAGCATTGCAAGCTAACTCTGCCAGAAATTCAGTCCTGACTGCCTCAAGGTTGACTCAGCCTTTCATCCTTCCAAGTTCAATAAATTGAGGGTCCAAATTGTTGGGGGCAATATGACAACTTTGTAACCACTTAATAGAGTGCTGTAAAGCACTATGAAGTGGTATATACTGTAAGTCTAGGTGCTATTGCTATACAATCCTTGATACCAATACTTGGGGACTGATTGTTTTATGCAGAGGACTGAAAACATGTGGAACAGTCCATTAATTTATATTTGTAAAGAATTACAAAGAGATTTGAAAATCACATGGAAATGGTCAGAGCTAAATTCTAAGACCAAAGAACAAAACTTGGACCCTGTAGGTAATCCCTTGGTTAAAACACACACACAAAAATGCCTTCCATGTATAACTTTTTCCTAATCACTATCCAATAGATAGTCATAAAACACATCAAAATGTTGCACAAATTAGGTCAGAATGATAAAAAACATAAAGAACATTTTGGAAGAACAATAAGTTTTATGAACAAGATTTGAAAATAGAAAGAGACCAAAGTAGAATAAAGTATTACAGAAAACTAAATACCCTAAAATATTTGAATTACTCAGGGTTACATCCTCTTGAAACAAAGCAAATATTATTCTGAGTTATTAAATATGTCTAATGAATAACAACATAGAATAACAGAGTTGGATGGACCTTGGAAATCCAATCCCCAGCTCAATCAAGAGATCCCATACCATTTCAGACAAGTGGCTGTTCGGTTTCTTCTTCAAAGCCTCCAATGATGGAGCACCCAAAACTTCT
Organism: Bungarus multicinctus; assembly: GCA_023653725.1. NCBI lineage: Eukaryota > Metazoa > Chordata > Lepidosauria > Squamata > Elapidae > Bungarus > Bungarus multicinctus. The sequence continues at coordinate 113,423,150 of CM042840.1, forward strand.
GAAGGCAAGCTGTTCCAATAGTTAATTGTTATCACCGTTAGAACATTTTTCCTTAGTTCTAGGATACTTCTCTCATTTATATGTTTCCATCCATTGTTTCTTATTTTGCCTTTTGGTGCTTTGGAAAATAGGCTAACCCGCTCTTTTTTTGGGAGTGGGGGCAGTTCCTTAAATATTGAAACACCACAATCATATATCCTCTAGTACAGTGGTTCCCAAACTTTTTCAGTTTGGTGCTACAATCTCATCCTCAACGCCCCTCACTAGGGGTGGGATTCAAATTTCTGTGGGCATGGCCTAATTTAAGGGTGTGGCCTGCTGGTCATGTGACTGGGTAGGCGTGGCTTGCTGGTCACATGACTGAGTGGGCATGGCTTGGTGGTCACATGGCCGGGTAGGTGTGGTTTGATGGTCATGTGACTGGGTAGGCCTGGCCAGGTGACTGGCAAACCAAATACAAGTGGTCCTCACTTAATGGCCGGTTGCTTAGCAAGTGTTCTAATTTATGACTGGCTTCCCCAGAGCTACTTGATCTGTTTTTGGAGTTTTGACAGCCATAGACACACATACACACACACTCCCTTCTAACCTTGCTGGAGCAGGTCATTGGACTAGAATCGGCAAAGCATCTCTGGTTAGATTCTAATAGTGAATGGAATCTAATCAGAAATGCTTTGCCAATTCTTGTTGATTTGTTTTATTTGCATTTATTTATTTTATGTTGCTGAATTGCATTGACATGTGTGTCCCTTCTTGTGCACAGCTCAGAAGCTTTTGTAATTCTTTGCAGCAAAAATTACCGACCTCTGGCTTTGCTCTACTTTTCAAACGTGCCACCACTGCCGCATTCTAGTTGCCACACACCCCAGGTCCACCCCATTGAGCCCATTGCACCAGAGGGACCTGCCCAAGCAAGTTCAAGTGGCAGGGGCACATATGCAAGCCATTTCCCCATGGACCCACACCCCTTAACACCAATTCCGCCTCCATGCATATGAACCCCATGCCATTCTACAGAAGGCTGCTGGGGGGCGGGGGTGTCCCAGACGCAGGAATGGGTGGGTGGGTGCAGGAGACTCCTTAATCTGGATTGCAACCGGGGAAACGGTGCAAGCCTGTTCAGTTTTCTCTCCTACCCACCCACACTCTCCCCAATTTTCCCAGCTTGGGGAAAAAAAACCCCAGTGCTGCTTCACACACCCCTGCCATTAGTGCATGTCCATGCATGCACCCGCATACTCTCATTCACCCACCCACCCACTTTGCACCGACAGGGCATCCTCCCCCCACCACCCCCTTCATTCCCACCCTCTGCCACACAGGCACCCTTCTCCTTTTGTTGCACCTGCTCCCAGCCAGCGGAGGTGCAGAGGGCCTGGCCCTGCCACACATACATCCCGTTAATCCCAGCACTGGCAGCGAAGGAAGAGGGAGGTCCCGCTGCAAAAGTGCAGCTCACTCCTCCTGACGTGCAGTGTTGCAAAGATGCCGCTGCAAGGGCGGGGTAATAGGTTGCTTCCCCCACTGCCTCTTTGTATCACCTGGAGATGAGAGGGCAATGTTCCCGGAACCTCTATGCCGCTGTGGCCCCTGGTCGGCTGCCCCTCCAGCCCACTGGCTATCCTCCTCCGTCCGATGCCCCAGCCAGTGAGGCAGACCTGGCCAGCTGCAGTAAGGAGGAACTGGTGCGCTGCTTGTGCCAGGAGGAGGCCAAGAATCTGGCGGTACTGGTGCAATGTGGCCGGCTGATCCAGGGCATGAACCAGCAGCTGCAGGAGGACTTGTGCGAGATCCACGACCTGAAAGCTGTCAATGGGTGGCTGCAGGTGTAGAACCACAAGCTGCACAACCTCTGCTTCTTCCTGGACAAGGACCGGCTGAAAGCCAAGTACCTGGCCCACTCCTGGCAGCTTTTCCGTCATCACGCGGTGCAAGTCCTGCACAATGAGGTGGCCAGCTGCCTGCATAAGCTGGATGGCTTGGAAAGGCTGCTAACCACATTGAGCCCCTTGCACTGCTCTGGTGCAACAGTCAATGGAGTGAGCCTGAGAGAAGGAAAGAGAGAGAGAGAACTGATAGAATCCCGCCCCTGAAATGCGCCCTCGAGCCCACCTCCAGCACCCCCCTGCTGCTTCTTAATGTCTCCCTAATGGCCCCCTTGCCTCTTAGCATCCCCCTAAGACATCCCACCGCCCCCCAGGGGGTTGTACCGCCTACTTTGGGAACCACTGCTCTAGTACTTCTTTTCACTAGACTAAAGTAAAGATAAAGGTTCCTCTCACAAATACATGCTAGTTGTTTCCGGCTCTACGGGCAGCGCTCATCTCTGTTATAAAACTAAATTCATTTACTGATAACATGATTTACTTAACTACAGTCTCTGTAGTCATATGGCTGGCATGACGAAATGCTGAAGATACACGGAACACTGTTACTTTCTTACCAAAATGGTCCCTATTTTTCTACTTGCATTTTTATATGCTTTCGACTCCCCTATTTTTTGGGCCTCAGAGAAGCTTCCTGGGGAGGCATTTTACTCCCAGAAGGCTTCTCTAGTGCCCAGGAAGGAAAAAACAGAGCCTGGGGAGCTCCACACTCCCACACTCTGTTTTGGGGCATTCTGTGCCTTAGGGAAGTCTCCTGGGGGTGTTTTTGCTCCCAGAAGGCTTCCTGGGGATTAGGAAGGAAAAAACAGAGCTGGGGTGCATGCTCTGTTTTGGGGCCTCCTGGGACTCAGAGAAGCCTCCTGGGGGGGGGGTGTTTTTGCTAAAATCCAGGGGGTACTGAGTAAATCATATGTAACAAATGCAAAATTTATGACAGAGTGGTTATAAACTAATAAACACACACACACATGCAAACACACATACACTTTATCAATAAAATGTGAAAATAAATAGAAAACAAAGAGCAGTAATGTCTTACAGGGAAATAAAACACAAAGCCAATACATTCAACTGCCAATATATCTTGAAGCAAACCAAATGTCTGTTATGAGTTGTTAAACTTCCCTAAAAAGTTATTTATTTATTCGCAGAATTCAGCAAGTTTTCACATTTTCACATTTTACTAACTCAAGAATGGTGCTACTGAGTGAGAGATTTAACTTTAAGTATTCTGCATGTTACCCTCAAGTTGAACGCGGAACTTCTGTTTTTTCAGACAGATAAAATTTTCTCATGAGCTTCTTAATGGTGATTTTCATTTCTTTATTACGAAGAGTGAAGATCATGGAATTCAGCATTGGGGTCAAAAGAGTGTAGAGGACTGAAACAACCTTGTCTGCTGGAAATACCTTGAAAGGGCGATCATAAATGAACATCCCTGGAACAAAATTCAAACTCATAACTGTGATCTGGGAAGCACAGGTGGAAAGGGCCTTGTGTTTGCCTTCTGTTATATGCTTCCTAATCTTTACTAAGATGGCTGTATACGACATAAGCAAAGTGAAGAAAATTAATGAGAGGAGAAGTCCACTATTACAAACCATCAGAAGCTCAATTGTGTATGTATCAGCACATGCCAGCTTGATGAGTTGAGGAATGTCACAGTAGAAATTGTCCAAAATGTTAGATTTGCAGAAAGGGATCTGAAGGAGAATTCCAACCTGGATAATGGAGTGAGCAAAGCCACCTAACCATGCTCCTGCTATCAATCCTATGCAAATTTCTTTCTTCATGATAATTAAATATTGCAGGGGTTTGTAAATAGCAATGTATCTGTCGACAGCCATTGCAATTAGTAAGAAGACCACTGTGCCCCCTGTTAAATGAATGAAAAAAATCTGTGCAATACACCAATTGTAAGAAATGGTGTGAGTGTGAGAGAAGAGATCCCACAACATTTTGAGTGATGTGACAGATGATTCACTGATGTCTACAATAGCCAAGTTAGCAAGCAGAAAATACATGGGTGTATGCAGAACAGGGGTGAAGAACACTGTGATTATAATAGCGAGATTTCCAAGCCAAGTTGTGATATAAATGCCAAGGAAAAGGAGGAAAAGAAATGATTGCACTCTATGATTCTGGGAGAAGCCTAGCAGAATAAAATCTACTACAGTTGTCAGGTTGTTCTCCATTTAAAATCCTGTTAATGGGATATTTTCCTCCTAAAATAATTGAGAAACATTGTAAGTTATGTTATTGATTTTCTCCTAGAACAAACTACCAACAATAATACGTGTCAAAGGTAGGCTTTTTTTGCAATTAAGCCAAAAACTATCAAATGTATTTACTTTGCACATTTGAAGGGTATAAAACTCATACTTTAAAATGATATAAATGTAAATGATTTGAATCTTTATATATTAGGCAGAGAAATTACAGAAAAGGGGTATAATTTTAGGATCTGGGAGTTAATAATCTAATATATGTTTTTTGGTTTTAATTAATTCTAAATTGGGGTTTTATTAGTTTTAATTTTTAACTTAAATTTTGAATAGACAGCCGATTTGATTATTTAATTTATTTTTAATCGTATTTATTGTGTATTTATTGTATGCTTTTAGTGGGCTGTACACCGCCCCGAGTCCCTTTTTGGGAGAGGGAGCGGTATAAAAGTGCGATTAATAAATAAATAAATAATAAATAAATATAAATTATATTTAGATATTTATATATTTTAATATATTTCCAGGACTTACAGAACATTTCAATCACTCAATCTAAGTAATAAACCATTTCCCAAATATGTAACATGAGTGAGAAGCAAACTTGATAAAGGAACAAAGTATATATAATAAAAGGTATTCAATAACCAAAATAAAAACAAATTCATAAAGTGCAGCAGAATTATACCAAAATTTGGAATCATAACAACAACAACAACAACAACAACAACAATAGCATTTCATTACAGTGCAGTTCTCTGACATGGTGTATTTCTGCTGCTTCTGAGGTTGTTCAGCTTCCAGTAACCCTGCAGGCCCATGCCCTGGTTGCTCAGCTATGGGACCCGTGGCCTGTAGTCCACTTTTCGACAGATGCCCAAGTTCCCTACCACCCGACACGGTCCTTGTTAACCCGGGCAATGACCAAGCCGGTATAGGCTTCGTTCGGTTGTGTTTCACCATGATTCATTGCATGGGTTGTTGGGTGCAGTGAGTTCTGCTTCTCAGCCTAGACTTTTCTGACATGGTGGGACCTACTAGTAGTTTGCACTACCACTATCACAGCTCTCAGCTTCATTGGAACAGTTAAGCCCCCTGCAACGTCAAGGCAGCACCCTGTGGAGGATGGTGCTGAAACCAGGGAACCAGCTTTGATGGAGGTCAACAAGAGGAAGCTGCTCAAAGTGCAGTGAACCAAGAATCAATATAGAAAAACAGCAATGCAAACTCAGGCTGACAGCTTGTGTAACAAAGCACTCCATGGACAGTTCCTTGAAAAGATCCAAGGAAAAATAGATAAGGAAAAGACCTGGTTATGGCTGACCAATGGAACACTGAAGAAAGAAACAGAAGGCCTGATTCTTGCATCCCAAGAACAAGCCATCAGAATGAATGTAATCAAAGCCAGAATAGAAAAATCTGCTAATGACCCCAAATGCAGACTCTGCAAAGAAGTAGATGAAAGCATTGATCACATACTGAGCTGTTGCAAGACAATAGCTCAGACTGACTACAAACAATGTCACAACACAGTAGCTCAGATGGTCCACTGGAACTTGTGTCACAACTACCATCTGCCTGTAGCAAAGAACCTGTGGGATCATAAACCTGAAAAAGTGGTCGAAAGTGAGTATGCAAAACTACTGTGGGACTTCTGTGAATACAGACTGACAAAGTTTTGGAACACAATACCCTGGATATCATGATTGTGGAGAAGAAAAAAGTGTGGATTGTCAACATTGCCATACCTAGCGACAGCAGAATTGACGAGAAACAACTTGAAAAAGTCACCAGATATCAGGACTTGAGAATTGAACTGCAGAGACTCTGGCATAAACCAGTGCAGGTGGTTCCAGTGGTAATCAGCACACTGGGTGCTGTGCCTAAAGATCTAGACAAGCACTTAAAAACAATTGCCGCTGACAAGATCACCATTGGTCACCTGCAGAAGGCAACCTTACTGGGATCTGTTCGCATAATCCACCAATACATCACGCAATCCTAAACACTTGGGAAGTTTTCGACTAGTGATTTGTGATACAAAACCCAGCATGGTTATCTCGTTTGCTGTGTATACTGTCATTTTTGTGAATAATAATAATAATAATAATAATAATAATAATAAAACAACAACAACAGCAATAACATATTTGTGCAGAAGAGTCACAACAGTCCTACTTTTAAGCCTTAATGAAACAAATAATCTTTACCAACTTTTATAATATCAGGAGGAGAAAAACCAGTCAATTATCTGTGAAAGATACTGGATTATTACATTTTCTAAGTGTTCTATACATTTAGTATCTATGACTTTTGTTGCTGTGATAATCATTCTTCTACATTACCATTAACAGATTTGGGTATGTAATAAAATAGAATAAAATCCCCCCTCTTGAAATATGAATATATGCAGTGTCATATTATGTTAATGTATAAATATATTGTACAAGTATAAGTATACTATACCATCATTATTTTGTCTGAATGGATAAAAACAATTAAACTGCACTCTCTTGTATATACCTTATTCAATGTAGAATAAACCTCTTACTTATATGCTTCATGTATTATTTAAGTAGGTTGACACAGATTTGACAGTCACTTTCCTAGTATTCTATTTCCATTTCTCTGTTGTCATAGAGAAATGTTGCTGTAATTGAGTATAAGTAGTCAGTACTCAACAATTATCAAACATGCCAATAGCCATACACAAATGCATTGCTTATTCCAAATTCTAATTTGAATCTATTAAATTTATAAAATAATAAAAGGGGCTGTGTAAGAGAAATATTTTTTTCATATCAGAAGATGTCTTATTCAACAGATATTGAATGATTGAAGCAGCTCTAATTTTAACATGCCCTTTTATATACAGTTGTGAGCATCCCAATCAAACCTACTCTTAGTGGTATAAAATTCCTGAGATCCATGCCTTGGGTTAAGAACAGAAAAGAAAAATAAACAAAATTAAAATAACATAATCAAAACACAATCAAAAGCAAAAATCATAGATCACATAGAGCCATATATAGGTTAGCAATCTATATATACAAGGAAGCAAACTTGCTCAGATATCGAACTGCCTTTTTTTGTCATAATGATCAAATAAGTCTTGAAGTCTTTACATATTTTCTGAATGTGACAAAAAGCTGAACATTCAAACATAGAACTATGACTATTACTGCTGTGATAATCAATATTATTATTTCTAAACTATCATTAACACATTGGATTATCAGGTAAGAAATCATTATTGTCAAAATCTTAAATTGGTCCATTGCAGGGTGAAGGTATCTTTCCTGAAGGTTATGAACTGTTAATATCTACCATAATGATCTAGTGTTTATATATATATATATATATATATATATATATATATATATATATATATATATATATATATATATATATTGAATTCCCAGTCTAGAATTGAGAGAATGACACACCACCTCACCTCAAAATACACTGTGGCTTTCATCTCAAAAAGAGGACAGTATGTTTGATTTCCTAATTTAGCCACCTTAACCACAATACCACACTTGTTCTCATTACACTGATTATATCCAATTACTTTTTCCCTCTCTTATTATTTAAAAAATAAGATATTTGTAAGCCATTCAGAGTTGTCTCCAAGTGAGATGGGTGGCAAACAAATCTAATAAATAAATTATTATATGGGAATGAATAACTACCAATAGTTTCAAAATGGCTAAATATAAATGGATAAATATTTGTGAAATGCATCTTTGATCAAACTATACTTACCAGTACATACAGTACTTGTAGTAATTGTAAAATGATTTATATTACTTACATTTTTCCAGAGTTTAGATAAGTCAGACTGAAGATGGCATTTAGATTTCTCAGTCTTCTATTTCTCAGTTGTCAAGTAGACTTATAGCTGGGATTAAATAAATAAAACCTTATACTACTTAATTTGAATTCAATATTGAATTTATTTAAATCATTACAGAAAATGTTCTATGAAAGCCTTTTTGTTCTATAGGTGAAGGTCTATTGCACAGAATTCTATTTTATTTCAAAAAACACAATTTCATCCAAAGAATATTCATTTCATCCAAAAAGTGCAAATATATTTTTGTTCGAGAAAATAATTATAGCTATAAAAAATAAGACATGCCAACCAAACCAAAACCTATGGATTAAATTGCATTGATCATCTATTAACCTCACAAATAAGTAGAACTAAACATTAACAATTTGCAAAAGAAAAAATAAATCAAATTCTTATTCATTTCAATTCTCACTTTAAGATGAAGATCTATTGTTAAAGTTGGAAATTCTGATTTATTGATGCATTCTATATTTTTAATGAATGCACTTTTATGACATTTTCCCTCAAACTTAGTAATGTTAATAGAGAAAATCTACAATTTGCATTCAAAAAGATATGCATGTTATTATGGTGATTGAGCAATTAAACAATTAAAATTACTGACTAAAGCTATTACTATTGCTTTAAAAAGTTGGAAAATAATTCCATGATAATTAGCATCAAAATAAGGACTTGTTGTATCAAAACATTTTTTAAAAATCACAAAGGACCCACATCCAAGGGGAGCACTTAAATCTCTACCCAGAATAACTTGAATCTGCCAATCATCAGGGTGTAACAAGTAAATAGTGAAAATGTTAATTCGATAATTAGGGACTCAAAACACAAGATATGTCATTAAAATATAATAAGATACGAAGGTAGATAGAAATATGCTTAATTTATTTATTTATTTATTTTGTCAAGCAATTATAAGATAACAGGTATAAGTATAAACATAGTTATGGATACATGAAATGGATACATATAGAATAGAATAGAATAGAGTAGAATAGAATAGAATAGAATAGAATAGAATAGAATAGAATAGAATAGAATAGAATAGAATAGAATACTTTATTGGCCAAGTGTAATTGGACACACAAGGAATTTGTCTTGGTGTAAATACTCTCAGTATACATAAAGAAGGAACATTCGTTAAGAATCAAGAATCATAATGTACAACACTTAATGATAGTCATATAAGAAAAATAAAAAAGAAACAATAGGACAGGGATGGTAGGCACGTTGGTGCATTTATGCACGTCCCCTACAGACCTCTTAGGAAAGGGTGAGGTCAATAGTAGACAGTCTAAGGTTAAAGTTTTGGGGATTTGGGGAAGAAACCACAGAGTCAGGTAGAGTATTCCAGACACACTCTGCTGCTGAAGTCGTATTTCCTGCAATCAAGTTTGCTGTGGTTTACCTTGAGTTTGTATCTATTGTGTGCTCTTGTATTGTTATGGTTGAAGCTGAAGTATTCATTGACAGGTAGGACATTGCAATGTATAATTTTATATACTATACTTAGATCGGAGCGAAGGCGGAGTAGTTCTAGGTTTTCTAGGTCTAGAATTTCAAGTCTGGTGGCATAAGATATTCTGCAATGAGCAGAGGAATAGAGAACTCCTCTTGTGAAATATTTCTGGACTTTCTCAACTGTGTTAATATCAGATACATAATGCGGGTTCCAGACTGATGAGCTGTTTTCATATATTGGTCTAGCAAATGTTTTGTATGCTCTTGTTAGTAGTAATATCACAGAGAAAAAGCTATGTAGGATTAGGTTAACAACTCTTAATGTCTCCTTGGCTATGTAGTTACAGTGGGCTCTAACACTTAGATCATTAGAGATGAGAACTCCAAGGTCCTTGACAGAGTTTGGATCATCAACAAGGTCTTGATTATTCAGTTTGTATTTTATTTTCTGATTTTTTTTGCCAATATGTAAGACAGAGCATTTATTTGTTGAGATTTGAAGTTGCTGTTTGTTTGACCATTCTGATACATAGTCAAAGTCTTTTTGAAGGGTAGCAGTATTGTCTGTGGTGTTGAATAGCTTTACATCATCAGTGAAGAGAACACATTTGCTCTTAATATGATCACAGAGGTCATTTATGTAGAGCAGTGGTTCCCAAAATGGGTGGTACTACCCCCTGGGGGGCAGTGGGATGCCTTAGGGGCCACTAAGAGGCAAGGTGGAGAGCAGGGGGGTGCTAAGAGGTGACAGGGGGGTGCTGGCAGTAGGCCCCTCGCAGGGCACAATTCAGGGGTGAGAAAAATCCCACCACAGCCACCAGGTTCAAGGCAAGGCTCTGCAGGATCACTCCATTGTCTTGCATGCTCCACTGCAAGGGACTCAATGAGGTGATCCTGTGGGACTTCCCCATTGAGCCCACTGCATCGGAGGGACCTGCCCAAGCAAGTCCGAGTGGAGCGGTGCACCAAATCAATGGGGTGAGCCTTGGAGAGGGAAAGAGAGAGAAGAAACAGAGAAAGAAGGAAGGAAGATAAGAAAGAGAAAAGGGAAAGAAAGAAAAAGGATAAAGAAAGAGGGGAGATGGAGGGATGGAGGGGAAGAGAGGGAGGGAGGGAGAGAGAGAGAGAATGAGAGAGAGAGAGAGAGAGAGAGAGAGCTGATGCATCAGATTAAAATGAGGCCTAGTTTAGAGCCTTTTCCACATTGAAACATATTTGGCTTCTATTAATTAAAAGTTTTGTGGACGAAACACAGCCAAGACTATAAGGAAGCTCTCACATTTTGTTGAGGCCTTAAACAGGACATTGGACCAGACCTCCACCCTAAAAATTACTTTTCCCCAATGTATTAGAGTGCTAGTTCTGAAGAAGGCAAAACCAAAATGTACTGTTAAATTACAAGGATAACACACACACACACACACACACACACACACACACACACACACACACACACTCCCTTCTAACCCTGCTGGAGCAGGTGATTGGACTAGAATAGATATCTCATTATATTTCCCCTCCTTCTCTCCCTCCCTCTTTATTTCTTTTTCTTTCTGTCCCTTCCTTCCATTTCTCCCCCTTTCTTTGTCTGTCCCATTTTCTTTCTGTCCCTTTTCTCGTTCTCTTCTTCCTTCTCTCTCTTTTTTTTCTCTCTCTCTTTCCTCTCCCTTTCCCTCCCCATTGACTTTGTGAAACTACTCTGTTTGGACTTGCTTGGGCATGTGCCTCCATTGCAAAGGGCTCAATGGGGTGATCCTGCAGGGCCTCGCCCCAGATGCAGCATTGGGAAAACAGAACAAACCAGAGTGGCTTTGCTCTCCTTTTCGAACATCCCACCATTGCTCGAACGCAGCGGCAGTGGGATGTTTGAAAAAGAGAACAAAGCCACTCTGGTTTGCTCTGTTTTCCCAATGCTGCATTCGGGGTGAGGTCCCACAGGATCACCCCATTGAGTCCCTTGCACCGGAGCATGCAAGACAATGGAGTGATCCTGCAGAGCCTTGCCTTGAACCTGGTGCTGCGGTGGGATTTTTCTCACCCCTGAATGAATAATGCTTTTTCAATGTTGTCTTCTGAGAAATTGATATGTATTGGATCATTGTAGTTATTTGTGGTTCGACTAGCAAATATTGGGCATGATCCACTGCTGAGCCAAAGAATGTTGGCTTTAATGGTGTCATAATTGCAGTCTTTACCATTTGGTCCTTTCAAGGGTGGGATGGACCTTGAATCATTTAGTTTGTTGTTTACAAAATTGTAGAAAGCGCGGGTGTAATTGGTGTATAGAAGGTTTTCTTCTTCTTTAATGTGCATTCAATCTTTATCTGGTGGCATAAATTTTTGTATCGACTTTTGAAGTTGGCAATGTGACCAGATTTGTTTTTCTGCCAAAGTGATTTCTTTTTGGATTGGAGCTTCCTTATTGTTATGGGTAATTTGTTTTTTTGGTTTTGGGAATTTTTATTGGTACATATAGTTTGATGACTCTTTTGACTCCAAGTAAAAATATGTTGTAATGGTTAAATAATGAACCACTGGATTTTGGTAGTGATTAATTTATCACAAGGGAGACAGATGAAGGTTGCCACTTTAAAAGAGATTTATTGAGAAAATAGTAGCAGTGCCTTACTGTAGAGAGCTTTGGTGGAAATGTATTTTCTAGGTCCCTTTCACTCAGACTTCTGGCCCAAAGCCAGTGTAAAAAAGGCTCTTTTGAAGGTTTGGAGTGGGGGACATTATTTTTCAGCATTTTTACTCCTTACTGAATAGTCTTTCATTGGAGAGAACTACTATTTTGTGATGTTTGACACGGGTGCCAAACTCATGGTGTCATGTTGCCATCAATGAAGTTTCCTGATGTTTTTTTCCTTTGCAGGATGGGGATGGACGTGGCCTGTGCATGACACATCCATCCCATGGGCTGCCAGTTTGACACTCCTCATGTAAAGGGAACAATTATTTTCATATGGAATATGACCCTTCATATTCTTTCTCTGTTTCCTCTGTTCCTCATTTGCATAAAATCTGGGAGTGATCATAAGTTAGGAATGGAATATCTTCAATAGTTTGATGATATTCAGAGACATACTTCCATTTTGTACTGGACCAGATATGCTGTAGAATTTCTGATGTGGTATCTAGAAGCTGTGAGGTACCAGTTAGGAAGAAACCAGCTGAAGTGGAATCCCTGCATGTTGAAATTGCTGCTTATTTGGAAACCATGTGTTTCCCTATTATAGGTAGCTCTGGTAGTGACTTTGGATGGGTTAGCATTTGGAGGATTCTAACTGATTGGTTCTATAAGATGGATAGGCAAAGGAGGCCTTGCTCAATTTCGGTGTCAAATATCATTTCATTGAGGGCAGCATCAGGGTTGTGTTTGACCTTGGTGTGTGTGTGTGTGTGTGTGTGTGTGTGTGTGTGTATGTGTGTAGGCATGGTCACTTGACATCATTCATAACAGGGGGGCCTGTGATGGCCCAGGTTTTTGGCTGAGACAACCTCCTGCAACCCTCTGCCAGCAAAAATGTAGGTCAGGAGGGCTGTGGGTGGAGCTCCATTTTTGCTGACAGAGGCACAGCCAGTCCTTTACTGTTCCAGGGTGGCCCCATGGCCAAATCTAAACACCCCATGGCTGGATCTAGCCTGCAGGCCTTGTGTTTGATACCCCTGTTCTAGTTTTTGTCCTTCCTGAAGAAATCCCTAAAGTAGCATCACATTTTGGGTAGACTAGTGCAATATGTCTTTTTAATTTACATTTAAAATTTATGGAGAAATTTACATAAAAATAAATAGAAAAAAGAAAAGAAACTAAAGTTATCAAATAATTACTTCCAACCATCTCTTCAACTGATAATTAGTCTTATAATTCTGTCTTCCTCTTGGATATTTTATAAATCTCTTTAATCCTTCACTTAATCTGGAACTTTTTTAATCATCAAATTCATAAATTATCATATCACTATTTTTTTCCATCAAAAAGTCCACATAAGATTTCTGGTCTTTTTGCTTTGATTAGGCCAATCAGATTTGCCATTTTAGCAATTTCTGTAATTTTCACAATCCATTCCTAAACTTTGGGAATTTCATTGTTCCGTCCATCTTTGAAAATACAATAATTTTTCCATACTCAAGAACATGGCTAAAATTGGATTTCAAGCCTTACATATGCCTTCTAATGTAAAAAAAAAATCCCACAGATGCATCCTTTAATGTTCTTTCTTTTTTATGTGATTAAGTGCCACCCTTCAGAACCAAGGAATCTCTGGGCTGCTCAGTACAATAATGGAAAAACAAAAACCACAACAGATTATTGGGCTTCACATAGCAAGGAATAGCTATAGAGAGAACTGCCAATGTTTTGAAAATATAAAAGAAAACCTAAATTTAAATAATTTAAAAATAAGATGAATTATCTTTTTTATAATTATTTAAAGGATTTAATTTTCATTTTTGCTAAGAAAACCCTTGCCACTTCTTTTTATTTTGGTCCTGTATATAATTCCAATTTTGGACTTTTATGATTTTTAAAAAATATTATTAACCAATATAATCTAAATGCTAGGATTAATGTTTAGTTCCTTTATTTTAGCTTTAGCAATTTCAGCCCAATCTATAGAATAGATTATATGTCCTTTTTTTTCCTGATTGCAATGGCAATCAAGATAAAGATTACAAATTCAGTTGCCTACAGTCAATTTTCAGAACCACCTACATATATTGAATATATACAACAACCTGATGCTTACTTAACTTATGGAATTCAGTGCCAGTTTTTATGGTAATGACAGCCCTCCTGCATGCTTTAAAAGAGGATTGAACAGATCCATGGAGGTCAGGCTATCAAACTCACTGATATTGGTGGCTGTTTTTTTTTTTTTTTACTATCTTGTGAATTATAGAAGTGAGACTTAAATGAAATGAAAAGGACCTGCCATTCTTTGACCAAGGATTTTGGGCTTTCCAACTGACTATATTTTACAGTATAAGAATAGTGTTGAAGGGAGGTTTAGCCAATCTCATTGTACGCATGTTGTACTCTAACAATAAAGGTAATAATAGTATATGCTTTATTACTGTTCAGTAATTGGGTCTACAGCATCATCCAGCAAATATTTTTATATGCTCTTATAAAATGAAGTATTAGCTTAAGAAAGCCACTGTACTTCCAACTCCCTGTTTAACTAATAGCAGTAAGAGCATGGACTGATTGACAATAGCTAGCTTTGAAAAAGGACACCTCATGACAGATGTTATACTCAAGAGATTCTCTACTATCGGATCAATTCTATTGCCTCATATTTTCTGTTCAATTCTTCATTAAAAACATTGTGCAAGAACAATGCACATAGCATAGGACAAAGTTTATCCAAAGCAGCTCCCAACTCTTATTTTGTCAAACAATTTTTGGAATAAGGCATTGGGCTCATCCTTGACTACCAACCATTTTCTATCAGTGACATTTTGCATTACTGAGAAAATGGCCAAAATAACTTTTTAGTATGAGTTGTTCAGAATAAGGAATTGAGTACAGTTGACCTTAGAACTTCTAGTAAGTAGAAAGTAGTGACAACCATTGCTTGCCAGAAAAGTGAGTCAAATGATATTAATCTCTCCTAACTTATATCAGCTCTGTATGATCTAATGGCATGTTACAAAAAATGGATTAAATTGAATGAATAAATAAATAAAATCTAGACCTCCCAATTTGTGTCATTAAGTTTATGTGAAATAGACTGTTAATTATGCTACTATATTGTGCTGGATTTTTTATTGCTATTTCTTGATTTTGTCTATATTTTTAAGTTCTTCATTTTAAGAATGTTTAAGAATGACTTTAGGGCACTTCTTAGTCCAACCTTCACTTTCTCATTCCTAAGACTGTATATGAAAGGATTCAACATGGGAGTCACTATTGTGTTCAGCACAGTGCCCGTTTTGTTAAAATCAAGCACATTTCCTTTGGTTGGGCGGACATAAATAAAGATAGAACTCCCATAATATAGAGTTACCACAGTAACGTGAGCTACACAGGTTGAGAAGGCTTTCTGACGACCTTGTGCTGAAGGTATTCTAAGTACAGCAATAATAATATACATATACGATACAGTGGTTACAAAAAGTGATCCCAAGAGTAATATACAAGAAGTCACAAAATCAATATTTTCAGCCAACAATGTGTCACTGCAGACCAGTTTGAGTAAAGGTGCACTGTCACAGAAGAAGTGATTAACAATATTTGGGCCACAGAATGGTAATCCAGTTTTCACAATGCTGGGAATTAAAATAATCATGAAACCACCAACCCATGACCCCAATAAAAACTGGAAACAAGTCTTATTGTTCATAATCAAAGCATAACGCAGTGGGTAACAAATTGCAAGATAACGGTCTATGGACATGACAGCCAATATGAAAAATTCAGTCGATCCCATCAGAAAATAGAAGAATGATTGGGTAAGACAGCCCACAAAGGAGATTGTCTTCTTCCCTGTGATCATATTTATTAGCACTTTAGGCACTACAGTTGATGTGATCATGAGTTCAAGAAATGAGAGGTTAGCCAATAAAAAATACATCGGCAACTGAAGATGGTGATTGACTACCACTAATATAATTAATGTGACATTTCCTGCAATGGTTAACACATATGCAAAGAAGAAAACAATGAAGATTACAATCTCAACTGAACGAATGGTATGAAATCCCAAAAGAATGAATTCAAATACAACAGTTTTATTGACCAGATTCATACTTTGATGAATGTTATGCTATTAATTAACAAATAGGAGAAAAAGAGAAGAAAAGAAGAAGTGATGGACGAGAGAGAAAATTGAACTATTAGTCAGATCCACAATTGGCACATCTGTAAAAATGAAGAATTAAGTAGATTAGTAGACAATAGATGCAACAAGCAAAGTTATTTGTAAGATTACATATTCAGATTAATTACATGCTGTTTCTAATTTCAATCCCACACACTCAGGTTGTTACTTGAGAAATTATCAGTTTTATTTTCAGGTAACAGGCAAAACAATAAATCCATACTGTCTTATATGTTAAACAAAGCAAAGACTTGCCTGCATATGTATTTTTAAAGAGGAGCATGAAAAATAGCTATCTAAAATTGGTCCAGGGTTCAAGAGCAAGGTCAAGGTTGTCAGCAAGTCCAAGGATCTAAGAGTGAAGAGTGAAATGCATAAAACAGGGATTTCGTCTGAGGTAGGCATTATTTTCAGCAATGAGAATAGAGATGACCAAATCCTTTATGTAGGCTGCAATCAACTGTCACTCCTTGGAATGTTATTGTAATCAACTGTTGCTAACTGGAATTTTTACTCTACTGCTTAGCAAGTAACTTAATACAAACTCTGTTTTGCTCTCCTTTCTACAGGCCCCTGAAAAATTAAACCACTGCATTACTATATAGTCTTCAAGGGTAAAATTTATACAAATTTTGTAATTCCTTCAGTTTTTTCCATGATAAATAATAGAAAAAGAGCATATTTTTTCACATACCACAGACTCATAATATTAGTTGTAAAGTCCTTTAAATCCTGGCTCTCTGTTTACAATGTCTATAGAGGAATTATTGAGTCTATCATCTGCACCTCTATAACTGTCTGGTTTGCTTCTGCAACCCAACAGGACAGACACAGACTTCAGAGGATAATTAGGACTGCAGAAAAAACAATTACCACCCACCTACATTAAATCAAGGACCTGTATACTGCACGAGTCAAAAAGAGGGCTGTGAAAATATTTACAGACCCCTCACATCCTGGACATAAACTGTTTCAACTCCTTTCCTCAAAACGACGCTATAGAGCACTGCACACCAGAACAACTAGACACAAGAACATTTTTTTCCTGAAAGCCATCACTCTGCTAAACAAATAATTCCCTTAACACTGTTCAACTATTTACAAAATGTACACTACTATTACTATTAATCTTCTCATCACACCTTATCACCCATCCCCACCCACTTGTGATTGTAACTTTGTTGCTTGTATCCTCTGTTTCTTAGTATGATTTGATGTTGATTGTACCCTATGACTATCATTAAGTGTTGTACATTATGATTCTTGATTCTTAACGAATGTTCCTTGTTTATGTATACTGAGAGTATTTACACCAAGACAAATTCCTCGTGTGTCCAATCACACTTGGCCAATAAAGTATTCTATTCTATTCTATTCTATTCTATTCTATTCTATTTTTACATCTGTATTTATTGAAACCTAAATAAGATAATTCATATAAAATTTACATTCCAGCCAGATTGTGCTTATTTCAAAAATACATACATTATTAAATACCAGATTTTGGATATGGAAAATGAAATAGAGGAGATAGATATTTTGTTTTTTAGACAGAAATCCATAAATGTTGGATAAAATAAGTAAATGTTGGCTCATGGATTCATAACTCTACAATTTAGAGTTTACTGAAAAGACTCACATATTAAATAGGAGACTAATGAGCATTCTTCATTATTTGCTTTTCTTTAAAATTAAATTCCTGTATATTCAAAATAAATTTTAGGAAATGACAAAGTTTGTATGACTGACCCTTAAATACTTAACATATATATTAGATACAGAGTATAATCTGATTGACATATGTTGTATGTATGCATACATATCTGATTGACATATTATGTTGTATGTATTGTATGTATAACAATTGATTATAGATATGAAATTATAAATGGGAAGTAAGATAATAGGCTGATTGACTGTTTTGTCCAAATTGTGATATTGAATGAAGATATAATATTGGTGCAATATATACATTTAACTTATACTAAACCTGAACACACAAAACTTTCCCCCTTTATTTAATTCTGACTATATAGACTAATCCTAACCTTATGTAGACCAAGAACCTGTGAAGCTGTCCAGAACAGTGGCTGCTGCAGAAATCTTATAGTTCAAGCTGAAAACATTAAAATTAGTTATTAACTGTCTGTAAAAAACTTATGATATAAAAAGATAAATTAAAATTGTAAAATTAATAGAGAACTTAGACTGATAGATTGTATCAATATGGTGGGATATATTCATGCTTACCTTCAGTAATACAGCAAGGAAAAATAATGGAGTCAGCACTGAAAATCTTTGATTTTTTTTTTAAATTGTATCTTCAAATCTTTAACAGATCTAAATGAGATGACGTATTAATGGATCTTAATTCTAAAGATATGGAACAAATGAAAAATCCAGAAATTCTTATTATCTTTAGGTTAAGGCTTTTTAAAGAAAATGCTTACTATTGATATATATTGATTGTCTTTAGAAAGATAGTTACACTTTAAGCATTCTTGCCAAGTATAATTAAGGAACAATTTAATACCATTCTGTAGTAATATATGTGTAGAAACAGTTACAATTGATATTCTTACTGCCTATAACATTTTTCAAAAATAAGCTTCTGCACTTCCTTAAAGTATTGTTCACAGCAAATCTATAATTACTGTTTCTTTCTTATATGCCTCATGTGCATTTGCCAAAAATATCAAACTATCCTTTGAGCATTAATTAGGACACTGCTGCCAAAAATTTAAGAGACTAAAAATGTGAAAATACTGCTTGTATTGCATAAATACTATACACTGCATAAAATTATTGTTTTATTATTTTAATTTTTTATTATTTTTATTCCTTTTATGTGTTTTTATATCTTTGTAAGCTGCCTTCAGTTGCCATGAGAGAATAGGCAGTAATATAAATTTTCTAAATGAATGAATGAACAAATAAATAAGACATTTTATTCATAGATGTCAATGGTATTTAGCAGTCCAGTAAATATATATGTTCTTTGATCAATCACAATGAACATTTAGACAATTTAATCCATTCATTTATGTCTAGGTGAAGGTCACTTTTGCCCTATTTTGTGTGAATGCAATGTAATTTCACTTCTAAGAAGGTTTTTTCCCCCAGTGCATTGCATTGCATAAATTCTCTGATGATTAAAGGACTTGTATGTTACCCGGATACAAAACACACCTCCAAGATCATGTTCACATGCAGTGTCATATTAAGCCAGACAGGATAAACATTCAGGAGCTTCTTTAATTTTAGCATTTTCTTGCCAACTGCCTAATTAATAGTCAAACTGAATCAGAACATCTGATGGCAGTTTTAATCTTTAAAAAAATATTAGTAATAGATCAAATACATCTTTAGTTGTTGAGACACATAAAAGAAAATAGTAACATATTTTACAAATAAACATTTTCTTGTAATGCACACAATAGATTTTGTTATTAGTTTAGAACAAAGATTCTTAAACTTTTTGCAATCACATCTTCTTTTAATTTAATCTTAAGGTGTACAATTCTCCCAAAAATCCAAAATCCAAAATGAACGCAAATAAACAATGCAAACAATAGAATGAAATTTTAGAAAAAAAATTAAGACTTATTAAAACAATTTAGAATTGGAACCATTTATAATTATTATATGAGAGTTATCATAATTTAATTAATCGATTTTCTATTAACCCACCCTTTTTTTTAAAGACACCCCAGTTTTAAGAGATTGGATAACCATTTGTCTGAAATAGTATAGGGTTTCCTGCCTGAGCAGAGGATTGAATTAAAGACCTCCAAGTTCCCTTCCAGCTCTGTTATTCTATTCTATTCTATTCTATTCTATTCTATTCTATTCTATTCTATTCTATTGCAGTATATCTTGTGTCAATGATTTTGCCTGGTTAATTATACATTGCATGAATAATTATTTTGTTTTATCTCTTTTCAATCTTCTTCCAGTACTATACCAATCTGATTTTCATATTTATTATTAATTTGCTAATAATTTCTACTAATTTTATTTATTTAAATTTATACAATTTGTATATAATTTGGAAAACATAATGTGATTTATGTTTTTTTCTTAACTCTGTCTTTAGTATGACCTTTTCAATGCATTTATTCTAAAAACTCTCCTTAATGATTCTTTGACTTCCTTATTTCTAAAGCTATATATTATAGGGTTCAGTAGAGGATTGATAACATAATAAAATATAAATTAGTTTATCATGCTCTGCTGAGTAACTGGATTTTGGCTTCATATACATGAACATCCTTGATCCATAATGCCTTATCACCACTGTCAAATGAAAAGAACATGTTGAAAAGGTTTTCCATCTGCCACTAGTGCTATGGATCCTCATTATTGCACCAATAATATAACTATATGAAATCAGAATCAAGATAAAGGACAGCATTAGTGTGCCTAGGCTTCCAACTAACATTAATAATTCATTTAAAGAGGTATCAGTGCAAATCATGTGCAGTATACAGGAGCCTCACAGAAAACATGGTTAGTGTCTTATAGGCACAAAGTGGGGGCAAAGAAAGATAAAGTGGGACAACAGAAACTAGAAAGCTAACAATCCAAGAAGCAACTGAAATTCTAATTCATGTTTAGGAATTCATTATTATGATGTAACGCAGGATAGACACATTGCTAAAAAATGGTCAAAAGCCATCATAGCAAGGAGGATACATTCTGTTGCTCCCATGAAGAGAGAGATATATGTTTGTGCCATGCACATGCAGGAGTGGGATTCAATTTTTTAAAAAACTTGTTCCATGGACAAGGCTTAATTTGTAGGTGTGGCTTGGTGGTCATGTGACTGGGTGGGCGTGGCTTGGTGGGCATGTCACTGGCAAACCAAATACAAGTGGTCCTCATTTAATGGCAGGTTGCTTAGCAAGTGTTGTAATTTATGACTGATCTCCTCAGAGCTACTTGACCTGTTTTTGGAGTTTTGACAGCCATGCACACACACACACACACACACACACACACACACACACCCTTCTAACTCTGCTATCCTATGATTCTGTAAGGATCTCCTACAGGAGCAGGGGGTTGGACTAGACGATGACCTCCAAGATCCCTTCCAGTCCAGCCCTAGATTGCAGTGCTGTTTCAAAGAATCTTCTGAAATCAGGGTTTGTGTCCTTTCTTCCTCTCCTTTTTTTCTCTCTCCCTCCCTCCTTCCATGTATCTATTTATCCATCCATATATCTCATTTACTTTCTCCACCCTCCATCCATCCCTCCCTCCCTCCCTCCATCTTTCTTTCTTTCTTTCTTTCTTTCTTTCTTTCTTTCTTTCTTTCTTTCTTTCTTTCTTTCTTTCTTTCTTTCTTTCTTTCTTTCTTTCTCTTTCTGTCCCTTCCTTCCAACCCCCCTCTTTCTTTGTCTATCCCTTTTCTTCCTTTCTCTTCCTTTCTCTCTTTCTTTTTTTCTTTCCCCTTTCTCTTTCTTTTCTTTCTTGTCTCTTCCTTCACTCTCTCTCTCTTTCTCTTCCTCTCTCTCTTCCTCTCTCTCTCTTTCTCTTTCTTCCTCTCTCTTTCTCTCTCTTTCCCTCTCATTTCCCCCCTCTTTCTATCCCTTTCTTTCCTTCTTCCCTCTCTCCTCCTAAAACTAGGAGACCCATCTGAAACACATATACACACACTTCCAACAAATTATTCACCCAGCAGTATTGCTCATGAAGAGTCTCAAGAGTCCCAGGGACCGGGTGTGATGGTCTGTTCATGTCCAGTCCTTTGTTGCCCAGAAAAGATGGCAGGCAAGGCTTCTGGGTCCAACAAATGGGACTTCCTCCCCTCCCTCTTTTGGGAAAAGGGCTGGCAAATTCAAGTGAGGCATGCACTGCAGCCTCACCCACCCCACCAGCAGCTCTGGGCTAGGCAATGGTTTGGGCTTTCCCAACTGCCTGCAAACTTACCTTCCTCCTGTGGCTGGTGGCAGAGGGAAAGGTCAGCCAGCCAGGGCAGTGCCATCACCACTCGGCTCCCCACCAGCCCACATCTTGTCCCCTGACAGTAACTGCTCAAAGATTTCACAAATATTAATTTATCAAAAAAAAAAAGCATGGTTATTTTGTACAAAAATAAGCAGAAATTGTTAATGTGAATATTGAAAAATTATAAAGAGGGATAATGAAAATGATGTTTGGTAAAAACAAGTTTGTATCAAGCAGCATAGTGGAGTAGTGGTGAAGAGGCTAATTTCCTTTTCAGAAGGTTTTATTGATTGATTGATTTGATTTGATTTGATTTGATTTGTCAATTGCTTACAAGACAATAGGCATAAGCATATACATAGTTATGAATACATGAAATAGGTACATATAAGAAAAATAAAAGAAACAATAGGACAGGGACGAGAGGCACATTGGTGCGCTAAAGAGTTCAGTCCTCAGTAGAAGCAGATGTTTTTTCTCCTAAGGTGGAAAGAAATCTCTGTTGTGAACTCAGCATGGCATCAGAAAGGACATTTCACCAGCAAATGCTCAGGTCTATCCAGTCATCTGTAATCCCAAATTAAGGAATTACAAGGTTATAAAAAGGGAGAATAAAATAAATCTGTATGGTTGTTGGTTTTTTTTAAATCAGAAACTAAATGTCTTTCTATCGGAATCAAAGTACTTTAAATGTGCAGCATAGAACCACATATTATACATGGCATTACAGTATATGACATTAATTCATTTAAAAGAAATACGTTTTAATAAAATAGATCAACAATGTCACATTGAATATATACCAATTCTATATATGTAATTGATAAAGTATGTTACATCTGATTGTAGTATAATATTAAGGCAAGATAAATATGTTAAGTTTTCACAACTACAATTCTATGTATTTTATATGTTAATCAATTGCTTTTTCATCAATTATTACACTTAGAGAATTAGTTTATATGTCAAGTTTATTTTTGATATTTTTGTAAAATGTACTACAAGCTTTGTTGTATTGCTTAAGCTCATTTTTATTTCAGAAAGCTAATTAACACAAATAAATGGCATCTCTATTAATCTCTGTGTGATTAGATGAAATTAGAAATTTCAGAAATGAACAGAATTTGTGAAAGGACTAAATGGAGTTTCAAATAGATGTTTTGAAACAATGAAATTTTGATTGATATGATCTTTCAAAGAAACTGGTATAGAAACACCACACACTGAGCTTATGAATCCAAGAAACATCTCTCCTTGATTACAGATTTTAAAAGAAACTTCTGTGCATTTATAACATCCCATTCTCAGGCAAAACAGCAAGCAATACTAAGTCAACCCATGCTGATGCTCTGATCTAAGAGGTCAAAATGGACCACCTTATTTCACCAGAATTAAAGAGTTTAGGTATGGATTAAATTTGTGAATGAAGTTTTGAAAGCTAAACCAACTCAATCATCACTGGTGCTTTTATCAGCAATGTTAAATTCAGTTTTCTAGACAGAGTTAAAATTAATCCCAATTTGAGTCATGAATTAGAAAGTTTAGGAAAAGAAAAGGACTTTTCATCCTTCTGAAAATATATGTAAAGAAGGAAAACTTCCATGGGGTATATTCTGCCAAGTGCTATAACTAATAACAGCCCCTCCTTTGCCACATGTGCAATGGAATCAGATTCCCATATAATATTAATATTGTCATCTAAACAATGAATTTAAGAGTAATAAATTGACTTTATTTTGAAAGACATTTTCTTTAAAACATCTCTCAACCTCTCTTTCATCTGTTCATTCCTTAGACTGAAAATGAAAGGATTCAAGAAGGGTGTCAAGATTCCAGAGAAAATGGCTAAGGCTTTGTTTAGGCTCATACTGTCAGTCTGAGATGGCCTCACATAAACAAAAATGGAGATTCCATAGCCCATGGAGACAACAGTGAAATGAGAGGCACAGGTACCAAAGGCCTTCTTCCTCCCCTCTGCAGATGGAATTTTGACAATGGTGCTAATTATGTAGATGTAAGATGTAGCAGTGAATGAGAGAGAACCAAGCAGTAGAATCAAGGATACCAGGAAGTCCACCAGCTCAATCATGGTTATATCCTGACAGGCAAGATGCAATAAGGGAGCACTGTCACAGAAAAAGTGATTTATAACATTATGTCTACAATATGTTAGCCTGGCTTTTAACACAGTAGATAAGAATACTGAAAAGAATCCACCAATCCAAGATCCAATCACTATCTTAACACAAACTTTCCTAGTCATAAGGATGGGATATCTAAGGGGATAGCAGATGGCCATGTAGCGGTCAAAGGACATGGCAGCAAAAAGGATGAACTCCGTAGAACCCATGAAAAAATAGAAATATGATTGAGTGAAACAGCCAACAAAGGAAATTGTTTTTCTTTCAGAAAGAAGATTGGCCAACATTTTTGGCATCACAGATGTTGTCATGAATATCTCAATGGCAGATAGATTGCTGAGGAAGAAATACATTGGGGTTTGTAGATGGTGATCAATGCAAATCAATAAAATTATGAGTGCATTCCCAACCACTGTCACTAGATAAATAAGGAGGAAAACTGCAAAGAGGATGATTTCCAAAATTGGTTCAAAGATAAATCCAAGCAAAAAGATTTCTCTGACACTGGTCACATTCTGTATTTCCATGGTACAGTTTCTAAAGGAAATAAATAATGAACATTTTGAAACAGTCCATCATGAAATAATTCAGAAAGTCTATCAGGATGCCAGAGAAAATATTAATTCTTTGTTTATGCTTATACTGTCACTATGAATTTATCATAGTGAATCTACCACAATGTGAAATGTAATAGTGGAATCCTAATAAATTATTAATAAATGTTCTATCTTTTTCTTTAAAAACATTTACAGTCTCTGTAGGTTTATATTTGTAATAGAGTTTTATATGAAGTTCATTTATAAATTTCAGAAATATATCAGTGAATTTCATTTTAAATTCTACAATCACCTGAAGAAAATATTTGGAGAATAAAAGGATTGTCAGAATGTGTATATGAATTATTCCTGCAATGATTTGAAGCAATTTTTTATTATTTCCTTATCAGAAATTGGCAGTAAGTATTTTCTGGAAGGTTATATAGCCAGAAAATTGGTTCAAAATATTATTTCAGTTAAGATTTTTACTTCTGCCATATTTCCTAAGAGACAATCCGGCAGTCTGACAAAACCTGGTTAAAACAATTGCCATAATTTGTATTGACAATTTAGGCATTAACGGTCCCCCCGGAAAAAAACAACCAACAGGTTTATTATGCAGGAGCTCTTTTTGAAATGACAGAGACAGACAGACAGATAGACACTCAGTCAGACAGAGCTCGCCTCCAACTTGGAAGGTTGAGAGTTCAATCCTAGGTAGTGACAGTGTTTCTTAGACAGCAAAAAAAAAAAAAAATATTTTGCAAATTCTGCATAGATGTCAGGAAGGTCATCCAGCCAGTAAATTCTCAGATACATCCAGTCATCTTGACTCTACTCCAGTTACAAACTATAGGTTCATAAAGGAGGTTTATTGGCAAAAATCTTGAGACTGACACTATATATGTTGGATTTTTGAGTAATGCATTCATTTACTTTTTACTTGACCCTCTGCTTTGTTTTCACTCCTGTCCCTAATTATTTAACCTCGTTCCATATTTAGCAAGGTCAGGCTAACAGAAATTGGTAACATTTACAACTTTAGAAATTTGATTTTAAAAAAGTTAAGAATATCAGACTGCTAAGAACAATATATATTTAGACTTACCTGAAATACAGAAAACAAATTGTCTTGTAGAGTTGGAACAGTGTATAGCATGACAAATTCTTTTGTTCATAAACTTTATGCTGTCATCTTTCCCTGGGGATGTTTCTTTTCTCAAGAATTTTAACTCTGGGGTAAAACAACTAATGAAAAGTAAACAACATCATCTTAATTACAATATATACCACAAATAATGTGTTTGTATTGAATTGTATTTCTTTAAGGTTAGTGAATAACCAAGAGATGGAAATAAGAAAATAAATGCAGCAATCATATACATAATTGTCAACTTTTGAGTAGAGACAGTGACCCATTATACTGCTAATTTACTCCACAGCTGATCTTGGAGAGTAGAGTGTGGAATCAAAGATTGCCTTTAGATCTATGAAGGCAGCATAAAAGGCTCCTTTTGGAATTCTATATTCCTAAGGGCTGTAGAATTATACAGTGGTTCATTATACAGTAGAGTGTCTGGACTTAAAACTAATCTGTAAACAGATGTCAAAAATATCTGTTCCAAGTGTCAAGAATAATTAGCTTATTATTTTTATTGGATTTTACTCTACATTGATTGATTTAATTATTTATTTATTTGCCACACATCTTATTATAGGGTATTACTCTAGATTTGTTTGTTTGTTTGTTTATTATAGTACTTTACAGCAGCAGTCCCCAACCTTTTCGACTCAGTAGATTGGTGGAGGTAGCAGTGGAGCAGCAGCAGGGGGAAGAGGGATGGTTTGGTGCATGTGCCGCTTTCACAAATTCAGTTTTTCATGAACAGTTTCCCTTCACTTCCATGGCCCGGTTCCCAATAGGTGAGGGACGCCTACTTTATAACACTCTCTGAGCAGTCTACAAATGTCATCATATTTTCCCCAATAACCTGGGTCCTCCTTTTACCAATGTTGGAAGGATGGAAGGCTGAATTAACCATGAGCCAGTCAGGATCAAGCTCCTGGCCTGGGGGCAGAGTTTGCTTGCAATATTGCACTCTAACCATTGTACCACCACAACTCTAACTAGATGTTTTTCTTCATCACAATATTTTAGAGCCTTAAACAGAATTCTACTAAAAATCTAAATTAAACTAAACTAGAATCTTCTTTAGTTGTGTTTTATAATATTTATTTCTCTGCAGTTAAAATAATCATGGAAGGTCTCTCTTAACATATTGGGAGACCTTATATACTTGTACTACATGTGCATTGGTAATTGGACCAACTATCCCGAGTTGTTTCTACCCATACATCTGATCTGATAGAAAGCATGCCAGGGTACCATTGGCTGGCAGGGCCCAAAAGAAAGACTTTTATGCCATAGCACCTGTCCTCTGGAACAGCGATCGCCAACTGATGGGCTGCAGCCCACTGGTGGGCCATGAGAAAATTTTGGTGAGCTGCAGAGAAATTTCACCCCCAGAGCATTCCCCCAAAGCAATTAATCCAGGCTGCGCAGAAACATAAGGCTGTTCACCCCACGTGGCCTGCGGGAACCCTCCCCACCCACTCACTCATTACCCGGCAAACTTGTCTGCTAAATTGCTATTTTTCCTTTTTCCAACCATCATCTGTTTTGCTGTGCCAGGAGATTTAGATTAGCTAGGAAGCAGGAAATAGTTGGATTTCTTGCTTTCTAGCTAAGCACAGCCAAACCTCCCTTAGGACTGAAGGTTTGCTTGCAAGCAAATTCAGTGCAGACTTATGGCAAGCAAATTTGAGAAACTGAGCTAGCTGATGGCAGTGATCGATCACTCAATGATTCTGTAAGCAACTCAATCTGCCTGCTTTGCCTGATTTTGGGTAAAAGTTTCTTTTTTTAATAAAAAAATTCAATATTTACATACATGGTATGTTGTGAATTAATTTTGTGAGTTTCCTTGTTAGCAAATTTTATGAGTTTGCTTGCAAGCAAATTTTATGTGACAGACTGAGCTAGCCAATGGCAGATAAATCTCTGAATGAATCAGTGATTCTGTGAGCAATTCAATCTCCCTGCCTGTTTTGCCTGATTTTGGGTAAAAGTTGTTCTTTTTATAAAAAATTCAATATTTATATAAATATTTATAATATTTACATACAAGCCATGCCCAGACAGTCACATGACTACCAAGCCACACCCACAAATTAGGCCATGCCCACAGAACCAGTTAGTGGTCCCTGGGATCTAAAATTATGAGTTTGGTGGTCCCTGAGGTCCAAAAGATTGGCGACCCCTGTTCTAGAACCAACTCTCTTCATTCTCTACATAAACGACCTCTGTGATCATATTAAGAGCAACTGCATTCTCAACTCTGCATCCTCAACTCTTCGCTGCTGATGTAAACCTATTCAATACCACCGACAATACTGCTACCCTTCAAAATGTTACAACTCTACCTGACTCTGTAGTTTCTTCCCCAAAAACTTTAACCTTAGACTGTCTACTATTGACCTCACCCCTTTCCTAAGAGGTCTGTAGGGGGCGTGCATAACTGCACCAACATAACTACTGTCTCTGTCCTATTGTTTCTTTTTATTTTTCTTATATGTATCCATTTCATGTACTCATAACTATATCTATACCTATACCTGTAATCTTATAATCGCTTGACTAAATAAACAAATAAATAACTATATCTCACGCTATTGTAAATGTCTACACTGTGGTTGTTTGTGAAGAATTTTTTTCTTTTAATTATGTTCAATAATTAAAAAAATTATGATATTCAGAAATAAAGACAATTCCATTAATAACAATAGCAACACCAATTAGAAGAAAAAAACTCTAGATAATAATTTGGGAATCTTCTGCCATTGGGACAACTATAACATATATTTTTATTATTCATCCTACATTTACACTTTTGGAATTAATCAAAACTGACATCAGTGTAATATAGAAGCTTTAAAGAAATCAATCACTACAATTGCACAACTTGCATTATTTCCTCTGCTTGCATTTATTTCTTTTCACTTCTATTTCTAGCAAAGCCAAGCCTGCTAATCGCATTTCTTAGCTGAAAAACACAATTCATCCCTATCCTCATCCTCAACTTTTTCCTCCTCTGGATTCAGACTTATTCATAAAAACCAAACAATTTAAAATAATATAAAATAAAACCTCTGTTCACCTGTGGTAGATGTGCAGTTAAGAAATATGAAACAAATCCTAAAGAATGTTGAGTTGGTTTCAATGGATCTGAAATTAAAATTGATCCATCCAAAATGTATTATTAATTTATTACATTTTTCTAATCCTCTAATGAATGTTTTTCAAAAGATGGACATCAGATTCCTTTTTCTTAGAAATACAAGAAAAGAGAGAGAAAGAAAGAGAGAGAGGGTTCACTGAAGGGTTCTCAGGTTAAGAACTGCTTACTGTTTAATTTAGAAAACTTCAAACTTCAAAGCCATCTTCAAAGTGCAATTTTATGATGCAACTCAAACACTTTAGGGAATAGATCTGATTCCTGCTGGTTTTTGAAATATAAAATATATACAAACAAACCCAGGCACATAAACATCTCATCTTCTAGAACTGTTGACTGCAGGCTGAGGTAAGCAATTTTATATATGATAACTGGGACAGATTTAAAGTTTTAAAATTTTCTAACAAGAATGGAGGAAATTGTATGACTGAAGAGTAGTAATCTCTAATGTAGAGATTTGAAAACAGGGAATTTATGTCAAGTCCTTTTACAAGTCTGAAAATGATAGTTGCTAAGTTACTTTTTCATTTAATGAAAGAATTTAGGTAGAAAAAGAAAGAAATTTAGATATGTGGAACAACTCAGAGGAATAGAAAATGCACTTAGAACTTGTTAAATTTTACACACATACACACACCTAAACACACACATACTGTAAGCACACAGAACATGTATTTTTAGTAAGGTTTTCTTGCATTGTTGAATGGAGAAATGAGAAGATGGACGCAGTACAGATGAACAAGGGACCCTTAGATCACTCAAATTTAAAATCAACAGTCAAAGCTTTTTAGTTCATCATATGAACTGATTATTTGAAAATCATTTTATAAGAAAAGGGATTTTTTTCAAAAAGGGAGAGAGATAACCCAGCGGTGTATGATGCTAAAGATGATGCTTGGGTTTGATGTACCTGTGGAAGAACACCTGAAAAAGGAAAATAATTAAATGTAAACATACTGCAAACTTTACTTGTGTAGATTGAGTAACAAATTATTACAAAATAATATGTATAATTAATACCTGCATAAAAATATTACTGCAAACTATTAATTAATTAGTAACATTGTTCTTAAATGTTATGCTCCAATAACTATTTTAACCCATTTTTATAGATATACTGAAATAAGTAAAATGGACAACAAATCCATAATGACAGATTTCCTCCTAATGGGGTTTTCAGATGACCATGATATGCAACTTTTCTATTTTTTGATGTTTCTCTTTGTATATTTAACAGCAATAGTGGGGAATTTTCTCATCATCTCAGCTGTGGTCCTCAATCAACATCTTCATACACCCATGTACTTCTTTCTGGTCAATCTTTCATTTATAGATGTCTGCTACATATCTACTACAGTTCCCAAAACAATAGCTGTTTCAGTTACAAACAACAAAATGATTCCTTATGCGGCATGTGTTGCACAAGTCTTTTTAGTTATTACATTTGTTGGGGCAGAGATTTTCGTACTTACTATCATGGCTTATGACCGATATGTTGCCATCTGCCATCCTTTGGAGTATAGATTGATTATGAATTGGAATGCCTGCATCCAAATGGCAGCTAGTGCATGGATATCCACTCTGATTCATGCAGTGTTAGAAACCAGTTTGACTTTTCAGGTGAACTTTTGTGGATTCAAAAAGATTGGGCAGTTTTTCTGTAATATGCCTCAGTTACAAAAGATAGCTTGTACTGATTCAAAAGGTCACCAAATTGTAATTTTTCTCATTGGGCTCAGTGTGAATTCATTTTGCTTTGCATTCATTTTGACATCTTATTGTTATATTTTCTCTTCTGTGTTGAAAATTCCATCAGTTCAAGGAAGACACAAAGCTTTTTCAACTTGCATTCCTCATCTCACTGTTTTTGCCTTATTTATTATCACAGCTGTTTTCTCATTCTTGAGACCAAAGTCACTTTCCTCCCCCAAGATGGATTTAATTTCTGGAGTTTTATATACAATTTTGCCACCTGTATTTAATCCCATAATTTATAGTTTGAGGAATAAGGATATTCAGAGAACTGTGTTGAAAATATCACAGAAATTAAAAGAATTTATGTTGAATGTGAACATTCTTATAATGAAATGAAAATAACCCCTAATTAAGTAGTGAATGGGGACAGTATAAGATTTGTGGGAGAGATTGGTCAAGAAGATGGCCCATGGCAAATTCAATGATGTTCTTGACTATAAATAAATAAATAAATAAATAAACAAACAAACAAACAAACAATGCTCTGCTTTCTTTCTATTTGCAATGGTGAAGTATACATGGCTAAAAAAATAAAGATTTTGCAATGGGTGGACAGCACAGTCATTCTATTTCTATTTGCAAGTATTTGTATTTTGTTATCTTCTCCAATTCTGTCTCTTCTATTCGGCGGCCTCCAGGTACTGCCACATCCACTATCCAGACATTTTGTCTTTCTTATCAACAAGTATTATTGTAATCATTTTTGTTGCTATCACCATCTCCTTCTTCATCTTGATTTGCAATAGACACATTGATGTTTATTTTCTGTTGGATTGGAGAGTACTTTGTTGGGAAAGCTGGGATGGAGGCTTGTAGCATAAAGCTGATGAATAGAAATTAAAAAAATACCTTACTAGTATTTGCTAGCAATAATATTAGACAAATCCCAATGAGGCAGAAGCAATTATCTTAATAAGTGTCAGCAGGTGCTCCATTCAAAATCCAAGAAATATTTAGACTCCATTAGTTAGAGAAAAGATATCTTTTACTGGAAATCAAGTGGTAGCAACAAAAGAATTCTGAATCTGAGAAAATGAGCGCGTAAATCACATATACAAAGTGATGGCAATGTTCCCACCCCAATAGTTCAATTGGCTCATCCAATTAAAAGTTGTGTATAGCATAATGTGGGCATCTTCAGGTGGTGATGAGGCTTCTATCTGTTGACCTTGACATATTTTGATAAAGAGTTGCGGCTGTACATAACATAGGATAGAAGCCTAAGCAAGAATCTCCCCCCCAACTTATACAGTTCTGTTTTGTAACACCTCCAGCTCGCTTCCCATAACCATGGCCCCCTTCCTCCCCTCATTACTTATGACAGCCAAAAGATGCAAAGCAAAGGAAGAAAATCTTGAAGGCTGACATTCGGCCCTCCTGCAAAAGAGGCGTTAGTCCTAGAAAAAAATAAGAACGGAAGATCACAGAAAATATACATGTAACACCATAATATTATGTTTTAGGGTTTATCAGGATACTTAGTATGAAATGCCTTGACAAGCGTAGGAGCTCTAACATCTTTCTCATTCATCCATTCAGACTGGGAAGGAGGAAAATATTTCCAAACAACCAAATATTGGATTTGACCCCTTTTTTTTCCGAGAATCCAAAATTTCTTTAACTTCAAAATGTTGTTCACCTTCAGTTAGTAATGGCACAGGGGGATCGACCTGAGTCGGTCTCAAATTGGAAGTATGTTCAGGTTTTAGTAAACTAAATGGAAAACAGGATGGATCTGTCGGAGGGTTTTAGATAATTTCAATTGGACTGCCACAGGGTTCACAATTCGTTCAATTGGGAAAGGTCCCACATACTTAGGTCCAAGCTTTTTTGACTTTTGTGTGGTCTGCAAATATCTAGTTGATAAAAAGACCTTGTCACCAATTCGATATGGTTTTTGTGGAGTTCTCTTTTTATCTGCAAATTTTTTATGGGCTTGATGAGCATCATCTAATGCTTTGTGGGAAACCGGCCAAGTTAGCTGGAGCTGTGTTATCCATTCATCTAATGAGTGAATGTTAGGTTTCTCCTGTGGAAGTTCGGGTATCGGTACAAAGTCTTGTCCCGAAGCCACTTTAAATGGAGTAAACCCAGTACTGCTATGTACCAAATTGTTATATGCCACCTCAGCGAATGGCAGTAAGTCAGCCCAATCATCCTGCTGATAATTAATGTAACATCTAAGATACTGTTCCAATACCAAATTAGTTCTCGCACAAGCCACGTTGGTTTGTGGGTGGTGGGCAGAGCTTAAGCCCTGGGTGGAGCCCAATAACTTCAGGAATTCCTTCCAAAAGTTTGAGGCAAACTGGACACTCCTGTCTGAGATTATGCATTCAGGAACTCCATGTAACCTGCAGATATGTAAAATAAACAGTTTAGCCAACGTTTTCGCAGACGGGATTTTCACACAAGGTATGAAATGTACCTGTTTGGAAAACAAATCTGTTACTACCCAAATAACTGTATTCCCCCCACTTTCAGGTAATTCCACTATAAAATCCATGGAGATTTCCTTCAATGGAGCAGTTGGTCTAGCCACATTTTTTAATAAGCCTGCTGGTTTACCAGGAGGCCGTTTGGCTAAGGCACAGAGATAGGACAGCTAGCCGCATAAGTTTCAATGTTCTTTTTCAATGAAGGCCACCAAAACTGCCTTTTGATCAAGAGTAGTGTCTTTACGAATCCAAAATGTCCAGCAGCTTTAGAGTCATGAGCTTGATGTAATATTTGGTTTTCAGCTTTGCTGGCACATATAATTTGGCCCCCACCCATGCCATCCATCTCTAACCGTACAGTTATTTGAGTGAGCAAGGAACCAATCATCAAGTTTTAGAGCGTCTTTTAATTGTACAGATAAATCATTTAATAAATCAGTTTCCTTTTTTTTTCTGGGCTCTGGTAACCACTGGAGCTGCCAATTGTTTGGTTGGGACAATAGGCCTTACCACTTCTTGGTGAGCACTATTATACTGAAGTAATCTAGACAAAGCATCCGCCATGAAGTTCTTCTCCCCTGGAATGTATTTCAATGAAAAATTAAAACGTTTAAAGTACTGCACCCAGCGAACTTGCTTGGGAGACAGCTTCTGAGGCATTTTCAAATCCTCCAAATTCTTATGATCCATCTACACTTCAAAGGGGTATTTTGCCCCTTCTAGGAAATGCCTCCAGGTTAACAGAACCCATCGAACTGCAAAAGCTTTTTCCCAGATGGCCCATCTTCTCTCGGTTTCAGTTAGTTTATGGGAAGTATATGTACATGATTGCAGAGTCCCCGTCTCGTTTGCTTGTAGTAACACCGCTCCGACTGCTACGTCACTCTCATCGGCCTGGATTACAAAAGGAGCATCCATGTCCGGGTGCTTGGGTACTGGTTCAGCAGCAAACAGTCGTTTCAGTTTTTCAAAAGCAGCTTGGCACTCCATGGACCATTCCAGTGGTTTACTAGGCTTCAGTTTCACTTCCCCTTTGGTTTTTAGGAGATTTGTGATAGGCATTGCGATCTTCGCAAAAGCAGGAATAAATTGGTGGTAAAAGTTGGCAAACCCCAAGAAACCCCAAGATATCTTTTACTGGAAATCAAGTGGTAGCAACAAAAGAATTCTGAATCTGAGAAAATGAGTGCATAAATCACATATACAAAGTGATGGCAACGTTCCCACCCCACCCCCAATAGTTCAATTGGCTCATCCAATTAAAAGTTGTGTATAGCATCATGTGGGTATCTTCAGTTGGTGATTAGGCCTCTGTCCGTTGACCTTGACCTATTTTGATAAAGAGTTGCGGCTGCGCATAGTATAGGATAGAATCAAGAAACTCCCCCCCACAACTTATACAGTTCTGTTTTGTAACACCTCCAACTCGCTTCCCGTAACCATGGCCCCCTTCCTCCCCCCATTACTTATGACAGCCGAAAGATGCAAAGCAAAGGAGGAAAATCTTGAAGGCTGACAATAAGGATAATCAGTATTCAGAAGTTAAATCAATAAGCAAGCATCTCTGAGTATGTATACACAAACCCACAATACATTACCAAGGAGGTGATAGACAGAAAGATCATTTTGTAGGCATCATGTTTCTATATAGCAATCTAAAGAAATAAATATGAAGGAGACAATGCTCCTTCCAAAGTCTGTTGGCATTATCAGCTACATTTGGTAGAGGAGCATAAGAATAGCATTTTGCTATTCAGATGTTTAGACCATTGCTATTTCTGTTCATATTGCCTACACTGGCATGCAAATTAGATACCAGAATATGTCTAATAAATAATCCAATCCACATCCCACATGAGTGGTATCAGCCAAGTAACATTCTCATTGGTGGAATTGGTTCTCACATAATTTATATTTCACCTCCAGAGATTTCCTATTAGGAACATTCTTCTCTTGATGAGATTGGCATTCAGGTGTAAGTAAATTGTGATATAGCATGTCTGTCTCCATCTCTCTCTCTTTCTCCCCACACATATATTCACATTCATACATGATTCTGTTTCTTTGTGAAATGTGTGTGTGTGTGTGTACATGTACAAATAAGGTGCAAATAGATTTGTGTAAGAATATGGCATCTAATTAATCAAATAAAGACTGACTTTAAAAAATGAACCTTCAAGTATCACGCTTCCAATTTAAACAAGAAGATAACTATGATCCTTGTAGAAACTCATTATTTATCAGACACATATTCCAGCTGTCTCCAAAGAGTTTCCCTGCAGCTCAACCCCTGTTCTTGAGGAGTATCTTTAATATTCCTTCATTTCTTACAATAATATTATGATGTTGGGTGGAGGGAAGATAGGAAGGAAGAAGGAATAGAATAGAATACTTTATTGGCCAAGTGTGATTGGACACACAAAGAATTTGTCTTGGTGTAAATACTCTCAGTATACATAAAGAAAAGATACATTCATTAAGAATCAAGAATCATAATGTACAACACTTAATGATAGTCATAGGGTAAGTTTATGTTTTATATCTTAGAGGCAAGTTTTGGCTTGAATGAGAAACTTTGTTCAAATTCACAATTTTGGGGGGGTATGAATAGTAGGATATTTATGAATATTTTGGGATCAATTATCAGAATATTATTCCTCTCTTTGTGTGTGTTTGTGTGTGTGTGTGTGTTTGTGTTCATATGTGCATGCATGTCTGTGTGTTTTGCAATATCTTAGGAGAAAACAAAATAATTGAAATAATGAACATTAACTTCTCTATCCAGAATTGCAAAATGATACAGTATAACTGTAAGGGGTTAGTCAGACCAATATTTAGACTATATAAGGCAGAATTTTCCATAGATAAACAATTCTTAAATTATTCTTTCTACTGTTTATTTGCAAGTTCAGATCTTCTGGACTTTATCTGTTCGGTCTATATTTGATTAGTTTCTTGCAACAAGGAACAGTGATACAATGCCACTTTCATTTTATTGTATGGTACTTAATGATGTTCACCAATATCTTGGGATTAGTCAATTATTGCAATATTTTGGATGGACCTGAGTTGGACTTTTTGCTGTGGATGATGATAGCAGAGAATATTTCTTACGATGATAGAACAATTATTTTATCAGAACAGTATATGCTCAGCCTTTACAAAGAGAATATCCAAACAAGCCTCTTGGTATACAGAAGACCAAATGAATAATATGGTTTCAAATATTTACGGATTCTTTAACACATGGCATAGCCAATACTTATATAGTCTATGGTGAAACCATGATAATGTCATGGTTGATCTCATAATAGGTTTTTTGCATGGAGAAAATATATCATTAAGAAAAGTATGGATTTTGACATCCCAGATTGATTTTGCATTATCAAGTGTCCAAAGCAAAACAGTTTTGCAAGTGTTCACTGTCATTTCTTTATCGATACATTCACAACAGCTCCAAAACTTTAAGGAATTTCTTTGGAACCTAAAGCCTTGTAAGATGTAGGGAAATGCTCTATTCAAGGATTTTTGTGAGAAAGTCTTCAACTGTGAGTTTCCAAAAACTCATAAACCAATGGAATTGAGTGGAATATGTACTGGGAAAGAGAAGCTACAGAATCTTCCTGGGTGTCTATTTGAATTGTTTGTGTCTGGACACAGCTACAGTATCTACAACTCTGTCTATACTATAGTAAATGCCTTAACTTTAATCTAGATTCAACCATAAAATAATAATGGAGAGTAGAGGATATTGAAATCTCTGGCCTTGGCAGGTAATAACTACAGGATAGCCGTCCCTGTCCTATTGTTTCTTTTATTTTTTTTATATGTACTCATTTCATGTATTCATAACTATGTGTATACTTATACATGCTATCTTGTAAGCGATTGACAAATCAAATTAAATAAATAAAAAAAAACAGGATAACTTAATTTCCATGAATTTGTCAATATAGTGTAGAATAACATCAAATAGTCTCTTACAGAATGCAGAACCAATAATATAGTTTTCCACATCTTATTCATATATTGAAAGAAATATTTTAAAATTAAAGTATAAAATGGAAGCATCCCCACAATTCAATTCAGTTTTAATTTGATTTTTTAAAAATACATAAATCTGATTGCAAATAAATGTTTGTAAAAGGTGCTGCTGTGAGAAATAGTTTATATTTTAATAAAACAAAATTAAAATGTGAGTAAAATTATTTGGTGTTCTCAGATCATTTCCAAATCAAAATTCAGTTATACTTGAAATTCACATATTTCTGACTTCTGACTATTAATTTTTACAAAGTTTCAAAAATTTTCATTAATAAAAATTGCACATTAACATTTAGTGATTCATTAAATATAACTTGTAAAATGTATTCAAATAATTGTTTGGAGCAAAATTATGATTTTAATGGTTATAGTATATATACAGTATATATAAATGTGTTGACAAATAAATAATTCTTTCTGCTAAAAAACAGTCTGATCTGAAATTTTCATAACTGAACCAGATAGGTTTGTGCAATTTTCATAAGATGAAATAAATTCTTAAAATGTTTCCTTTTCATTGTTATCTTCCAGTTATACAAAAAATAGTTTAAAACATTTGGTCTGTGGCCTGACTTGTTCTTCTGGAAGAAATTGAAGATTTTTTTAATCTCTGTGTTGTTGAGTGGTGGAATGACTGAGGCAGACAACCAGAACAAACTTTAGCTTTAACTTTATTTAAGAAATAAAGGGTTGCCGCGGCACCACGCTAACTCGGCAGCCAACTGGAATGGCAACAGCTGATGCCGTTTGATAGCTCCTTTTATAGCTGGCTGTCAAACGCTTCAGCCAATAGGAGTGATCTGTGTTTCCCGCTTGAAATACGGACCTGAGTGGAAATTGCAGTCCAGTTCATAACACTCCTTCCTCCCAGACAGAGCATGCACAGTCTCTTAAATATGTAGGGCGCCTGCGCAGATAGCTAGATCTTCTTGGTTCTGTTGGAAATGGCGCTGGATGGATATCTCCTGCCTGTTGTGTGGCTTCCAACGAAGGAGGGGCTGGAGGCTCACCTAGAGTCAGTTCTGGTTGCTGGACTGCTGCTTCTTCAGGTAGGTCTTTGTTGCAAATGGGTTCGAGATGGGATTCCTCAGGCGACGGTGGTCTTTCCGCATTGGGAACATCTAGATGACCTCTGGGTGCAGTGTTCCAATGCCCTCTTAGTTGGTCTATATGACGGAGCCAGATGCACCCATCTTGTAGCTGGACTCTGTAAGACTTAGGACCAGTTACTGCCACCACACACCCAGACATCCACAATGGCTGCCCAGCATAGTTCTTGGCATACATCAGGTCATTTTCTACAAAACTCCTATTTTGGCTGTTTGACCAGGGGCATGATTTAGGTGAAGCCCATCTAGGGTGGTCCTTAAACGGCGCCCCATTAGGAGTTCAGCCGGTGACCTGTTTGTGGAGGAACAAGAGGTTGTGTGCTGGCTTAGAAAGTACTTGGCAAGTCTAGAGTGCCAACCTATGGGCCCAAGTCTTTGCAGGACCTCCTTAGCTGATCTGACTGCCCGTTCAGCCAGACCATTACTAGCAGGGTGAAAAGGAGCTATTAATACGTGTCTGATTCCTTAGTTGGCTAGGAAAATTTCAAACTCACAAGATGTAAACTGAGGGCCGTTATCAGACACAATGGTGTCAGGGAGGCCATGGGTGGTGAACATTTGGTTCAGGCCTTAGTGACCGCCTCTGTGGTTGTGGAATGCATTAAAGTCAGCTCCATCCATTTAGAGAAGGAATCAACTAATATTAGGAATGTACACCCATGGAAAGGGCCAGCCAGGTCAACATGTACCCTGGACCAAGGGCTTCCTGCATCCTCCCAGGATCCTGGCGCTGATGCTGGAGGGGAAGGCCTGGTGGCTTGGCATGACTGACAAGCATTAACCCAGCTGGCAATCTGAGAGTTGATGCCCGGCCACCATACATAACTGCAGGTGAGGGCCTTCATCCTGATAATGCCGGGATGACCTTCATGCAAGACTTATAAGACTGAGGTCTGCAGTCGGGGGGGAGTCACTACCCTGTTCCCCAAAGCAAACAGCCTTGTAAGGAAGAAAGTTCTTGCTGGCATAATTTAAAGGGTAAGAATTCAGATGAATAAGGGGTTGTAGGTCATCCTCTTCCCACTCAGTCAAGGACTTGGGAAATTACCTTGTCCTTGGCAGATTGGGCAGCAATGTCAAAGGCGGTGATAGGCAGCTTGAGATCATTGATTTGTAATACAGCATAGGTCGGAGCAGGATCCTCCACTGGAACTGGTAGGGGACAATGACTGAGGGTATCTGCGTGACTGAGTGTTTTGCCAGAGCGATGAACCAGTGTATAGGAATATGCAGCCAGAAATAATGTCCACTTGGTCATCCTTGGAGACAAAATCTGAAGTGTTTGCTTATTGTCTGATAAAAGTCCTAAAAGAGGTTTATGATCCATAACCAGTTCAAAATGATGTCCACAGAGAAACTCATGGAATTTCTTTACTGAAACAACTGCAGACAAAGCCTCTTTATCAATTTGACTGTAGTTACATTCAGTAGAGGATAGCGTCCTAGAGAAAAATGCAATGGGTGCCTCTGATCCATTAGGCAGGCTGTGACTTAGAATAGCTCCTATACCAAAAGGTGAAGCATCTGCAGCTAGTATTAATGGCAAATTTTTGTTAAATTGTATTAAAACAGCATCAGAAGTAAGTAGTGACTTGACTGCTTTGAAAGCAAAAGCTTCCTTAGGACCCCAATGCCATGCTGCTTGTCTGTCTAGAAGTCAGTGTAAAGGCTCTGCAATGGAAGCCTAACGTGGCAAAAATGAAGCATAGAAATTTAGAAGTCCCAAAAAGACTGAAGTTCAGTTTTATTAGTAGGCATGGGTGCCTCATGAATAGCCTTTACTTTGGATTCGGTTGGGTGGATGCCAGAGGCGTCAATTCTGTATCCTAAAAATTCAACTTGTGAAGTGGCAATGGTGCATTTTTCCTTTTTTAATTGGAGCCCTGACTTCCTGAAACATTCAAGAACATTTCTGACTCTCTGTAGCAACTGAGGTTTGTTAGGTGCAGATATCAGAATGTCATCGAAATAGGGTACTACGCCAGGTAACCCTTGAAGTAGTCTTTCCATAATTGACTGGAAAATTCCAGGGGCCACACTAACACCAAATTGGAGGCGTGTACACTTAAAAGCACTTCTATGTGTCACAATGGTTTGCAGTTGCATCATCAACAGGGAACTGTTGATAGGCCTGTGACACATCCAGTTTAGTGAAAATAGTACCTCCAAAGAATGCAAGAGGTGCTGGACAATGGGAACTGGATAAGCGCTGATTTGTAAATATTAGCTTAATGTGCACTTGTAGTCAGAGAAAATTCTCAACTCACCGTCTTTCTTTAGGGGTGTCACTATTGGGGTCTCCCATTTAGCGAAGTCTGTAGGTTGTAGTATGCCTTGTTTAATCAATTTGTCTAGTTCCTTGTCAAGTTTAGGGCAGATTGCAAAGGGCACCCTTTGGGGCTTTAAACGAATTGGAACTGCTTGTGAGTCCACGTTGAAAGATATTGGAGTTCCCATGTAGCAGCCTAGGCCCTCGCTGAATACATCAGCATATTCCCTGAACAGGGAGTCCACTTCTGAATTTGCAATAGAATGGATTCCACCTATATGGAGGCCTAGGGCAGGGAACCATTCTAATCCCAACAGGCTTGGGAAGGCGCCATCCACTATCACTAAAGGCAAGTGACCCTTAAAACCCTGAAATTGAATTAAAAATTTGCCTTTTCCGATGACAGGAATGGTTCTGCCTTGATAGTCACGTAGAGTCAAATTGCAGCCTGGAATCTTCTTTCTTGTCATTCTGGGAAGCAGTTGTTTCAAGGTGCCCCATGAAATGATGGACAGTGCAGAACCAGTGTCTACTTCCATCCTGCATGGTTTACCTTCTAGAGAAACAATGACACTAATTTTGTTAGAACTTCTTTTGTCATTTTGGTTTGATAGCATGTGAAGCAGTCTTCAATTTATCTTTGGAAGTACATTGTTGTCTGAGGCTTTTGTGGCTGGTTAAAAGTCTTTCCTGCTTGACATATTCTTGCTAAATGGCCCTTCTTTTGGCATTTTAAACAAATGGCATTTCTGAATTTGCAGGATGCCCTAAAATGGTTGCCTCCACAGCTTAGGCAGGTGGGCTGAGGTCATGGAGGTTGATTGGAAACTGGCCTGTATTCCATCTGATTGGTTTTGAGCTGCCTGAGGCCATTTACACCAGTAGCCTCTTCAGAGCCCTTCTCTGTGGAGGCTTCATTGAAATGAACAGCTGAGCTACTTTGACTAACTGGATTTCCCTGTATTTCAGCTGCTGAGAGTGCTGACAGCTCAGCAACTTGAGATTCTTCAATATCTAGTTTTAGAGTCAATTCTCCTTTGGCTAATAGACGTCTTTGTAGTCTTAAATCCCTGACTCCACAAACTAGCTGGTCTAAAAGCATGTCTTCTAAATAGTCTCTGAATCCACAATGTAAGGCAGCTGTTCATAGTGCTGCCATGTACTCACTAATAGTCTTCCCTCAGCCTGGATACGTCTCCTAAAAGCATGATGCCTGGCAATTCTAGATGGTTTAGGGGAGTAATGATTGGAAAGAATTTCCTGCAATTCTTCCCACTGAACAGTCTTAATTGAGCATGGAGCCAATAATGCTGTAGCGGTGTCAAATACCATGGCTCTTCAAAAGCTTAAAAAGTAAGACTTTTTCCTATGGTCTGAAATGTCAGCAAGGTCAATGGCATCTAAAAACAGTCAAACCAGTTTCTGTATGATTCCCATGTCTCTGCCAGTGGTCTGAAAGGTGGGAATGCAGGGTTCGAAGTCATCGTCTTCTTAGTGGTGCCGCTTCTCCTGAGGCAATTTGAAAATCGCGCTTTGCGAACAGTGACAGCAGTTCTTTAATGTCTTCAGCTCTTTTGTAGTGACTTCGCTCTTATGTCTCTTTGCTCGGTTTGTCTCTTATATGTATCCCGCCTTCGTCGCCAGTGTTGTAGAGTGGCGGAATGACTGAGGCAGACAACCAGAGCAAACTTCAGCTTTAACTTTATTTAAGAAATAAAGGGTTGCTGCGGCTGCCGCGCTAACTCAGCAGCCAGCTGGAATGGCAACAGCTGATGCCGTTTGACATCTCCTTTTATAGCCAGCTGTCAAATGGCTTCAGCCAATAGGAGAGGTCCATGTTTCCCACTTGAAACACGGACCTGAGTGGAAACTGCAGTCCAGTTCACAACCCTCCATTTTTATTTTTTATTTTTAAAATATATCTTAATCTATTTTATATTTTGAGAATCTGTTTCTTGTGCTTCAAGTTAAATTGGGGAATAATTATGTGAAAAATACAGCCAGTTGCTGTAGTGGTTAAAATACCACTCTAGAATGTAGATGACTGTGAATTCTAATCTTGCTTTAGGTACAAAACTTAAAGGTTAACTTGGGCCAGTCACTTTATCTCAGCATTAGCAAGGGAGTAATGGCAAACAACTTCTGAAATTTGGCCATGAAAACTGCAGGGACTTGTCCAGGGAGTCACCAGGAGTCAACATTGACTCAGAAACATAAAGAAGAAAAAAAAGTTTAGACTATTTGTTTTAAAATATACTTTTAAAAACATTTATTTCTTTAAATGCAACTTCGCTCTCTGAAGTATCAGAGTTTTGCAAAATGTATAACTAATGTTATTTATTTAAACTCCTTTATTCTTGGACTACTAGGAAATTTAGTTCAACAAATCTATGTGATCAAAAATACCCTGTTCTTAATGTTCATTAGATCTTCAGCTTACAAACATACAGAGAAATGTTTCTTATTTTTAAAGATAAAAACAAGTTATTTATTTCTTTTTCACCTTTTTGCAACTAGCTTTACCAATTACTTGATTATATTGTATTTAACAACTCTTTTGGAGAAACTGTTTGCTTTAATACAGAGAAATCAGAACTGGATTTGACATCAATAATTTGATAATATTTCCAAATAATTCACTGCATAGAGTAAAAATTGGAAAGATCCAGCACTAAACCCTAGCAGAAGAAGAATTTATTATTAATGAAACCTTGATTTGTGTGGCATAGAAATGTCAACCAGGTGCAGTCTTTTAATATCTTTTGGGATTACTTCATTCAGCAAGTGACTATCAGGAACTGCAAAATCTGATCTTGTCATGAACAAACAAATGTGATAATATGTTTAAAGTTTCATATTCATATTTTTTTAAAAAAAAGTTTAAATAGCAAATTGTAAACATAATTTATCATTGCTGTAAGTATGGAATATATCAAATGAATGACATTGATGGGATTTTATGATTTTAGGTTCCCAATAAATATCTTTTGCTACAATAGCCATGCGTAGTGCTCTTTTAAAAGCAATGGTCTAAATAAAGAACATTTATTGCACAATCTGAAGTTATCCATAATTAATAATAGATTGTTCAAATTCCAATTGGAA
This sequence comes from Bungarus multicinctus, assembly GCA_023653725.1. Classification (NCBI taxonomy): domain Eukaryota; kingdom Metazoa; phylum Chordata; class Lepidosauria; order Squamata; family Elapidae; genus Bungarus; species Bungarus multicinctus. The sequence continues at coordinate 113,467,040 of CM042840.1, forward strand.
TTTGCACAATCTATTATTAATTATTCATCTATTATTAATTAATTTTAAATTAAGGTTAATTTAAATACAATACATAATGTGTTAGATTTGAATGTTTCATATGAACATTTCAGCTGGTAGTTACTTTTTATTTTTAATATCTTCTAATCTCATTTCCCCCAACTTGTGCTTATTAATAGATAAAGCCCACATCATTTTGCAATCACTCCTGCAATCTTGGTCATCAGAAACAAAAAGAGGGAAAGAAATTTTGCTGTTATAATTGCATTCCATATCCTGAGGTTGCAAATCAAACTGGTTGGTGATATATCATGCACACATTCATGTATATAAATACCTATCTGTCTGCCTGTCTAATTTCTTAACAACCAGTTCTGTGGGCATGACCTAATTTGTGGATATGGCTTGGTGGTCACATGACTGGCTGGACATGGCTTGTATTTAAATATTGTAAATATTTATGTAAAAGTTGAATTTTTTATTAAAAAGAGCAACTTTTGCCCAAAATCAGGCAAAGCAGGCAGGCAGATTGAGTTGCTTGCAGATTCACTCAAAGATCTACCTTTCTGCAATCTATTGCCTGAGTCTGCACTGAAAAATAGAAACTTCAGTCCTAAGGAAGGTTAAGCTCTTTAGATTAGCTCTTTAGATTAGCTAGAAAGCAAGAAATCCAATGATATCTCCTGGCACAGTAGAACAGCTGATAGTCAGGGGGAAAAAAGAAAAAATAGCAACTTACCAAAGGCAGGCAAGTTGGATGGCATGAGTGGGTTGGGTGGGGAGGGGAGAGGCCAGCCAGTGGGGCAATTTGCCAGTTCTCTGATCTGTGCAAAATCATAACAACTGGTTCTATAGAACTGATCCAACCAAGTAGAATCCCACCCCTATGTCTATCTATCATCTAACCATCTATTTTCTATACATGCTGTATCTATCAATCTATCTGTATGTATCATTTTTAAAAGTATAATAGTTCACAAAAATCAATTATCCAGATGCACTATGCATAGATAAATGGTTTTAAAAATCCTAAAATTCTACAGTGTATAACAACTATATAAAACCTGGAAATTAATTTTCAAGCCATGAGGACCACTTATTCATCATCATTAAGAATAGCCACAACATCTCCCATTGTAGGAATCAATAAGTAGCAAAATACAAAGAGCAAGAGCACTTAGACTTATATACTGTTTTATAGTCTTTACACTGTCTAAGTAGTTTGCACAGTCAGCACTGTCAAAGTGAAAAAATTCAGCTTCATAAATTAGAGGAGGTGAACCATGTTTCTCTGTTGCCAGTATACTTTTTATTACACATAACTAGGAAAAACAAAAGAAAAGCAGTACAATATCTAAGAAGTACAAAAGAAAGAAAAAAAATAAAGTAAAACTCCTCCCCTGCAAGACATGCGCAGTAAATCAAATATCACAAGACACTCATATCTTGATTGCTATAGAAACATGATAATTCTGGAAGCTTAGCAGACAAATTTAAAAAAACATAGTGACAAGCACATTGCCTCCAACAATTGGGATCTTGCCTTGGAAGGCTGTATGGTTAAGTTAACCTCAAGCCCATCAGGATCAAACTCCAGACTGTTGGCAGAATTAGCTTGCAATACTATATTTTCACTACTGTGCCATTAGCACTCTTTTTGATTTTCTGAAAACAAATAGGGAGCGGGTTTCTATTCCAGAGCATGAGGCAAGTGATAGAGAAGTCATGATTCCATGCATGTTGCAGATCACAATCTCCAATACATAAGATAATAGCTCCAAAAATACCCATGCCCTGAACCAGGGGCTCATATATAACTATTCAAGCTGCTGATTTCTGGACCAATTATAGCTACTGAATGCCTTTTAAGGCCAACTCCATGATATACTCTAGTGAAGTCCCAAAGATGCTTTTTCAAGAGGCAACTGTACTTTCTTGTTTTTCTTTGTAGATGTTTCATTTCTCATCGAAGATACTTCTTTAGCTTTGACTGGATAGCGAGGAATGGAAAAAATGTCTATTTCTTGCAGAGCAATCCATCTGCATTTAAACGACAAAGGCCACTCTTGAAGTCAGCAAAGTCCTCATTTTGGTCAGAGAAGACTGCTGGTTTGAAAGAGGGGTCAAAGAGGCTATCTATGTCAAAAGAGGAGTCAAAGAGGCTATCTATGTCAAAACTGAATAGGCCTCTCTCAATAGAGGGGGAGGGATGCAATATTATCTATCTCTTGTCTACAACACAGTTCTTTCAACAGTTCCAAGAAGGCTCCAAACCTATTTGCACTACTTAGTTGACCCTGATGACACAGATAAACCAATGACTCACTAAAATAATGCAAATGACTTTTCTGCAAGAAATATAAATTATTCCATTTCCCATTCTGTCAGAGTTGAAGAAGCTTCTTGGATAAGAAGCATCTTTAAAGAAAAACAAATAGTTCAGTTGCTTCTTGAAAAAGTATCTTTGGGACAACCATGACCTGGATGACTGAGAATCTCCATAGACAAGTCTAGTTAAAGTTACAGATATAGATATAAAATACATTTACAATGAATAGCCACAATTTTTTGTAAAAGGGTCATTGCTTTATCCATCTAAGAGCTCTCAATCATTTTCACTCATTTGCTCAGATTAAAATTGTGGTTGCTCAGCACAAAGTTGCTCAATTGGAGAATCATTTATATATTCAGTTATAAAGGATGTAAAATTACTGTATCAATGTAATTGCCTGAATTGGTTGATGATGCAAGAAGAATATTTTACTTTAGCATTTATAACAAGTATATTTAAAAATAAATATCAGCAGATTAAATATCAGCAGATTAAAGGAAAGCTAATCTGCCCGAACTCTCCAACATGAAGTTCTGTCTGTTATTAGCAAATATAACAATGTTTGTTTACGGCATTCCTTTGTGTTGATACTACAAATTGGAAAGTGTTTTGAATATAAAGCAATACCTGCAAATTCTCCACACTTCATTATCTGTAGTTTCCTTTAATTAGTTATTCTCTTTTATTTTTCACTCAATATAAATAGGTTGGTGGTTTATTAAACTATTTTCCTTATAACACTAAATAAAATATACAGTTGAAGTTGACAAAAATTACCACCTATCCTCACATTAAGTGTTTCAAATCTATTCCTCCAGATGCAGAAAAATGTTTTAGATGCCAAGATCAATATCCTGGCAAGAACCAAGATCAATGCATTCCCAAAATTGCAACCTTTTTGTCCTACAATGATCCATTAGGAATAAGTTTAATTTCAGCTGTAGGATTTTTTACCCTGATCACAATTATAGTGCTATGAGTTTTTATGAAAAAAAAAAGACACTCCCATTGTCAAAGCCAACAATCTGGTCATAGCTACATTCCTGTGATTTCTCTCCTGTTTTGTTTTCTCTGTTCTTTGTTTTTTATTGGATGACCCAGAAAAATGACCTGCCTTTTCCAGCTATCTGCTTTTAGTATCATCTTCTCTATAGCCATTTCTTGTGGTACTGGCAAAAATCATAACCATAACTTTAGCATTCATGGTCACCAAGCCAGGATCAAGAATGGGGAAATTTGTGGGGTAAAGATTGGCCACATTTATTGTTCTTTGCTGTCCTCTGATTCAAGAAGTGATTGTGTAGCTTGGCTAGCAAGCTCTCCTCCATTTCCAGATATTGATACTAAATCTTTAGCCAAAAATATCATATTAAAATGTAATGGCAAGTCCAATGCTATGTTCTACATTGTCATGGGCTATTTGGGCTTCTTGTCCATTATAAGTTTTACTGTAGCTTTTATAGCCAGAAAGTTTCCAGATTGTTTCAATGAAGCTAAGTTTATTACCTTCAGCATGCTTATCTTTTTCAGCTTCTTGATTTCATTTGTTCCTACTTACTTAAGCACCAAAGGCAAATATATGGTAGCTCTGGAAATATTTTTGCTTCAAGTGCTGGCTTATTGGAATGTATATTTTTCCCTAAATGTTACATTATTTTAATAAAGCCTGGACTGAACATTAGGGAGCAGCTAGTAAAGAGAACAAATGGAAAAAACTAACAATGCTTGATATTTATTTATTTATTTATTTATTTATTTTATTTAAATTTATATACTGCCCCCCTTTCCCTAAGGGATTCAGGGCGGTGAACAGCCAGGATAAAATACACATATAAAACACATATACAATATTTAAAATTAAAGAATTAAATACATTGGCCCTTTCAAAAGATTAAAAATAAGGGAATTAAGAAAGTTAAAACCAGATTAAAAAATTTAAAAACCCCTAGGCCAGACCGGCTTGCTGAAATAAATGAGTTTTCAATGCACGGCGGGAGGTCAGGAGATCAGGGATGGTCCTCATCTCTGGGGGTAATTCGTTCCAGAGAGAGGGTGCCCCCAATGAGAAGGCCCATATCCTCGGGGTCGCCAGCCATCCAGCCGGCGGCTCCCCGAGGAGGCCGACTCTAAGGGAGCGTATCAGTCAGTGGGAGGCCGATAATGGCAGGAGGCAGTCTATCAAATATCCTGGTCCTGAGCCATGGAGCGCTTTAAAGATGATAACTAAGACCTTGAAGCGCACCCAGAGAGCCACCGGGCACCAATGCAGCTCGCGCAGAAGTGGCATAACATGAGAGCCTGGAGGAGCCCCCAACACCACCCACGTGGCCACACTCTGCACCAGCTGGAGCCTCTGGATGCTCTTCAAAGGCAGCCCCATGTAGAAAGCATTGGCATAGTCTAGGCAGGAGGTTACCAGGGTGGAAGTGACCGTGCAAAGCGCATCCCGATCCAGAAAGGGCTGCAACTGGTAGATCATACGGACCTGGCCAAAAGCCCCCAGAGACGGGCCCTCTCTGTGTGGGCAAGAATTTCCCCCCCCCCCCCAGCCAGCTGGCTGTACCGGGGTGCCGGGAAGCACAGCCACTCAGTCTTAGATGGGTTGAGCTGAAGCCTGTTCCACCCCATCCAACACCGCACGGCCTCCAGGCACCGGGCCATCACTTCGACAGCTTCATCAGGGTGGCCCGGGGTAGAGATGTATAGCTGAGTATCATCAGCGTACTGATGGAACTCTATCCCAAAGTCACGGATGATCTCACCCAGCGGCTTCATATAAATGTTGAACAGAAGGGGTGAGAGCACCAACCCCTGAGGCACCCCGCAAACCAGGGGCCTTGGGGTCAACCTCTGCCCCCCTGCCAACACGAATTGCGAACCGTCAGAGAGGAAGGAGGAGAACCACCGCATAACAGTGCCTACCACTCCTAAACCCCCCAGCCGCTGCAATAAGATACTGTGGTCGACAGTATCAAAAGCCGCCGAGAGATCTAATAGGACCAGGACAAAGGAATAACCTCTGTCACGGGCCCTCCAGAGATCATCCACCAATGCGACCAATGCCGTCTCCATGCTGTGCCCGGGCCTGAAGCCCGATTGGCATGGATCCAAATAGACAGTTTCATCCAGGTGCTGGGGAAGCTGTCGTGCCACCACACTCTCAACAACCTTCACCACAAGACGAAGGTTGGAGACGGGACGATAATTAGATAACAAAGTTGGGTCCAGGGACGATTCCTTGAGGAGGGGTCTCACCACCGCCTCTTTCAAGGCGGCGGGCAGATATCCCTCACTCAAGGAAGCATTAATAATACCCTGAAACCAACCTCGTGTCACCTCCCGAGTGGCCAACACCAGCCAGGAGGGACATGGGTCCAATAAACATGTGTAGCATTCAGCCCCGCAGTAACCTGTCCACATCTTCGGGGGTCACAGGATCAAACTCCTCCCAAATGACTGCCTCAAATTCCACCCCCGACCCCCCATGCAGAGTTGCCCATTCAGAGTCCAACCCATCCCGGATCTGAGTGATTTTATCCAGCAGGAAATTCGAAAAGTCCTCAGCCCGTCCCTGCAAGGAGTCCTCCCGCGCTCCCCCTTCCAGGAGGGAGCGGGTCACTCTAAACAGGGTGGCTGGGCTGTTTCCTGCAGATGCAATAAGGGTGAAAAAGTAAGAACGCTTTGCCACCCTTATCGCCACTTAATAGGTCTTAATATAAGACTGTAATAGTGTTTGGTCGGGTCTGGAGCGAGTAGTCCTCCAAATACTCTCCAGGCATCTTTTCTGGCACTTCATCTCCCTCAACTCCTCGGAGAACCAAGGGACTGAGTGAGAGCGGCACCAGGTCAGAGGCTGCAAGGGCACGACCCGGTCCAGGGCCCCAGCCACCACCCTATCCCATATGGTGACCAGGTCCTCAACCGAGTCGTGTGTTCGAACGTCAGGACATGGCCCAAGTTCCATCAGGAATCTATCTGGATCCATCAGGTGCCTGGGGCGATACCAACGTATTTGGTCCGATAAGTATCCTTTATGACCATCCATTTTTTTATTGTTATTTTACTATCTTGAGATGCTTATATATTCCTCTCTTTTGCAAGTTCATTAAAAGTTTTAATAAACAAAGAGACAAAACTATAATAAATAAGAACAAAAACCACTCTACTTCTGATTCTAGTTTCTTGGGAAAAATCTTGCTAGAAATACCCTCAAAATATCAAAAAATACCCTCAAAAATTGTACCCTAACCCTAACCCTTAATTGCACACATAAACATTCCCCTCTCTTTTCTGCCTCACATCCAGAGCAAGAGAAAGGTCAGTAAGAAACAAACAACAAAATAACTGAAGAATAATTATCCCTAGCTATAACAGTAAGTGAACAATGTGGGTATGTGAGAGGAGCATAGTAGGTCGCCCAGTTTTATTGAGAAGATAAATATATGTATTTGTTCCATAGGTGAATTAAAAAAAATGAAAATTTTTGATTGATTGATTTTTAAGCAAATGAGGTACAGATTTGCTAGGCCAAAACTTCGCATTAAAAAAACATTTTAGGAAAGATGAATATCAATACCCAAAAGATTAACTAATCCTGGCTATTAGAAAGAGCCAATGATGAGCAGGATCTGGGACAAAATTGGATGGAGCTTGTATCTCTGAATGGATCATTCTTTCTTTGGCACTGTCTCTTCTCCAAAATACAGTTTAATTAAATAAATTTTTGGAGATATGGTATTTAAAGAATGGATTCAAACTGTATTTGGAAATCTGATAAGATTTAGCACATTTTGTCACAGACACACCTCACCAATAAGTTGTTTGCTGCTTAAAATAAATAAAAGTTAAATATAATTTAACTTTATGAAGTGTGTTTGGACATATAAAAAAAAGACTCCAATATATAAATATCCTCATTTCCTAACAGTCCTGATTTCAACTACAGGTAAGCAATTTTCTAAATCACATTCAGTACAAAATTAAAGTTCTAGGTTTCATTTCTAAAGTTAATATGGTAACTATGTAAGGAAGTAGTGATATTGAACTAGACATTTTAAAATTGTAATGTGTATGCTTAAAATTCTAACAATATCTTCTCATAAAAAAGATTTGCACAGAAGCTTTTAATTAAGTGTATAGATGACTGAAATTTTGCCAGATATTTATATCAATGTGTTTTGGAAAACAAAAATACTTTATCATGACTATTTTGTTTTGTATAGGTTGTTAAGTATACGGCTGCATCTTTTAAAATTTATGTCTGGTATTATAAATAGAGCAAGAGATTCACGCAAGGCTTTAATGAGATTCTGAAAAGAATGGTGCTTTTAATCTACAAAACCATTTTATTCATAGTTAATTTGCACTATGTTCAATGGGATGTATTCTCATGTAATGTGGAAAAACTTACTATCCTTTTACATCTGATAATTTTGTTGACAAATAATTTAGGATTAGTTTACAAAAGGAAGTATATATGGAAAAGATCAGCAGAAAATTTGCTATCATTACTTTTTTCCCATTTTAGCTAGGATTTTTTTTTTTCACCATAGGCATGAGACTTTGATATTTTTCATTCTAAAATTTTCAATACACTTTACCAATATTTAATTTTATAATTCTTTCAGCAGGAAAAACTGTTTAAACAGTTTGGGATATTTCTAGTAATTTATTTCTTGAAGAATGGAGGCATGAGATGATGAGATTCATGCTTGATAAATTGATGGATGTGTGTTTGTGTGTGTGTGTGTGAGAGAGAGAGAGAGAGAGAGAAAGAGAGTGAGAGAAAGAGAGTGAGAGAGAGAGAGAGAGAGAGAGATCATGGTCTTTTAATCTATTATTAATCTGCACATAAGAAATTGGAGTTACATGTGGTTATAGATTGAAATTGAAATTATACCTATTTACCCATGTAACTAAATATTGAATGCAACAATTCTACATGGTGATATCATGAGACATGCTTATATCACTATAAATTTAGGAATATCTGCATGTATGCCAGTTTGAAGAATGCAGATAAATATCATCCTCAACAGAATATTCATGCCAAAAGTATATTCACCATTTAATAGTGGAACAACATCTGGAATGGGCAAGAGAACTAAAAGTTAACATAGACCAATATGTATTGATGTTCAAAGATTCCCAAATGTTTAAAAATGTATAAATAAATCTATATAATAATAGTATTGGCCCCAGATGTGTATCTTGCATTAAGTGACTATTTTTCACAAACTGTTTCCAAAAGAGTTGAAGCAAATATGATGAGATTATAATTTAATTCAAGACAGTTAATTGTAAAATAATTTATCATTTATTAATCTCAGAGACTATTTCAACAGGGTTATTAGATGACGATATTGTTAATTCTAGAAAAAGGTATTTTTCTCTAAATATATATCCTTTCCTGTAAGAAATTGTTGACCATTCTGTAATCTATTCTTGCAGAACATTGAGTGAAATGGGCAACCAATCCATTGTGACAGAATTTCTTTTAATGGGATTTGCAGATGACCATGAAACATAGATTTTGCATTTAGTTATGTTTCTGATTGTTTATTTAACAGCTGTATTGGGAAATCTTCTGATTATCATGGCTGTCACCCTAGACCATTATCTTCACAATTCCATGCATTTCTTTTTGGTTCACCTGTCATTTTTAGATCTCTGCTTTATTTCTACTACAGTTCCTAAATCCATAGCCATTTCAATTACAAAAACAGAGTAGTAACATTTGCTGGATGTGCTGCACAGCTATTTTTAATTGTTACTTATGCTAGTGGTGAACTTTTTTTGCTCACTGCCATGGCTTATGACCGTTATGTAGCCATCTGCTACCCTCTGCAATACAGTATGTTCATGAACTGGAATGCCTGCATTCAAATGGCATCTGCTGCCTGAATATGCAGCCTGATTCATGCAGTATTAGAAACCAGTCTAACTTTCAGAGTGGACTTTTCTGGATCCAATAAAATTAAACAATTTTTCTGTGACATGCCTCTCTTGCAAAAAATATCTTGCACTGATTCAAATATTCACACATTTCTCATTCTTGGGTTCATTATAGTCACATTTTGCATTGGAGTCCTGTTTGCTTCTTATGGATATATCTTTTCAACGGTGCTGAAGATAACATCAGTTCATGCAAGAATCAGAACTTTCTCAATCTGCAGTCCTCAACTGACTGTGTTTTCCTTATTTGTTATCACTGCTGTATTTTCATATGATTCCAAAAAACCTTTCTACTCCAATTGTGGATATGATTGCTGCATGCTTGTACGCAGTTTTGCCACCAGTTCTAAATCCCATCATTTACAGTTTAAGGAATAAGAATATACAAAAATCTGTGTGGAAAATATTCACCAAACTAAAACATCTCCTATGATGATTGCAAACATCTTACAAGGAATTTGTAATTGTATAAGAAAATAAAGGCTAATTTGATACTATGTGGAGATTAGAGATTTGAAATGGTTGTATTTGTTGATAGACTGTTTTTCCAGAGACATTGTGTAGAATATTGGCCAGTTCCTCTGCCTACCTTCTTAACCCTCCCATTCACACCCTACTTTCTCTGTTTACCTTTTTAGAATTGAAAATTAAAAATTAAAGCAATTTAATTTAATTTAATTTCAAATTCAGCTTGGCTGGTCCATTAATTTTAAACAGTTTTTGCCTGACATTCTTTGCTTGCAAAAGATAGCTTTGATGTAATTCTAAAGTTCACCAAATTATCTTATTTTGAAGCTCAGTGAAGGGAAAGATACAAAAAGCTAGCTGAGTTCTTTAAAACTAAAAATCTGATATGTAGGTGATGAGAAACTATTAGGCTTAAATCCCATTCTCACCAAATTACAGATAAATTCATACATAAGAGGTCCAAAACAGAGGTGGTATTCACCAGGTTCTGACCAGTTCTGGAGAGCCGGTAGTGAAAATTATGAGTAGTTTGGAGAACTGGCAAATACCACTTCTGACTGGAGATTTTACAGTATCCTTCCCCTGCCACGTCCATCAAGTCATACCCATAGAACCGATAGTAACAAAATTTGAATTCCACCATTGGTCCAAAACAGGGATATCAATGATGGCAAGTGTAGAATAATAAATGTTTAATTGCAACATTTAAATTCAACAAGGGAGTTGATGGTAAAAAAAAACAAAATTGTTTATTAATCTCAGAACATTTTAATAGTGTTTCTCAGATGACCATACTGTCATTCTGGAAGACAACAACTGGTTGTTGTTTTTTTCCTGGCAGATAACTTTATGGTTCATCCTTGTAATAAATAATATACTATGTATATGTATTGCCCAAAATTCAGGGTCTTCCTAATAGTCCTTCTTTTTTAGCTATTATAGTCTGTCATAGTTCATTCTAAGGCGTTCTCAAGACCTGGGAAGAATTTTCTGGAAATTGCTTCAGAAAATCAGAATCTCACTCATTCTAAAGGTTCCTATAGCAAAATTCTGGGAATTCCATATGCTACATAGATTTTTTTATCAAGACATTGTTTGATTGACACCACACAAAATTCACCAAGAAAGTTTCCCTTAGTACTACTGATTTAAGTGGCAAAGTTTTTCTCTTCTATCCTCAAAGGTCAAAATATTAAAGGTTAATGCAAACTATTCCACACCTTGTCTCCACATCTATAAAACTTTTTATTAGTTTTTTAATTTTTACTACCTGTGTTTTCCCCAAAATAAGACCCAATCTTATTTTCTTTTGGGCCCCAATATAAGCACTTGGGCTTATTTTGGGGGAATGTCATTTGTTTTCAACACAAGCACCCCCCCAATGCACATAGGAGGTGATGACCACATAGACGCTGACTGCAGCAGGGGAGGAAGGCAGGCACCCAAATGGCATCAGCCTGAGCACCTCATATCAGCTGCAGGCTGCCATGGAGAGCATCCTGGAGCCACCATCATGGGGTGAGGTGAGAGAGAAAGAGAACAATCCGATCAAATGTGTGTGTGAGAGAGAGACAGAGGGAGAGGGAGGGAGGGAGAGAGGGGGAAGGGAGAGAGGGGGGAGGGAGGGAGGGAGAGGGATATATATATATATATATATATATATATATATATATATATATATATATATATATATATATATATATTTATTTATTTATTTATCACATTTTTATACCGCTCCCTCTCCCAAAAAGGGACTCGGGGCGGTGTACAGTCTACTAAAAAACACATAATAAATACACTAAGTACAATTAAAAATATATTAAACACGTTGGTCCGGCTGTGTCCCATCTAGTTTAAAATTTAACAATATAAAATCAGGGAATTGATTAAAAATTAAAATATAAAATTGATTACTAAAACCCAGTTAAAATTTAAAACCGGAACCCAATTACTGGGCCAGGCCGGCCTGTCTAAAAAATAGGGTTTTCACTGCGCGCCAGAAGGTCAGGATCTCCGTCATGGCCCGTATCTCCGGGGGGAGATCATTCCATAGGGAGGGAGCTCCCACAGAGAAAGCCCGAACTCTCGGGGCCGTCAGCCGACAGTGGCCGGGCGGCGGTACCCCAAGGAGGGCAACCCTGTGGGAGCGTACTGGGTGGCGGGAGGTTGACGATGGCAGTAGGCGGTCCCGTAAGTACCCAGGTCCCAAGCCATGGAGCACTTTAAATACCATCAGTACCACCTTGAATCGAATCCAGAAGGCCACAGGAAGCAAGTGCAGCCTGCGGAGAAGCGGTGTAACGTGGGAGCTCCGAGGGGCACCCACAATCACCCGCGCGGCTGCATTCTGGACCAACTGTAGCCTCCGGAGACTCTTCAAGGGGAGCCCCATGTAGAGAGCATTGCAATAATCCAGGCGGGAGATAACGAGGGCGGAAGTGACTGTGCGAAGTGCGTCCAGATCCAGAAAGGGCCGCAACTGGTAGATCAGACGAATCTGATAAAAAGCCCCCCTGGTGACGGCTGCAATGTGTTCTTCTAAGGACAGCCGTATGTCCAGGAGGACACCCAGATTGCGCGCCCTTTCCACGGGGGTCAAGACCTCTCCCCCCACGGCCAGCGAAGGAACAAGCTGGCTGTATCTGGGCGCAGGAAACCACAGCCACTCGCTTTTGGTCGGGTTGAGACGAAGCCTGTTACAACCCATCCAACTCCGCACGGCCTCCAGGCACCGGGACATCACTTCAACGGCTTCATTGGGGTGGAGATGTACAGCTGAGTATCATCAGCGTACTGATGGAACTCCACCCCGAAGCCACGGATGATCTCACCCAGCGGCTTCACATAAATGTTGAACAGCAGGGGCGAGAGCACTGACCCCTGAGGCACCCCACATAGTAGGGGCCTCGGGGCCGATCTCTGCCCCCCTGTCAACACAAATTGCGAACGGTCGGAGAGGAAGGAGGTGAACCACCGCAACACGGTGCCCCCCACCCCCAACCCCTCCAACTGCCGCGATAAGATACTGTGGTCAACAGCATCAAAAGCCGCTGACAGATCTAACAGGACCAGGACAGAGGAACAACCCCTGTCCCGAGCCCTCCAGAGATCATCCACCAACGCGACCAACGCCGTCTCCGTGCTGTGCCCGGGCCTGAAACCCGATTGGAGGGGGTCAAGATAACTCGCTTCATCCAGATACTGTGGGAGCTGACGTGCCACCACACTCTCAACAACCTTCGCAACAAAGCGAAGATAATTAGATAACAATGCTGGGTCCAGGGACAGTTTATTGAGGAGGGGCCACACCACCGCCTCTTTCAAGGCGGCGGGTAACAGCCCCTCTCTCAAGGAAGCATTTATAATATCCTGGAACCAGCCTCGTGTCACCTCCCGAGTGGCTAAAACCAGCAGGAGGGACACGGGTCCAACAAACAGGTGGTGGCATTAAGCCCCCCCAGTATCCTGTCCACGTCCTCCAAAGTAACAGGGTCGAACTCAACCCAATTGACCTCCCCGATATCCACCCCCACCCCCCCGCCCGGAGATGCCCAGTCGGAGTCCAGCTCGTCCCGGATCTGAGCGATTTTGTCCTGCAGAAACCTGGAAAACTCCTCAGCCCGCCCCTGCAAGGGGTCCTCCCGTGCTCCCACCTCCTGGAGGGAGCGGGTCACCCTAAACAGGGTGGCTGGGCGGTTTTCTGTGGACGCAATAAGGGTGGAGAGGTAAGACCTCCTCGCCATCCTTATCGCCACTAAATATGTCTTAATATAAGATCGTAATAGTGTTCGGTCAGACCCAGAGTGGCTAGCCCTCCAACTACTCTCTAGGCGTCTTTTCCGGTGCTTCATCTCCCTTAGCTCCTCAGAAAACCAAGGAGCCACTTGGGATCGGCACCGGGTCAGATATATATATATATATATATTTGGTTATTCGGGTTTTCTCCCGCATAGAATTGGAAGTATCTAGGCGATGCTTCGATGAAGTCTCATTCATCATCTTCAGGCTTGTGTCTTCGGCTTTGTGCTTCTCTTTGCGCTTGCTCCAAGAAGCATAAAGCCGAAGATACAAGCCTGAAGATGATGAATAAGACTTCATCAAAATATTGCCTAGATACTTCCAATTCTATGCGGGAGAAAACCTGAATAACCAAAGATCCACATACAAATACCCGCGAAAACCTCAGAAATATGGATAGTCCTGCAAACTGATTTCATTGTCTTGCATATAGCAGTGGAAATGGAGCTGGGAAGCAGGTTAGTGAAGGAATGTGGTTGCTCTGGGGTAGGGATTAGGGTTTGGCCTGGGTGGCTTGGCTGAGGGGCCCTCAGGTAAGCCAGTGTGGATTCTGGGGACAGCTCTTCACCACCCTTCACTTCATCTGTACCCCCTACTCCACTACCTTCCTTTGTGGCTGCCGCCCTCTTTGGCTACCAGCTCACTTCTTGTCCTTGCTAACTGTCGTAATGAAGCAGGAGGATGAACAAGCATTGGTGCAATGGCCACAAACTGAGGTGGGGGGATCAAAGACAAAGGAAGAGGGAGGATGGGGAGCTACCTCCTGTGTCCTGTATCAGCTTACCTGAGACCCCACAGTTAAGCCATCAACATCATTTATTTTATTTTATTTATTTGCTTTGTCAATTGTTACAAGATAATAGGTATAAGTAAAAACATAGTTATGAATACATGGATACATATAAGAAAAATAAAAAATAATAATAAAAGAAACAATAGGACAGGGATGGTAGCCCCTTTGGTGCGCTTATGCATGCCCCCTACAGACCTCTTAGGAAAGGGGTGAGATTAATAGTAGACAGTCTAAGGTTAAAGTTTTTGGGTTTGGGGAGGAAATCACAGAGTCAGGTAGAGTATTCCAGACATTGACCACCCTGTTGCTGAAGTCGTATTTCCTGCAATCAAGTTTGGTACGATTAACCTTGAGTTTGTATCTATTGTTTGCTCTTGTATTGTTATGGTTGAAGCTGAACTATTCATTGACAGGTAGGACATTGCAATGTATGATTTTATATACTATACTTAGATCAGACCGAAGGCGGCATAGTTCTCGGTTTCCTAGGTCTAGAATTTTGAGTCTGGTGGCATAAAGTATTCTGCAATGAGTAGAGGAGTGGAGAACTCTTCTTATGAAATATTTCTGGACTTTCTCAACTGTGTTAATATCAGATACATAATGTGGGTTCCAGACTGATGAGCTGTATTCGAGTATGTAGTGTAATATTACCAGAGAAAAAGCTACATAACATTAGGTTAACAACACTTAATGCCTTTTTGGCTATGTAGTTACAGTGGGCTCTAGCACTTAGATCATTAGAGATGAATACTCCAAGATCTTTAACAGAGTTTGGATCATCAACAAGGTCTTGACTATTCAGCCTGTATTTTATTTTCTGATTTTTTTTGCCAATATGTAAGGCAGAGCATTTATTTGTTGAGATTTGAAGTTGCCATTTTTTGATCATTTTGATACATAGTCAAGGTCTTTTTGAAGTGTAGCAGTATTGTCTGTGGTGTTGAATAGCTTTATATCATCAGTGAAGAGACGCAGTTGCTCTTAATATGATACCTGAGGTCATTTATGTAGAGCATGAAAAGAGTTGGTCCTAGAACACTGCCTTGGGGGAACACCACTGTTGACAGGTACATAATTTGATAGGACGCTCCCAATTTTGACCATTTGTTGTCTGTTTGACAGGAATGCTTCTATCCAGCTATGCAGGGGTCCAGAGATACCGTAAGATTTTAGTTTTAGGAGTAGTTTGTCGTGTACCACTGAATCAAAGGCTTTGCAGAAGTCTGTGTAGATTGTGTCTATTGCTTTGCACTGATCAAGTTGTGTAGTCCATATGTTTTTGCAGTGTAAGAGTTGCAGATTACAGGATAGTTTTTTTCTGAAACCAAATTGTTTATTAGAGCGTAGGTTGTTTGTCTCCAAGTGGAGGATGATGGATTGGTTAATAATTGATTCCATGACTTTACAGGTGACGCAGCATTAAGAGATTGGTATATAATTTTCAATTAGGCTGGGGTCTCCCTTTTTGAAGATGGGGATGACCATGGCTTGTGACCATAGTTTTGGCAAGGAGCTGCTCCTAAAGATTTTTCAAAGATTATGCTTAGAGGTTCAGCTATGGCAGTGGGTAGCTTTTTTAAGAAGTAGGCACATATTCCGTCCGGTCCAACAGATAGTGATAGTTTTAGATTGCATAGTGCTTTTTCAACATTGTCTTCTGTAAAATCGATATGTATTAGATCATTATAGTTGTCTGTGGTTCGACTAGGAAATACTGGGCATGATCCATTGCTGTTTACAAATACTGAGCCAAAGAATGTCTTAAAGATGTTGGCTTTAATGGTGTCATCATTGTAGTCTTTACCATTAGGTCCTTTCAGGGGTGGGATGGACCTTGAGTCTTTTAGTTTGTTGTTTACAAAATTGTAGAAAGTGCGGGTGGAATTGGTGCGTAGAAGGTTTTCCTCTTGCTTAATGTGACAATTGGTGCATTCAGTCTTTATCTGGTAGCATAAATTTTTGTATAGGCTTTTGAAGTTGGCAACATGACCAGATTTGTTTTTCTGCCAAAGTGATTTCTTTTTGGATTGGAGCTTCCTTATTGTTATGGGTAATTTGTTTTTTCTGGTTTTGGGAGTTGTTATTGGTACATATAGTTTAATGACTCTTTTGATTTCAAGTAAAAATATGTTGTAATGGTCTTCTACAATATTGCGTTCAGTGAATAGAAATTGCCAATCAAGGGATGAGAAATCATTGTTTATAAGATCATAGTTGCCTCTTTTGAAGTTATAATTGGGGATTCCATCGTTGTGATGATTTTTGTGTGGACGTATGTTGAGACAAAAGTCAATCATGTTGTGGTCACTGTTGGAAAAGGGTTCTTTAATTTGTATTCCATAAATTGAATTCAAACTATTGCAGAAGATGAGATTGAGACAGTTGTTAAATCTAGTGTTGTTGGTTACTAGTTGTTTTAGTCCCAGATTTTTTAATGCATTGTAGAAGGTTGCGTGTGTGGGTTCAGGTGTACATTCATTAAGGGTCCAGTTAATATGAGGTAGATTGAAGTCACCAAGAAAGATAAAAGCGTGTGGACAGGATGCTGCCCATGTTAGTAGTGTATTTAGCTTGTTTGCATGTTCTATGTCATAATCAGGGGTTCTGTAACACAGTAGGAACTGAAATGTGATATTTAAGGGCAGTTCACAGACGATGGTCTCAGGAATAGCAAGCTCCTGGGTAACTTGGATGTTTTTTAGATGTAGGGAGTTTTTTTATAGAAGATAGCAACACCACCTTCTCTATGGATTTCATGATCTGATCGGTAAACATGATAGTCTATTACTGTGGTAATGGAGTCAGGGAGAGATGCGTTGAGCCATGTTTCACAGACAAATATAATGTCGAATTTAGCATTCTGCTATTGCAGAAGATGAGATCAAGGCAGTTGTTAAGTCTAGTGTTGTTGGTTACTATTTGTTCTACTCCCAGATTTGTTACTTCATTGTAAAAGGTTGCATGTGTGAGTTCAGTTGTACATTCGTTAAGGGTCCAGTTAATATGAAGTAGATTGAAGTCACCAAGAAAGATAAAAGCATGTGGGCAGGATGCTGCCCATGTTAATTTGTTAACATGTTGTTAATATGTTGCCCATGACAACTGCCTCATCTTGCACCAGCTCCAGCAGCCCCATCCAACACCCCACAGGGCCAGTACATTGCTCAGCCCTCTGCTTTATTGTAAGGAGTGAGCAAGGAGAAGATGTGGGCTGGCGTCCATGCAAGGTCTTGGATAGGGCTTCTGGAGTATATTGTCAGTATATTGATGGACTGGCTTCAGGGCTCTTAGGTAAGCTGGTTCAGGGTGCATGGGGCACCTCCATGCCCTCCATCTCATTTCATCATCTACCCACCACCACCTCTTTTCATCCTTCACTGCAACCAACTAATTTTGTCCTCCATCCCCCACTGCCTCATTTCATCTTGTACCCTCCCATTGCCTTGTTTTGTCCTCCACTCCCATCACCGTTTTTTATCCTCCACCCTCTCACCTCATGACCACTGCAGCCATGCCTCCCATGCTCCAACATCTGTTGTATTGCTGTCTAACTATTTTCATCTATCTATATTCAATTCTGAATTAATTACTGTTACTGTTGACTGTATCTTTATATGTTTAGACTGTACACCGCCCCGAGTCCCTTTTGGGAGAGGGAGCGGTATAAAAATACGATAAACAAATGAATAAATAACTTCTGTGCTCTTGCAGCTTTTTGCATTCAGATTCCATGAGGCACATGACACCAGTGCCACTGCTCTTTACTGGAGGCTGCATGGTGTGTTGTGCCATTGCATGCACAAGCAGTGGTAGCAGAACAATGAGCCTTGGGCATTCTGCCATGACCATAAAGAGCAGTTCCACCACCCACTGTCACCCTAGTTTGCCTGCCCTTGCCCCATCTCATATAAGCAGATAGTGGATGGGGCTTAACTAGCCCTTATTTTGGGGTTATGACTTATTTTAGGTGCAGTTGTGAAAATCAGGCTAAGAGTTGTTTTTGGTGTAGTTTGTATTTTTGGGGAAACACAATATTTACAATTTGATTTAGTCTTTAATCTCATTAAAAAGAAAGTATATACTGATTCAGCTAGAAAAATTAACCCTGATAAATTGTACTTTATTTGGCTGAAATATTTAATTTCAGTTCACATCTATATTCAGGTGCACATTTTTTCCAGTTTTTTTTTTTTGGAGGGGAGGGGTTTCCACTAAATATGTATCCCTGACTTGATAGTCATTTGAGGCAGAAGTTATGAAGTTAAAAGTTCAATGATCATCAAAAGAAATATACTAATATTATGCAAGTAATAAGCACATTTTCAGCCCAAAAGGGAAATAGTTTCAATTTTCCTAATGGAAAGTAGAAATAGCATACATATCTCAAGAGGAATAAAGCAAATAATTTAGTTGT
Source organism: Bungarus multicinctus (assembly GCA_023653725.1). NCBI lineage: Eukaryota > Metazoa > Chordata > Lepidosauria > Squamata > Elapidae > Bungarus > Bungarus multicinctus. The sequence continues at coordinate 113,485,802 of CM042840.1, forward strand.
TCCTTTCAGTTTCTATTTTTCAACATGTATTTAATATCTTGCTCTGGGATCCTGTTGAAACACATATAGAACTCTAGAGAATAGTTCTTTAAACTCCAAACTTGTCAACTTACAAATACAAATCAGTACATTCTACCAATTCACAGTTCTGTTACCTGTCTGCTCTGCAAAGTGAAGAGATCTGTGATAGTATTGCACTACTTTATTTTTAAAGGGTGAATAATTATTTTGACTTAAGATTTTTCAGCACTAGGAAGAAAAGCAGGCTGTAACATAGTCCGGGTGTATAATTTCTCATTACTATGAGGTTTTGTACATGTTGAGCTCCCTGTTAGTCACAATGCTTCCTAATATTTTGACTTTTGAAGATTCTCAAGGTTTCACTAGGACTCATGTTCTAAATAAGGCTGCAGTTAACCAGCCAGATACTGAAAGTATGAAAGGCATAGGCTAATAATAAATAAATATTGAAATAATATTCTAATATAATTTACAATATTTAGAAATTAAAATTTATTCATTTATTTGGTTGGTTGGTTGTCCCTCATCAAATGTCTCTGGGAGTTACAAGTTAAAAACATGAACAAATGTTTAATAAGGAAAACATATAACACACATTAGTTAATAATCATCACAGATAATATTCTGATAAAGGAATATTGAAAATGCAGTTGTATACAAAGAAGCCATTAAATCTGAATGGAACAAAGTACTCCTTTTAAGTTTTCTTAAACCTTTTTTTTTTTTGCATAGAACTTTTGCTGCCTTTTAACTGGTAAAGAAAATAGATCTTTCTGAATCACCATGGTCTGGAAGGAAAAATTGAATATTTTAGGTTATGCATGAAATGGTAAGGTTTGAAACTGTAAGATTTCACAGAATAGATTTCTTTATAAGAGAATGCACTTGAAATCAGCATATTCACAATGCTGCATATTTACGATGTCAGGTGCAAGAAATTGGGAGCAAGGGCTAGATTCAAAATGAATGCAAGTTTATTTCATGCTGCTTCTAAACAAGAATTTGAACTAACAGTCAAGGCAAATTGGTGGTAGATAAGAGTTAATGAAATTCAAGGAGGGTTGCATTAGATCTCTTCTGGGCATGATTCCAAACTGATGAAGCACTGGCACTGGAATCTTGCCACTGCCACTCATTGTGCCACAGCTGCCATGTGGTAGGAAGACCTGGGAGAGCTGGCAGAACCTGTCAGTTAGGTGAGGCCATCTAGATGATCCCCCAGTACCTGGAGGCTACGAGGGTCCAGGTGGAGACGAAGTGCTCCCTATCACTTGGAAAGCCAGGAACAGGACAGGGCTAGGAGACTTTTGGAACCCCACCCCCCTCTGAGGGTCCCTTTCCATCTCCCCAAGTCAGAGGGGGTGAGTGCCTTCTGGTCCTCTCCTGCCAATACCATCATCTGGAGAGATGAAGCTGCCACCCCTTTTCTGAGCAGCCCCATCCCTGAAAGAGGCTCCTCCAAGGGATTCAGCAGCCCCCCTGACCTCCCCCCAGGATTTGGAGATTGGACTCCAGTGGGGCCTTTGTAGCTGGATGGCATTATGAAAAGAATGTGGACTTTTCTGTACATTAATTGTGGGGAATTGAGAAATTCCGGGGCGAGGGGGCAGTTGATTGGCAGCAGAGCACAAGGTCAAAGGAGAGATGCATCAAAGGCTTTGCCCATGCATTTTTTCATGTCTACTTTTTAAAAATTCATATATTCTCAGCAGCTTGCCAGCCAGCCAGACTCTGGACAAAATGCAAATTATTTTGTTGCTCAAACAGTTTGCATCCAGTTCCTCCCCAATGAGCGGCGAAGGTGTGAGGCAGCATGAGGCAAGGACTTCAAGGGAGGTGGAGGAGGCAAAGGTCTGTTGCTGGTTGTGGCTGGTGCAGCTGCCTCATTGGGGCAAGGCAAGAGGTGAGCAAGGAGGCATAGCTGTAGGATGAGCGTTGGGGGCCTGGGGAGCTGCAAAGGGTGCATGGATGTGTGTGGTGTTTGTTGCTTAGGGCAGAGTGTTTTGGGTGTGAGAGTGGGCAGCGGAGCAACTTGCAGTGGCACCTCAAAAGGGAGGGTGGGAATTGCCAGGGCTGCTTCCTGTAGCCTGGCCACCCACCACCCACTGCCACTGCCCAAAATACACAAAATTATCTGCTACAATGTCCTACCAGTCAATGACTACCTCAGCTTCAACTGCAACAATACAAGAGCACATAATAGATACAAATACAATGTTAACTATTCCAAACTTGATTGCAGAAAGTACGACTTCAGCAACAGAGTGGTCAATGTCTGGAATGCACTACCTGACTCTGTAGTTATATCCTCAAACCCCACTCCTTTAACCTCAAACTATCCACTATTGACTTCACCCCATTCCTAAAAGGACTATGCTTCCCGGCACACCGATACAGCCAGCTAGTTCCATCGCTGGCTATTGGGGGGGGGGGAATTCTTGCCCCCACAGAGAGGGCTTGCAATCTGGGTGTCCTCCTGGACATGCGGCTGTCATTGGAGGACCATGTGGCGGCCGTCGCGAGGGGGGCTTTTGGTCAGGTCCATAGGATCTACCAGTTGTGGCCCTTTCTGGATTGGGATGCGTTTCGCACGGTCACTTCTGCCCTTGTGATCTCCCGCCTAGACTATGCAAACACTCTCTATATGGGGCTTCGCTTGAAGAGCACCCAGAGGCTCCAGCTGGTGCAGAATGCGGCTGTGCGGGTAGTGTTGGGAGCTCCATGGGGCTTCCATGTTACGCAACTCCTGCGTGAGCTGCATTGGCTCCTGGTGGCCCTCCGGGCATGCTTCAAGGTTTTAGTTACCATCTTTAAAGCGCTCCATGGCTTGGGATCAAGATATTTGCGGGACCGCCTCCTGCCATTATCGGCCTCCCGTCAACCAATATGCTCCCATAGAGTCGGCCTCCTCGGGTACCACTGGCTGGATGGCTGGCGACCCCCGAGGGTGCGGGCCTTCTCGTTGGGGGCACCCTCCCTCTGGAACGAACTATCCCCGGAGATGAGGACCATCCCTGATCTCCTGACCTTCCGGCGCATGTTGAAAACTTATTTATTTCATCAAGCCTTTGTGGACTATAGCTCTGTGTTTAACACTATTACCCCAGATATACTAGTAACCAAACTGTATAATCTGCAGGTCCCCACTCCCACATGCTCCTGGATTAAGAACTTTTTGACAAACAGACCATAGTCTGTTAGACTTGGCCCCCACCTTTCTTCCACTATTAGTAATGGTTCCCCCCAGGATTGTGTCTTGAGCCCCCTGTTATATGCCTTGTACACATTTGACTGCTCACCAAGTCATGCAACAAACAGCATCATAAAGTTTGCGGATGATATGACTGTGATTGGTCTCATCTCTGGAGAGGATGTGACAGGATATAGGGCAGAAGTAGAGAACCTGTCTGTCTGGTGTTCACAGAACAATTTGTCACTGAATGTCCATAAAAGCAAATAACTGATTATGGACTTCGGGAAATATGGACTGGACCATGCCCCACTCATCATCAATGGAGAATGAGTGGAAACTGTCTCTACAATCAGATTCCTTCACATTCATATCTCAGCTGATATCTCCTGGTCCCCTAACACCAAGGCCATAGTGAAGAAGGCTCAGCAGTGGCTGCACTTCCTGCGGGCCCTCAGGAAAAACAATCTGGAAAAGAAGCTGTTGCTGGCTTTCTATAAAGCCTCTGTGGAGAGCACTCTGACATATTGTCTGGGTGTGTGGTATGCAGATTCCTCAGCTGAGGACAGAAAAACTGTACAGAGGGTGATAAACACAGCTCAAAAGATCATTGGTTACCCTCTGCCCTCCCTGGAAGATTTAGCCAGGTCCCGCTGCCAAAGCAGAATCAGGATCATCATAGGAGATCCCTCACACCCTGGCAATTATCTTTTTGACCTGCTGCCATCTGGATGGTGCTTTAGGTCAATAAAATCCCACACCACTAGACTAAAAAATAGTTTCTTTCCCTGGGCCATCCATATTGCAAATAAATATAAGTTACTGCTTTATTAAGATGTGTAAAGATGTGAAACTGCAATACCTCATTCAGATGTATAATAACATATTACAGTACAATCCATCTCTTGTGTATTACACTTGACAAGGGTCACATCAGTGTTGGATGTATATTTTGTGTATATTCGTAGATATTGTACTCTCAAATTGCAAATGGAGACATGGGTACTCTATTTTTCTTATTTTCATCTTTAAGTGCTTTGGTTTTATTGTATTGCAAACAGTTGCTGGGTGCATCCACAGTTTCGGTGTACTTGTGCAATAACAATAAAGTTCTTCTATTCTATTCTATTCTATTCTATTCTATTCTATTCTAGTCTATTCTATTCTATTCTATTCTATTCTATGATTCATGGTGATTTTGAAAAAAAAATCAGAAAATTTTATCCCTATTATCTTAAACATAGATTTCAAACATTTGAAAAGTAATAGACGCATTTATAATTAATAAATAATTTTGTCATCTCCCAATCCGAAATCATCATCTCATACTGGCATAATTTGGATCAAATTCAGTATATTTTACTTAATATATGATTTATAGCAGAATATCATTTTATCAGTGTCGATATGTAACCATTTCCTCACTCTTTTTATTCGAATTAATTTATACTCCTTTAATTAATTAGGTTTAACTGGAAGATATACAAACTATACAGGAAATTATACAGTATATATCTTTAGCATATGAATAGTTGGTCTTTTTATTTTATTTAGTCAAGTTTGATCAAACACACAAATAATTTGTCTCTGATACAGAAGCACTGAGTGTAGATACAAAACAACAAGACAATCATCATTATCATCACCATTATCATCAAGAAGATACATCATCATCATTATCATCATCATCATGTATACAATCAGTAGAACTAAAAATATTAATTCAAGGGATACTGCAGCCATATCTAGGTTAATATAAATACACATTTTTAAAACCCAAACAACTGAAGCTGGTTAGAAAATGAGTGGAAGAACTTCACTTAGAGCAGAAAACCACTCAACAGGATTGTTTTTATGGTGGAAAATAGGAAGCAGACATATTAAGTATGTTTACCATTTTGAGGTTTGTTTTGTATGCATGAACATGATAAATCGTTATAATAGTAATGCCTAGCCCACACCCTAGAGAAGAATTCAATAGATGGATAAAAATGCCAAATGCAGTCTAATCATTAGATTGATTGTGTGATTAACCGTTGTAAATAATAAAATAATCTTTGTCACCACAAATGGAGAAGACTTTTTAGCTTATTTGTCTGCTGTCACGCTTTTACCAATGTTATTGTGATTGTTTTACTTTCAACATTTATATTGTAACATTAGTGTGCTGCCAATAGTCTGGGACAGACTAAAAATTGTAAAATAAGGAAATAAATTCACACTGTCTTATTTATTTCAACATCTGCCCTACTAAAACCTTGGAAAAATAAAAGGGAATTTGACACGTAACGTGCTTACTGATATAATGCAGAACAGTATTTAAATAGATAAAGAATCTTCACTCTATATACAAAGATACATTTATAGAATAACAAATCAATTTTAGAAAGTTATTTCTAAATCAATTTTAGAAAATGATTTAAATTTAAAAGCTTGAATACAGCAACCTTTATTTCCTTATTCCTCATGCTGTAGATCACTGGGTTCATCATGGGTGGAACCACTGAATATATGACAGCAAAAACCATATTGGTTTCTGAAGAGACATTAGGTATTGGTCTCAAGTACACAAGCATTCCAGTGAACAGTAACATTGAGAAAACAATGAGATGAGGAATGCATGTAGAAAAAGCCTTTTGTCTTCCTTTTGATGAGGGCATTCGAAGCACTGTTATGAAGATCTGAATGTAAGTCACAACTATAAAGAGAAAGCAGCCAAATGCTATGGTAACACTTAGAATAAGAAGTACATGTTCAACTCGGTATAAACTAGAGCATGAGATTTTTAGTAGCTGTGGAAGCTCACAGAAAAATTGGTCAACTACATTGGAACAGAAAGGCATGGCAAAGGTGGTGCCAGTGTGCAAGATGGCATAAAGAAATCCACTGAGCCATGCACTGCCTGCCATCTGGATGCAAGCTCCTTTGTTCATAATTACCTCATATCTAAGTGGGTTACAGATAGCAATGTATCGGTCATGAGCCATGATTGTGAGGAGAGTATAATCAGAAGCTGCAAAGAAGAGGAAGAGAGAAACTTGAAAGATGCAACCAACATATGAAATGAACCTGGTGTTCATGAGAGAATTTGACATGGATTTGGGTATGGTGACAGAAACAGCTCCAAGATCAGTTATAGCTAAATTCATGAGGAAGAAGTACATGGGAGTATGCAGTCGGCAATCAAAAATGACTGCAAAAATAATGATGAGATTTCCTGAAATGGCAGCCAAATAAAAAATCAGAAACACAACAAATTGCATTATCTGTAATCCACGGATATCCGAGAACTCCAATAGCAGAAATTCTGTCATGGAAGTTTGGTTGGACATACCTTTCATTTTTCAAAGTTAAATTAAGTATAGTTTCTGGAGCATAAAAAGAAGAAACAGGGAAAAAAATAAAAGTATTTTTTCATCATAACTATGTCATATATTTGAACTTTTTAACATTTGCTTAAAATCTGTTATTTAAACAGTTACATTGAAAATAAATGCTTGTTGTCCTGATTAGTACCATCTATTAGAGTTTACTTATATTGGCACCATTGATCTTTGAAACATTTGTAAAGCTTAGAGTACAAACAAGACTATAATCTCTTTTTAGTTTAGTTCTTCATCTGATTTATATACTACAGAAACCAAAGAATTACAGCCATAATAATATTTTCATAGAATATTATTTTCAATCCATCATTTCTGATTTTTTTATTTAAACTTATTTTACCATTGATAATTTCTACAAATCAAATTTGTAAAAAAATGATGATGATGACAATCAATGATCATGGTGGTTAAGATAATAATAACTTATTCTAAATCTTTAAAATTATGTTCATCAATATAAAACTTCAATGCATCTTCCAAAAGTGGAGACCATATTAGAGTATTTACAACTCTGCACTTGATAAAGCTGTATAATCAATGAAAGGAAGACAGGGGGAAATATTTCTGATGAGTTCAGGACTTACTGTAAGTTTTTAACCACTATGACATAGCATAATAACTTTCTAACAATTGACAGGGCAAGGAAGTGAAGAAAAAAAATATGAATGAAAGAGCATATTAGAAAAAAAAATAAGCCAAGAGAAAAATACTTACTTTGTTATTTTGGCACTTCTGATTAAAAACTTCTACTGCCAAATAATATGCAGAAATATATTATAACTGAAATTTTGCCTCCTTCTGAGCCAGGTACAAAACATACTGGAAATAAAAGTGATATTTTAGTCTGCAGCTGATTCAAATATTTAATTACTTTTTAACTTTTGTATTTGTGGGGTTTTTAGACGAGCTGTTCACCGCCCTGAGTCCCTAGGGAGAAGGGCGGTATATAAATGTAATTAATAAATAAATAAATAAATAAATATTAATGTCTCTTAAGAGTTTAATGGTCTCAAGAGTCACACAGAATTGATCAGAAGAATCAGAAATGCAGATTTGCACAACATTTTTAATTGATGGTAAATGAGCTGTATTTACATAGAATACAAATATACATTGAATCAGACTGGCAATCTATCTCACTCATTTAATAATTGATTGTTTTTTTTTTGTATGTACATTACTCCCTACTGATAATATAAATAAAGTATGTAGTCCTACACTCATGTTGCCTAAAGTTCATTGAATTAATTTGGCAAGCCAATTAATATATTCACAATATTAATTTAGTAGTCAATAAATGATCTAAATATATAATTATCTGAAAATGCAGCATACAGTATGTTTAATATGTGTACTATGTGTATAGCAATATGCCATACATGCATCCCATTAATAATTGTGACGGACAAATATTCACACAAAGAGAGACATATTCTACTGTGAAACTGAATGGGTTCTTTGGGGTGCAGAGATTAGATAGGTGAGAACTGGCTTAATAAAATTTCAGAAAGTATGTTTCAGGAAACATGTGGTGATGAAAATCAGGTAAACCTTTTTAAAGAGTTAAATTTCATTGTTAGTCTTATTCTAGGAAATAAATTATACGTGGTGTGTTGTAACATAAGATTCTAATCACTTGTTATATTTTATTTTATTTTATTTTTTAATTACATTTATATGCCGCCCTTCTCCGGAGACTCAGGGCGGCTTACAGTCTATGGAGCACCATGCTAGGTGCTCAGCAATAGCCTTCATTCCATTGTATATGCCTGCTTATTACTAGGGCTTTTTGGCCCCCTCAAGCGGCATTTTTACAAAGTCAGCTTATTGCCCCCAACAATCTTGGGTCCTCAATTTACCTACCCCGAGAGGATGGAAGGCTGAGTCAACCTTGAAATATCACTGCAAACATTCTCTCAGTGGCTATTGAATTTGAAGATCAACTAAAGATTCTAGATATTCTTAAAATGAAGAAGGATAAAAATATTGCAATAATCCAGACTGGAAGAAACTAGGCCAGAATTGTGTAAACTTTCTTCGGTTAGGTTCCACCATTTTACATTGGAATAAGACTTGCAATAGACACAGAGATAAAACATTTTACCTGCAAAAAAAAAAAAAATGGTGGTAATTCTTCCCTCTATTCTTTCCTACTTTGACATTAAAAATGATCAGTGTGATTTCTACAGTTCTTGAAACTGACAAGAAAGAAATAGGAATAGTGGCTTCAGGTTGAAAAATTGCCCATTTCTTAACCAAGTCATGTATTATTGAAAGATGTCTGATTTTCCTCCAAACAGGCAAAGTATAAAAATTAACAAGCTAGAACAAGCATTCTTGAAAACACTCAGTAACCAAGGTATCTAAATACAAAGTCAGCTTTTTAATGACCTGCAGTTTACACGTGTTTTCAAAACTATGTGTAATCTTACTTAAGGGCATGTTTCTTTGCTTCTTGGAAGTTTCATTGACTAACTTTGAATAAGAATCTATTGATTCACACTTGGCCTATTATTTTCTGATGAGAAGAGGGTAGGAGTCTACCAATTGTGTTGTCTTTTTAAATATTTTTTTAAAAAATGATGGATCGTCATCTCTCAGTGATTGCTTAATTCCTCCATATAATTCTTCTATTTTGCACCCATAGGTTCTTCCTGATCTGTGCAGCCCAATGTGCCATTCTCAACTCTGTGCCCATTGTGGTCATTCTGTTTAGGTAAAGAAATATGTCTGAAATAATGACCAGTGTGAATATAAACTAAATATAAAGAAGCAAATGTCAAAGCGAAAAGCAAAAATGCACCGCTGCTCCACTGTCCAAAGTCCAGAGATGTCTTCTGTCATAATCCGGATGAGATTGTGGATCATTGGTTAATGCCAATGTGATGTGTGGAGCTTTTAGATCACAGCTGGAACCACGATGACCTTGTCTTTCGCCTCTGCCCTTGCTTCTGGAATCTGTTCCTCTGGGTTGCTACATGGCAGGTGCTGGAGATCATTGGAGACAATCACGGACAATATGTCCCAGATGACCGCAGTTGTAGCATCTTGGCATCCTTGGAATGAAGGCCATTCCTCAGAAGTTAGCCTTATTGGAGCTCTTGATGCAGGTGGTCCTCTCAAATGTGGCGTGGCATGCATGAATGCTTCCTCTTTGGTTAAAATTCTGCATACATGATCAACTGTGCACTGAGCAATAGGCACTTGATTAATCTTTGAAATGGCATCTTTCCATTCATAATTCAATGAGTTAATAATAACACTGATCATTTGAAAATCATCCACAACATAACCATGTTCAGCAAGTTCTTTTCTCTTTCCTTTCAGTTTAGTTAAATGTTCTCCAATAGGTACACCAGATTTCAATTTCGAACCATGAAAGTCAGTTAAGAGCAAACATGTAGATTCAATTGAAATAGGCTGTTAACATGCTTCTAATTGAGCCCAAATTTTAATTAATCTGCAGTTCAGTGTCCATTGACATCAATAATGTTGTGCATGCTTTAATATCCAATCCTCTTATGTCAGGAGGCCAAGGTTGTGGTGGAGGATTAATCACCATACAATGAGTACCTTCTCTGCGAAGTAAAATGCTAATCTCACTGACCCATGTCTTGTAATTTTGTCCTAAGCATTTTAATTTTAAATCACCAGTCAGTGGGGTGATAGAAGATTGTTGAAGAGGAACTTGTATAACTTGCACTGGTTGAGCAATTCCTGCTTGGATACCAGGAGGCACTGGAGCTGGCACAGGTTCTGGCACTGGTTGACCTGCTAAAGGCACCTGCACAGCTGAAGGTGGTGTAACGGCTTGTACATTGGACTGACTTATTGACAACTTTGTAAAAGCTCTTTGTAAATTTTGTAATTGTTCATGTATTGTGTGCAAGTCGCCAGCAGATGGTGCTACAAAATTAGAAATCGCAGAAGCTTTTGCTGTTTCGGCTGAGTCAGCATCACGAGACATATCACGAGACAGCTGTGATGTAGGCAAAGCTCTTTGCTCTAATTGGTCTGACACTACTCCCTTGTGACCAACTTGTGGGTGTTCCCTTGGCTTCAATGAAGAACGCACGATGGAGGACTCAGGAACTCCAACCACAACCTTATCTGGCTGAAGGGACAGGGCATAAACCTTAGCTTGCTGTAGACTGTGTTCAAAAACTGCAATCTGTTGTATATAATCCTGCACAGCTTTCTGACACATCGTTTGCTCAGGACTCAATGGAGAATAATGAATTTCACCTCTCTCTTTGGATAAAAAATGCTCAGCTGTCTGTATAACTTTGGGCTTAGCACCAAACTTTTCATAATTTTGGGCTTCCGGCTTCTCAGGCTGAGTTTGGAAGCATGCATCATAATCATCATAAAACAGTACAGACCTGCTTTCTTGTCCTTCCAAGGCAGCTTCCTCCAGGTGAGTAGCAGAAGCAAGCAGTTACTGCCAACATCTGCTCTCCTCCTTAGGTACTTCAGAGAATAATAAATCTTCCTGTGACCATGCTCTCTGTTTTGCTTTATCTTTCTTGTGTGGCATAGTAGAATTAATTAGAATTAATCACAAATTCCTCGGATTTTATGAACTATCTATCAAAACAACCGGCAAAGAAAAACATAGTAAATTCTGCAAACCATCCTCTGCTACCACATGTCAAAGTGAAAAAATTCAGCTTCATAAATTAGAAGAAATGAACCATGTTTTTCTGTTGCCAGTATACTTTATTTTACACATAACTAGGAAGAACAAAAGAAAAGCAGTACATCCTAAGAAGCAAAAGAAAGTAAAGTAAAGTAAAACTCCTCCCCTGCACACATGCTCAGTAAATCATATATCACAAGACACTCATATCTTGGTTGCTATAGTAATGTGATAACCATTCTGGGAGCTCAGCAGACAAACCAAAACAACGCAGTGACAGCAAATTAACCAAACAAAATAATTGTTGAACATTTAATTTTTTAATGAATTTCTCACTTATCCAGTCATACGGTTAAGATACTACAAAATACATATGCATATACAAAGATACTTTAATACATTTTCATTTGATACTCTCTTTTTTTTTAAAAAAAGTTTTATTTGTTTTATTAGTATACTGTATAACAATTTCATTTTAATCGAACAGTGTTGTCTGGGTACAATTATTTTTAGGAAATCATAATCAAAGTGTTTGCAATAACATATATCACAAAAACATTAATATTGTAGTATCAATAATATTTTGTTTATCCATTTTAACAAATTTCCATTTTTACATCTTTCCTTTGTCAGGTTTCCAGAAAAACCTAACTCCAATGAAAAACTCCAAGACAGGCATTTTCTCAAAGTTTCCTTTTATTAGAATAGGTATACTGGGACATCTGGGAAAACCTGAATCTGAATCAATCATCAACTGTCCCAACTTGAGACATCCCTTCAACCTCTCCTCCTCCAGGTGCAGGAATAATATGACCTTGACCAAAAAGAAGAATGCTATTATGTCTAACTACCAACATTCTAAAATCCCCCCCCTACTTTCCCAGGCACAGTAATGTGGCAGTATGGAAGCTTCTTGTTCTAATATGGTTTCCAAAGCTTACATCCTTTTTATGTCCCTTTTTTTCTAACTTCTGCATTTTGTGTCTAGCCATCGATAAATTAAGTCCCATGTCAAAAAGTATTTTATTTCTTCTTTGTCCTTAATAGGACAAAGCATTAGCCTATCCATTTCTGCACATTCTAATATTTTCTTAATTACCTTATCTGTCAGAATCTCATCACACTTCCATTGTTGAGCATATACAATTCTAGCTACAATTAGTACATATAAAATCAAGTATATAGTCTCTTTATCATATTTTTCTGGTAGAATGCCCAATAAAAATATCTCTGATTTCCTATCTAAATGTTGTTTTTATCATTTTTCCAACCAGGTATGTATTTCTGTTCAATATTTTTTAACTAGTGGACATGTCCACCACATATGAATCAAATGTTTGATTACATTTCCAACATTTAATAGCTCTATCCTTATACATTTTTGCTAATCTTGTTGGTGTAAAATGCCACCTATAAAACATTTCATACAAATTTTCTTTATATGTAGTTGACATAGTTTAACATTTCTATCCCACAGTTTCTGCCATTTAACTAATTGTATTGTATATCCAATTTTTTTAGCTTAATCATTGTCTCCTTTACCTGCTCACTTTCAAGTTTAATCCCAATAAATAACAATATACTTTTGTTATCAATTTTTCATTTGTTCCAGTTAATATCTGGTCCAATTCTGTTTGTTCTTTATTAAAACCTTATATTTTAGCATTTTTCTTGTATCAAGATTGTATCTGCATTTGTGGCCACCATGCAATGTCCATCCCTTGACTACTAAGTTCCTGTTTGGTTTTTATTTCCCCTTTTTATTCAAAATATCTTTATATCTTACAATTTTTCTATACTAATAACATTAGGATGTATCAATGCTTCCATTGTCGAAAGACAGACTGGTATTTTCAGGTAATGTTGTTCTTTAATTTTAAACCATACTGACAGCAATGCATTTCTAACATAATGTCTTTGAAAGTAAAATACCATAGGAAAGCATGCCAACCTAATTGGATTCTCTTATTATGTACAATTTACAAGCAATTTTTCATAAGGCAAATCCTACATTAGATTACTTTAAATATATTTCATTAATGCTTCCTTCTTATGGGTTTGGGTGTATGTGTATATAAACACAGAGATATAAATAGAGAAACAGGCATACATTTTATCTAACCCCTCATTCTGAAATGCATGACATTCCACTCAATTATTTAATATAATTTTCTTAATTCTAATTTCATATGTTTAGTTAGATCTTATTTCAGAGTTTCTCTCTTGAGAACTAAAGTAGTATACAAAAGACATAATTTCTAGTTAAGCTACAATTGGAAGAGATCACTCAATTTCATAACAAAATAAATTAAAATAAATCAGCTGATGTATCTTTAATGTAATCTATTGTAATGTGTAAGAATGTGTGGGATATTTAGCAAAATTTTATTCCTACTTTTTTCTGTTAAAATAGAAGCAAATCATTTTGTTTCAAACCTTAAGAAGACTTAAAAGAACAATATTCATATCCTTGTTTCTTATGATAAAGATTAATGGATTTAAAATGAATGCAATAATGAAATACAAAATTGTATTTATGAAATCAATGTCAGAAAATCAGTTTGGTGTGAGTTAAGGTGCTGGCCTACAAACCAGGAGTATGTGAGTTTAAGTATGAAAGACAGTTTGGGTCAGTTGTTGTGTATTAGAAAGTCAGTCAAATTAGTCATGATTTTGTAAATATTTCTCTATGGGTCATTATTACAACATTCCCAAAAACAATACAAAAATATATTAAATTACTGTCAAATTCATTTCATCAATGCTTTTTTTTTTCTAAATGTCAGGGTAGCAATCAAGTACATGGGAAATTGTTCCTTTTTTTACCAAAAGAAACAACAACAAATCAGTGAATAAAGAGGTGTTAAGCTTTACTATTAGCTCAAGCAAACAGATGTAAAAGGAAAATGTACAAAGCATACATAACAGGCAAAATAATATTCAAATCACTTAAAAGTTCTCAAGAGTTCCTTAGTAACCAAAGGGTGGCCAATTTCCACAGTACCAAATGCCAGGTTGTGTACAGAAGCTCTCAATAAACAACAAACTCATAACTTCAGTCCTGCTATGGTCAGGAGATTGCAAGGCCTGATTTAAACCAAAATTCTGAAAAATTCACAGATTTGCAGCTATAGGAAGATTTCCCCCACTCATCATTTATTCAGCAAACAAGAATGGAAAGCAAGCAGGTTAGCTTGGAAAGAACTTTAAACATCTATAGTTTTCTTAATTTGAGGGCAAAATAAAAATATGACACTAAACTTGAAATGCAATTCATATATATGTTGATTGTAGGATGTTCTAAGTCAGCCAAGAAATGATTGTCCAGAAAATTGTTCAGATCTGTTCATATAGTCATCAGAAATCAGGGTGACAGCAATAAGAGATATGTTTTGATATGTTAAACAGAGATATGTTCAATTACAGAAACAAAAAAAAATCTTTTCTGATATAACATTTGTGAAAATGGGGTGTGGTCACTTAGTTTTATATATGCTGTGTCTGGTTTTTTTTTCACAGATTTTTTATTTATTTATTAAAATTTATATATTGCCCTTCTCCCGAAGGACTCAGGGCAGTGCACAGCGTACTAAAGCCACATATATAACAATTAAAATAGAATTAAATAAGGGCTGTAACCGAATCTAAAATCCCAACCTTAAAATTCAATACATTAAACCCCATTAAAATTAATTTAGGATCAGCCCAGGCCGGCCTGCTCAAAGAGCCAGGTCTTCAAATCACGCCTGAACACCCTCAGGTCGGTGGTCATTCTCAATTCAGGGGGGAGCCCATTCCAGAGAGCGGGTGGCCCCACAGAGAAGGCCCTGTTCCTCAGGATTGCCAGGCGGCACATAGAGGCCGTCAGGACCCGAAGGAGGCCCTCTCTATGGGAGTCCACAGGTCAGTGGAAGACTACTGGCAGAACGCGGTCTTGCAGATAGCCTGGTCCGATGCCATGGAGCGCTTTAAAGGTCAAAACCAGAACCTTAAAGTGCACCTGGAAGGCAACTGGCAACCAATGCAGCTCGTGCAGGAGAGGCGTCACATGAGAGCTTTTAGACGCCCCCATAACCACCCGTGCGGCCACATTTTGTACTAGCTGCAACCTCCGGGTGCTCCCCAAAGGAAGCCCCGTGTATTTAAATAAATGAATAAATGCATTTAAATGAACAAACGAACACTTTATGCCTCTTTAAAAAGAAACAAACCTCAGATCAAAAAGCCTTGAAAGAGCAGCTTTGATCTTCTTATTTCTCATGCTGTAAATTATTGGATTCAACATGGATGGAATAATGGAATACATAATTGTAATTATGAAGTCAAGGTGAGATGGACTGTCAGATATATCTCTTAGATAAGCAAAGCAAGCAGTAAATAAAAATAGGGAGAAGATTATAACATGTGGCAAACATGTAGAAAAGGATTTTTTCCTTCCTTGTGTAGAAGGAATTTTCAGCACAGCAGAGAAGATGTGCACATAAGTAAAAATGACAAAGACAAAACAACCAAATCCTAATGTCGAACTGAACATTATAATTCCAACTTCAGTTAAATATAAACCAGGGCATGCAATCTTAAGTAAATATGGGATTTCACAATAGAACTGATTGATGATGTTAGAGCAGAAAGGAATAGTGAATGTTGCAGTAGTGTGCAATATGGCATTGAGAAAGCTGGCAATCCATGCACTAGCAACCATTTTGGTGCAGGCTTTCCTGTTCATTATAATTTCATATTGTAAAGGATTACAAATGGCAATATATCGATCATATGCCATAATGGTAAGGAGTGAAACATCACAGGCTAAGAAAAAGAAAAACAAGAGAACCTGACAAACACATCCAGAATAAGAAATGTATCTTATCTTTGTAAGAAAATTTAGAACAATTTTAGGGATAATAACTGAAACTGAACCAATGTCTTGCATGGCTAAATTAATCATGAAGAAATACATGGGAGTATGAAGATGGTGGTCAAAGACAACAGCAATAATAATGAGAAGATTCCCAGTTACTGTCATTAAATAAAGTATCAGGAATAAAGATAAATAAATAATCTGTACCTCCCAAAGTTTTGAAAAATCCAAAAGAAGAAATACAGAAGTGTTATTATCCATTCTTAAGTATCGTAGCCTTAAAGAAGCAAGGAAAAGTTAATTAAATCCTACTTAGTTTGAAGTATTTTGAAAAATAATTGATCAACTTTCCCTAAACATTACAATAAATCTTGATCATACAATATTTAGAATAACACAATTACATTGTGATTTGT
This sequence comes from Bungarus multicinctus, assembly GCA_023653725.1. Lineage (NCBI taxonomy): Eukaryota > Metazoa > Chordata > Lepidosauria > Squamata > Elapidae > Bungarus > Bungarus multicinctus. Next base: position 113,502,312 of record CM042840.1, read on the forward strand.
CAATTATCTTACTTATTTTTAATTTCAGAGTGGTAAGCCTTATATTTCTTAGACTTGGAGATATTTGAGAATTCATTTTAAAATTTAAGGTATTTCTTCAATACTCATGTGTAAGATCTAATCAGATTCAAAATGATGGGTTTTTTATTGAGATGGTTAGAGTCCAATAATTCAGATGGAAGTATCCAATTCAGTCAAGTTCCTTCAGTTTGGAATGATTTGGATGCTAGATAAAAATATGCATGGAGAAAAAGGCTTTGTGTAAGTTGAAGCTTTTTAATCATTTAAATAAATCAATGATTCATTCTAGTTACTGACTTTGGTTTAGAAAGAGCATGAAAATGCCTTTTGAGAGAATGTTCAATACAAAAATTCTAAAGACATATTATAAACTAAAATGAGGGCATAAAGGTAAATAAACTGAACATAGATTACAAAGAGTTCAGATGAAATTTCAAACTCAGCTGATACTTAACAATTGACTTTAGTGGATTACATTCAATCAAGACAATGACAATAAGATAAGATCCCACCTCTTCCCATGTACATTTTGCTTGCTTCCTCCTCATCCTTGTGAATCTTAAAACAATTTTAGTTTATAATAAATAGGTGTTACTATTTATTATTTTAAAGCTTCATATTGGTGTTTTATTAATTGTAAGCCACCTAAAGTCATCTGTAGACAAGATGGGCAGCATATAAGTTTAATAAATAAATACAAATAAAAGACGAGAACAACTTTGGCTAAATAAGTTCAAAATCAAATAAGTGATAAGAAAACTCACCATCTTTAGCCATCTTGGTCTATCTGTACATTGTACAGCCAGTGCTGATATTTCATCCAAGTATATTCCCCCAGAGTGTTTTATGAAACTCTCTATTGGGAGGATAAAAAAGGCACAATAGAATGTTTTTCTTTTTCACTCCTTGGATTATTTCCCTAGAATTTGTATTGTTTTAATAAGGATGAGAGAAAAGTAATTTGCAGACTCAATAATGGGAAAGATTATATTAAATTAGATGAACACAAAATGATAGTTTAAGGTTAAAGTTTTTGGAGTTTGGGGAAGAAACCACAGAGTCAGGTAGAGTATTCCAGACATTGACCACTCTGTTGCTGAAGTCGTATTTCCTGCAATCAAGTTTGGTGTGATTAACCTTGAGTTTGTATCTATTATTTGCTCTTGTGTTGTTATGGTTGAAGCTGAAGTATTCATTGACAGGTAGGACATTGCAATGTATGATTTTATATACCATATTTAGATCTGACCGAAGGCGGCATAGTTCTAGCTTTTCTAGGTCTAGAATTTCGAGTGTGATGGCATAAGGTATTCTGCAATGAGTAGGGGAGTGGAGAACACTTCTTGTGAAATATTTCTGGACTTTCTCAATTGTGTTAATATCAGATACATGATATGGGTTCCAGACTGATGAGCTATATACAAGTATAGGTCTAGCAAATGTTTTGTATGCTCTAGTTAGTAGTGTGATATTACCAGAGACGAAGCTACGTAGGATTAGATTAACAACTTTTAATGCCTTTTTGGCTATGTAATTACAGTGGGCTCTAGAACTTAAATCATTAGAGATGAGCACTCCAAGGTCCTTGACAGAGTTTGGATCCACCACAAGGTCTTGACTATTTAGCTTGTATTTTATTTTATGATATATTTTTTTTGCCAATATGTAAGACAGAGCATTTATTTGTTGAGATTTGAAGTTGCCATTTGATTGACCATTCTGATACATAATTAAGGTCTTTTTGGAGGGTAGCAGTATTGTCTGTGGTGTTGAATAGCAGTATTGTCTGTGGTGTTGAACATCACCAGCAAAGAGAACGCAGTTGCTCTTAATATGATCACAGAGGTCATTTATGTATAGTATGAAGAGAGTTGGTCCTAAAACACTGCCTTGGGGGAACACCACTGTTGACAGGTACAGAATTTGATAGGACGCTCCCAATTTTAACCATTTATTTATTTATTTATTTATTTACAAGATTTATATACCGCCCCCTCTCCCTGCAAAGTTGGGTCCAGGGACGGTTTCTTGAGGAGGGGTCTCACTACCGCCTCTTTCAAGGCAGGAGGGACTCAGAGCGGTGTACAGTCATTAAAAAATACAATAATAATACAATAATTAAAAACAATTAAAAGATTAAATTAGATGGTTGAATAATAAAAATGAGACAAGGGTTTAAAAATAAGGACTGAAACCAATTAAAACTAAATTTAAAACCCCATAAAACCCTAGGCCAGACCGGCTTGATGAAATAAATAAGTTTTCAACGTACGCCGGAAGGTCAGAAGGTCAGGGATGATCCTTATCTCTGGGGTAATTTGTTCCAGAGGGAGGGTGCCCCCAAAGAGAAGGCCTGCACCCTCGGGGTCACCAGCCGTCCAGCTGGCGGCACCCCAAGGAGACCCACTCTATGGGAGCACACCGGCCAATGGGAGATTGATGGTGGCAGTAGGCGATCCCGTAAATACCCAGGTCCCAAGCCATGGAGTGCTTTAAAGATGGCAACTAACACCTTGAAATGCACCCGAAAGACCACCGGGAGCCAATGCAGCTCGCGCAAGAGTGGTATAACATGGGAGCTCCTAGAAGCCCCCAAAACCACCCGTGCAGCCGCATTCTGCACCAGTTGGAGCTCTTGGGTGGTCTGCAAGGGGAGCCCCATTTAGAGAGCATTGGCATAGTCTAGGCGGGAGATAACGAGGGTGGATGTGACTGTGCGAAGCGCATCCTGATCCAGAAAGGGCCGCAACTGGTAGATCCTACGGACCTGATAAAAAGCCCCCCTGGCGACGGCCGCTATATGTTCTTCTAACGACATCCATACGTCCAGGAGGACACCCAGATTGCGCTGCCCTGTCCATGGGGGCAAGAATTTCCACCCCCCACAGTCAGCGATGGAACTAGCTGGCTGTATCGGGGTGCCGGAAAGCACAGCCATTCAGTCTTAGCTGAGTTGAGCTGAAGCCTGTTTTACCCCATCCAACTCTGCACAGCCTCCAGGCACCAGGTCATCACTTCAATGGCTTCATTGGGGTGGCCTGGGGTAGAAATGTACAGCTGAGTATCATCAGCATACTGATGAAACTCTACCTCAAAGCCCCAGATGATCTCACCCAGCGGCTTCATATAAATGATGAACAGCAAGGGTGAGAGCACCGACCTCTGAGGAACCCCACAGATCAGGGGCATCGGGGTTGATTTCTGCCCCCCTGTCAACACAAATTGTGAACGGTCGGAGAGGAAGGAGGAGAACCACCGTAAAACAGTACCCCCCACTCCCAACCCCCCCCCAAGCCGCCGTAATAAGATATTGTGGTTGACAGTATCCCCCACTCCCAACCCCCCCCAAGCCACTGAGAGGTCTAATAGGACCAGGACAGAGGCATAACCTCTGTCACGAGCCCTCCAGAGATTATCCACCATCGCGACCAACGTCTTCTTCATGCTGTATCCAGGCCTGAAGCCTGATTGGAGTGGATCTCAGTACACAGCTTCATCCAGGTGCTGGGGAAGCTGTCGTACCACCACACTCTCAACAGCCTTCGCCATAAAGCGAAGGTTGGAGACCGGACGATAATTAGATAACAAAGTTGGGTCCAGGGACGGTTTCTTGAGGGGTCTTTCAAGGCAGCAGGCAGAAATCCCTCACTCAAGGAAGCATTAATAATACCCTGGAACCAACCTCGTTTCACCTCCCGAGTGGCTAACACCAGCTAGGAGGGACACGGATCCAGTAAACAGATGGTAGCATTAAGCTCACCCAGCATTCTGTTTATTTGTTGTCTGTTTGACAGGAATGCTTCTATCCAGTTATGTAGGTGTCCAGAGATACCATAAGATTTTAGTTTTAGTAGTAGTTTGTCATGTACCACTGAATCAAAGGCTTTACAGAAGTCTATGTAGATTGCGTCTATTGCTTTGCCCTGATTGAGTTGTGTAGTCCATATGTTTTTGCAGTGTAAGAGATGCAGATTACAGGATAGTTTTTTTCTGAAACCAAATTGTTTATTAGAGAGTAGGTTTTTTGTCTCTAAGTGGTTGGTTAATAACTGATCCCATGAATTTACAGGTGACGCAACATAAAGAGATTGATCTGTAATTTTCAACTAGGCTAGCATCTTCCTTTTGAAGATGGGAATGACCATGGCTTGTGACCGTAGCTTTGCTAAGGAGCTGATCCTGAAAGAATTTTCACAGGTTACGTTTAGAGGTTCGGCTACGGCAGTGGATAGCTTTTTTAAGAAGTAGGCACACATTCCGTCCGGTCCAATAGATAAGGATGGTTTTAGATTGTGCAGTGCTTTTTCAACAATGTCTTCAGTAAAAGCGATAAGTATTAGATCATTGTAGTTGTCTGTGGTTCGACTAGGCAGTATTGGGCTTGATCCATTGCTGTTTACAAATACTGAGCCAAAGAATGTGTTAAAGAGGTTTACTTTGATGGTGTCATCATTGCAGTCTTTGCCATTAGGTTCTTTAAGCGGTGGGATGGACCTTGAGTCTTTTAGTTTGTTGTTTACAAAATTGTAGAAAGCACGGATAGAATGTGTGCATAGAAGATTTTCCTCTTGTTTAATGTGATAATTAGTGCTTTCAGTTTTTATCTGGTGGCATAAATTTTTGTATTGGCTTTTGAAGTTGGCATCGTGACCAGATTTGTTTTTTTGCCAAAGTGATCTCTTTTTGGATTGAAGCTTCCTTATTGTTATGGGTAACCTGTTTTCCTGGTTTTGGGAGTTGTTATTGGTGCATATAGTTTGATGGCTCTTTTGATTTCTGGTAAAAATATGTTGTAACAGTCTTCAACAGTATTGCATCCAATGAATAGAAATTGCCAATCAAGGGAAGAGAGTTTGTTGATTATAAGACCTTAATTGCCTTTTTTGAAGTTATAATTGGGGATTTTGTCATTGTGATTATTTTTGTGTGGATGTATGTTGAGACAAAAGTCAATCATGTTGTGGTCACTGTTGGAAAAGGGTTCTTTAATTTGTATTCCATAAATTGAATTCAAACTATTGTAGAAGATGAGATTGAGGCAGTTGTTAAGCCTAGTATTATTGGTTACTAGTTGTTCCAGTCCCAAATTTGTTACAGCATTGTAGAAGGTTGCATGTATGGGTTCATTTACATTGTACGTTGTACATTCATTTAAGGTCCAGTTAATATGAGGTAGATTGAAGTCACCAAGAAAGATAAAAGCATGTGGGCAGATTGCTGCCCATATTAGTAGTGTACTTAGCTTGTTTACCTGTTCGATGTCATAATCAGGAGCTCTGTAACATAGTAAGAACCGAAATGTGATATTTAAGGTCAGTTCACAGATAATGGTCTCAGGAAGAGCAAGCTCTTGGGTAACTTGAATGTTTTTTAGATATAAGGACTTTTTATAGAAGATAGCAACACCACCTCCTCTATGGATTTCACGATCTGATCGGTAAGCACTACTCCTAAAACTAAAATCTTATGGTATCTCTGGACACCTGCATAACTGAATAGAAGCATTACTCTCAAACAGTCAACAAATGGTCAAAATTGGAGCTTCCTATCAAATTCTGTACCTGTCAACAGTGGTGTCCCCCAAGGCAGTGTTCTAGGACCAACTCTACATAAATGACCTCTATGATCATATTAAGAGCAACTGCGTTCTCGTTGCTGACAATGTAAAGCTATTTAACACCATAGACAATACTGCTATACTTCAAGAAGACATTGACTGTGTATCAGAATGGTGAAACAAATGGCAACTTCAAATCTCAACAAATAAATGCTCTGTCTTACATATTGGTAAAAAAAAATCAGAAAATAAAATACAGGCTGAATAGTCAAGATCTTGTTGATGATCCAAACTCTGTCAAGGATCTTGGAGTACTCATCTCTAATGATCTAAGTGTTAGAGCCCACTGTAATTACATAGCCAAAAAGGTGTTAAGATTTGTTAACCTAATCTTATGTAGCTTTTTCTCTGGTAATATCACACTACTAACTAGAGCATACAAAACATTTGCTAGACCTATACTTGTATATAGCTCATCAGTCTGGAACCCATATCATGTATCTGATATTAATACAGTTGAAAAAGTCCAGAAATATTTCACAAAAAGAGTTCTCCACTCCTCTACTCATTGCAGAATACCTTATGCCATCACACTCGAAATTCTAGACCTAGAAAATCTAGAACTACGCTGCCTTCGGACTGATCTAAGTTTAGTATATAAAATCATACATTGCAATGTCCTACCTGTCAATGAATACTTTAACTTCAACCATAACAACACAAGAGCAGACAATAGATACAAACTCAAGGTTAATTGTACCAAACTTGATTACAGGAAATACGACTTCAGCAACAGAGTGGTCAATGTCTGGAATACTCTACCTGACTCTGTGGTTTCTTCCCCAAACCCCAAAAACTTTAACCTTAGACTGTCTACTATTGGCCTCACCCCTTTCCTAAGAGGTCTGTAGGGGGCGTGCATAAGCGCACCAACGTGCCTACCATCCCTGTCCTACTGTTTCTTTTATTTTATTTTTATTTTTCTTATATGTATCCGTGTATTCATAACTATGTTTTTACTTATACCTATTGTCTTGTAAGCAATTGACAAATAAAAATAAACTAAATATATAAATAAAATAAGTAAAGTTCAAAGCCTTTTTTATTTATTTCTACCTTTCCATCCCCCCTCTCTCTGGTTGCTGCTTTGTAGTCTTTCTTAAAAAATGCTTTATATTTTAATTCCGGGGTACCTTTATGTCCATATATTGCACCTGGTTTGCCTGGTCTCCACACTGTCCGCTTCTTCACTACTCTTGCACAATCTTATGTCCTAGCTAGCCTTCCGTCTTCAGGGTGGCCATATTTGACCACTGCTACAGCCCATCTTTGAGGGGAGTATATTTCCCAGGGAGGGGAGCTGTGGCTGCCTCAACCCGACTGGTGGTCCCCCTTTTCTACTACCCCTCCAGGGGTGTTGTTCCTGGCAAATGCCTCTCCCACTGGCACCTCCTTACATCTCAGTCCCCAGGTGGCTCAGTCTGCATTGTTCTCACCTCCTTTCTTCTCTCCATGCTCTAGGATCAGGAGGAGGTGGCCCTTGCTTTTCATCTGAGCTCTGTCTCTCTTGCTTTTCCTTCTCTGTAAGCCTTTCTAATCCTGAAAAGCCTTACCTGGACTGACTCTGCCCTTTCCTCCAAGGCCAACAGAGCCACCCTCTCGACCTCTGTCAACTCTTGTTCCAACTCATCTTTCTCTGCAGATTCAGACTCTGATGGGGGCATGACAGCCCTTTTAAGGATTATATGTTAATAGGAAAGCAGCTAACTTACTTCTGCACCTAAATGCTAAAACTGTTGCAGATAAAAAAACAGAAACTTTGATCAACTCAGAAAGCTCAAACTGCCCAAGGAGCTGCTGATACAGTTCTATAGAGGAATTATTGAGTCTATCATCTGCACCTCTATAACTGTCTGATTTGGTTCTGCAACCCAACAGGACAGACACGGACTTCAGAGGATAATTAGGATTGCAGAAAAAACAATTACTACCAACCTGCCTTCAATCGAGGACTTGTATACTGCATGAGTTAAAAAGATGGTTGTGAAATATTGACAGACCCCTCACATCCGAGACATAAACAGTTTTAACTCCTTCTCTCGAAACTTTGCTATAGAGCACTGCACACCAGAACACTTAGACACAAGAACAGTTTTTTTTCCCAAAAGCCATCACTCTACTAAACAAATAATTCCCTCAACACTGTCCCCAAGGAATTTGTCTTGATGCTTATGCTTTCAGTGTACATAAAAGAAAAGATACATTCATCAAGAGTCAAGAATCATCAGGTACAACACTTAATAATAGTCATAGGGTACAATAAGCAATCAAATCATACTAGGTAACAGTTAATATAAATCATAAGGATACAAGCAATAAAGTTGCAGTCATACTGTCACAAGTGGAAGGGGATGGGCGATAAGGAGTGATTAGAAGATTAATAATAATAGCAATGCAGACTTTGCAAGTAATTGGACAGTATTTAGCAGAGTGATGGCGTTTGAGAAAAAAACTGCTCTTGTGGCTAATTGTTCTGGTATTATTTGATATATCATTAAATGAGTATGTGATACATCAGTTTGGCAAATTGATGCCAGGAGGGATTTTTTTGCATCTTTATCATTTATGTTCATGGGTTTACTCATGTGAATATTGCTACAAGGAAGTTTGGAAGAAAAGGATAATGAACTTGTTAGATACTATTTCTCTATTTTTTTTAATGGGAAAGTTTGCAATGTTTGAATCAGTCCTGTGATCATGTTTACTTAAAAATGTAAAGTGCTAATATTATTTGGGAAAATGAACTAATATGCATGTATTACAATTGTAAGGAAAAATGACCTGATACTACATTCACAAAGCAATAGCATTTAGATTTATATATCACCCCATAGTGCTTTGCAGCATTCTTTGGATGATTTATAATGTGAACATTATTTGCATTTTGCCCTAACAATCTGGGTGATCATTTTACCTAACTTAGAATAATGAAAGGCTGAGTCAACCTGGAGGCCCATCAGGATCAATTTCCCAGCTGTGGGCAGAGTTTGCCTGCAATACTGCAGTTTAACCATTGCCTTATCAGTGCACACCTCACAATATCAGTTAAATGACATATTAAACTTTTCCAGTTAGTTAATACAAATATTTGCATAATCTCTTTACTTTCATCTAAATCATAGTTGTTGTTTCTATAAATTAAAGTGCCATTCTTCCATTACTGCAAATACTAATATTTGAAATTTTGATTGTAAGCTGTTTCCAAATTCTCATTAAAGAGTCTATATTAAATTTACGCCTAGTAACTAAATATGATTTAAAACATGATGATGATCAGCTGGATTGGTTTAATTTGCTATTCCTTTTAATAAATTGGAACAGGTTCAAACCTCCATATTTACCTTAACTGTATTTTCTTGAAGAAATAAGAAATGTGCAATAAATACTGTAGAAAAGTAAACTATTTAGATCCCATTCAAGTCATTTTTGTTTTTCACTTTTTTAAAATCAGAGATTTTCAATAGAAGATGAAGTTTTTGCATAAAGAGTGGATTATTTAGGTTTATTTGATTATTTAGGTTTATTAGGTTTATTCAAAAAGTGGAACATATCTTGATTCATAAACATATTTCTTTATGTTATATTGTAGATAGATAGTTATTAGTATGTAAGCTATATAGAATTACTTTGATGTTTAAAGAAGCATATAAATGAATAAATATTTTAAGTACAAAAAATGAAAACCTCAGTAAAAAAGGATGATAAGCAACTCATGTGTGTCTTCATATACATTTTAAATGTTACGCATATGGATCTTTTAAATACAATTTACAATAATTTTCCCTAAAACAAACAGATCATTTACTTTCAAATACATTTATTCAATGCTTTCTTCTAATAAATGCAATATTTACAGATTTTCTGTACTGTATCTATTCTGGAAATATGCAAAGTTCCATTTCATTCAATATTTGATACTAATTAATTCTAATTTTAAATCTGTTACCTGTCTTTCACTAAACTTCTGTTGTGATACTTATCTCTGAACTTTGGCATCAGGCAAAAGAAACCAACCTTAATCTGGCTCTTTGAGCAGGCCGGCCTAGGCTGAAATGGGATTTTTAATTTAGTATTTGTGTTTTAAATTGGGATTTTAAAATTTGGGTTTTAATAACTTATTGGAGGAGGGCATAATTTTAGACAGCCTAAAATATTTAATTCTTTTTAACTTTTGTAATTGTAATAAAGTTTTATGGTTGGCTGTGCACCGCCCTGAGTCCTTCGGGAGAAGGGCGATATATAAATATAATAAATAAATAAATAATAAATAAATAAATGTATTATGACAGAGACAACCATTACTGTCTAATGGTTAAATCAAAGGGCTAGAAGAAAAAAAGTGTGGGTCTATCCTCACCTAGTTGGATATTCTTTCAGCAAATTTCTTTCAGCTATTTCATAAAATGTTGCCAAGCAAATTAGACAGTATGCCCCTATAGCCATCAAGAGTCAGAGCTAACTCAGTGTACTCAATGTATTGGAAAGTGGGAAATTGTTGGGAAAATAGCTCTTGTACTTTCCCTTATTTGAAAATAAGAAGATACACAGCTCATTCTCCTTAAAAAAATGCTAACTTCTGACCAAAAAGTTTTGAAATAGCAACTTTGATGTCTTCGTTTCTCATGCTGTAAATTAATGGATTCAACATAGATGGAATAATGGAATATAATAATGTTATTATAAAGTTTGGATGTGATTCACTATCAGCTATAGGTTTCAAATAAGCAAGGCAACAAGTAAACAAAAATATGAAGAAAACAAACAGATGTGGTAAGCAAGTAGAGAAGGCCTTTTTCCTTCCTTGAACAGAGGGAATTCTCAGAACAGCAGAGAAGACATATACATAAGTCATAATGACAAAGGCAAAGCAACCAGTTGCTAATATAGCACTGAAAATTTGAAATCCAATTTCAGATACGTATAAATCAGAACAGGCAATCATAAGTAAATATGGGATTTCACAGAAGAACTGTTTTACATTATTAGAGCAGAGGGGAATCATAAAAGTGACAGTAGTGTGTAATGAAGCATTGAGAAGGCTGGCAGTCCATACACCAGTAATCATGTTGGTACAAGCCTTCCTGTTCATTATCATTTCATAATATAAAGGGTTACAAATGGCAACATATCGATCATAGGCCATGACAGTAAGCAGAGAAATATCACAGCTCAGGAAAAACAATAAAAACATGACTTGGGCAACACACCCAGAGTAAGAAATAGTTCTTCTATTTGTAAGAAAATTAAAAAGAGTTTTGGGGATAATGGCTGAAACTGAACCAATATCTTGCATGGCTAAATTCATCAAAAAGAAGTACATGGGGATGTGAAGATGTTGATCACAAACAACAGCTGAGATGATGAGAAGATTCCATGTTACTGTCATTAAATAGAGTATCAGTAGCAAAGTCACATGAATAATCTGTAGCTCCCAAATCTTTGAGAATTCCCAAAGAAGAAACTCAGAAGTATCATTATCCATTCTTAAACAATATATCCTAGAAAAAAAAGGAAAAAGAATTGCTAAAATATTTCCTTTCAGTAAAGTTGTGAATGAGTTACAGAAGGATGATTCAGCTTTTAGTGACAATCATATTAAAAACTGGCTCTAAAAATTGTTATGACACTCCTTGGTATAATGAAATTGTGTTTTCTTAAAATTCAAGATGATTACTTTTAAAGATATTTAACTACTGTCAAATCTTATGGCTTTACTTTATAATCTTGGGGTTAGAAATATTTAAATTTATTTGGATGTTTACCCTAACTTCATCAGAAATAGGAGCCAAAACAAGAAGGTTACTTTTATCAAGTCAGATAAAAAAACTGCTGGAAATAGGAACTGAATATATTCAAACATGGTAATGTGACATAACTGAGTTTGCTCTTTCTCTTTTTCTAAGTTTATTCAACTTTAACTGGCAGACATAAGACAGGAACAATGCACTACCATTGCTTGATGAAATGAATTTAATGTACTATAACACAAAATTCTTATACATTTATTCTTATTCAGAATTACCATCTCGAGTAAACTCCTTTCTTTAATTCTTATAGAAACATCTTATTTGTGTTAGGTTGAGATTAGCCGTATTTATATATTTTGGCACCTGTGAACAAAAATAAAGTTTTTGTTACCTTTTAAGCATAATTTTAAATTTTAAGGTTTCTTTTTTATGTATAAATGGCTTTATATGAACTGCAAGGTTTAAATTATGGCATTGGTTACATTTTTTTAAACCTTTGAATGATCTTCTCATCTTTACCTAGTTCTAGACAAAATGACGATTGTGAAAATGGCTTCTAATGAGAACCCCAATTCTATTTGACAAATTAATTTGAATTAAAAATTATTTATAAAGTGAATAAATAATTAATTATTAATAATAATAATTAATAATATATCTTAGATTAATTATTAGATTAAAGAAAATTAATTGAAATTAAATTACATGAGATCATGATAATTCTTCTTAGTCAGCTAAATCTCAACAGTAACCTGAAAAATTGAAGTATGTCTGTACAATATCCAAAAGCAGGAAGAGGAAACAGCATCAAAAACTATTGTTTGTTCTATTTGATTAATTTAGGATGTTTTAAGTTCTAGTCTGTTTATTTCTATTTCTCTCCTTAAATAAAAGTTCCTGTTTTCTCCATAAATAGCTAAAACCTAAATGGTAATCTGTATTTTGTTTGAATTTTAATTGCAAAGGAAAGGGAAAACTCATGCATATTTAAAGGAAAAAAGCGAGAAATAACATATAATTCAAAATAAATAGAAGTTATTATCTCACCATCTCTATCCATGTTTGTTCATAATATTTCTTTATTTTTTCTTGTTCTCTTTCCAAAGCTACCAGTACAAATTTTTGTTGTGCTATATTTTCATGAGATTTTATTTATTTTTTCTTGCCATTTCCCCAAGGATAAAAAGTAGCAACTCATAGTATAAATAACCTCTTGGGGTGGATTTAAAAACAAAACAAAGGCAACAAAACTTCTTAAGAGGTGAGAGACACCCAGGTGTCTTTATTATTATAATAGAGGACAGTGGGAATGGGGAGAGAAGAGGGCTAATTTTCAGGCACAGTCAGGAAAAAGCCATGAAGACTAAATCTGATTTCATCACTTTTTAAGCAATAGCAATAGCACTTAAACTTATACACTGCTTTATAGTGCTTTACAGCCTTCTCTAAGCAGTTTACAGAGTCAGCATATTGCCCCAATAATCTGGGTCCTCATTTTACTCACCTCGGAAGGATGGAAGGCTGAGATTCGATCTGCCAAAATCCAGGCAGCTGGTTGTAAGCAGAAGTAGCCTGCAGTACTGCGTTCTAATCACTGCGCCACAGAAGTAATGAAAATCTAAACTGTCTCAATTTCATAATTGTTGTAGAGCGGCGAAATTACTCAGGCAGAGACCAAGGCACATTTCAGCTCTTACTTTATTTTAAGGAATAAAGGGTTACCGCTATTGCCATGCTAACACGGCAGTCAGCTGGAGCGGCAACAGCTGATGCCGTTTGACAGCTGCCTTTTATAGCCGGCTGTCAAATGGCATCAACCAATGGGAAAGGTCCGTGCTTCCCGCTCAAAGCACGGACCTGAGTGAAAACTCAAGTCAATACACAACACTCCTCCCTCCCAGTGAGGAGCATGTGTAGTCCTGCAAATAAGTTGGGCGCCTGTGTACTCGTCCAGATCTTCTTGGTTCAGTTGGAAATGGCACCGGGTTGTTGTCTTCTGCCTGCTGCAAGGTTTCTGTTGGAGGTGAGGCTGCTGGGATGTCTGGAACTGGGTCAGGACCTTGGTCAGATTCTTCTTCAGATAGGCTGTCATCCCTGGTGGGCTGGAAGCTGGTTTCCCCGGGTGGTGGTGATGCTTCTGTATGGGGACAATCTAGATGACCTCTGGGTGCCGTGCTCCAACATTTCCTCAAGTGGTCCACGTGGCGCCGCCAGATACGCCCATCAGGTAACTGGACTCTATAAGACGTAGGACCAGTTACTGCTACCACACGACCCGGTAACCACAGTGGTTGCCCAGCAAAGTTTCTGACAAACACTTTGTCATTTTCTAGGAACCCTCTGTCTTGGCTGTTAGATCCAAGGGGAAGCATTGGGGCATAATTTGGGTGTAGCCTATCAAGAGTGGTCCTCAGCCGGGTCCCATTAACACTTTGGCTGGTGATCTATTTGTGGAGGCACAAGGTGTTGTATGTTGGCTCAACAGATATTGGGCCAGCCTAGAATGCCAATTATAGGGTCCCAATCTCTGTAGTACCTCCTTGGCAGATCTGACTGCCCTCTCAGCCAGCCCATTGCTAGCAGGATGAAAAGGGGCTATAAAATGTGTCTGATGCCCAGGTTTGCTAGGAAAATCTCAAATTCACAGGAGGTAAATTGGGGGCCATTGTCAGATACAATGGAATCAGGGAGACCATGTGTGGCGAACATCCTAGTCAGTGCCTTGCTAACTGCTCCAGTAACTGCTCCAGATTGAGTTCTTGTGTTCTTCAATGCGTGCACTTATTCTTCTGTTCTGTTAGCACTACAGACAAAATCAGCAAGATCCTCCAAAAATACAACATTAAAACAGCATTCTGCACAAACAGAAAAATATCCAGCATCCTAAGAAACCCTAAAGACAAAATTGAGTTAGAAAACCAAGGAGTATACGAAATCCCATGCACCTCCTGCCCCACCACATACATTGGACAAACTAACAGAAGAATAAGTGCACGCATTGAAGAAAACAAGAACTCAATCAAAAAAGAAGAACCGACCTCTTCCCTGGTCCAACACCTCAAAGCCACAGGACATAAGATTGACTTAAAAATACCAGAACTATTGCCAAAACCGAACACTTCAACAACAGAATAACCAGAGAAGCCATAGAGATAGAAAAACACCCACACAGCATGAATAAATGAGATGACATCTCCTGCCTACCAGCCATTTGGAAACCCGCCCTCATTAACAAATGAGTACCTAACATAAAGAAGGACACCAGACCCACACCCACGAGGGCCACACAAGAAACTACCACCACACTTCCACGCAGAAAGCAGACTCACACCCACACAGAAGATGAAACACAACCACGGACCAGAAGCCGTACCACAGCTGCATCACTACCTGCTTCAACCCCCCCCCAACCCATACATGAAGGGAACTGACGTCCACTATGAAGATGTGCCACGACCACGAACGTGAAGCCAAACAACAGGATCACAGCTCATCAGCTCAAATCCCCCAGCAACTGGGACTAACCTGAGTACAACCAAACCCCCACCAGAACAGAACACCCCCCCAGCCAATCAGAACACAGCTAACTCCCCAACCAATCAGAACACAGCCAAACCCCCAACCAGTGAGAACACACCCCCAGCCAATCAGAACACAGCCAAGCCCCCACCCAATCAAGTCACACCTCCACTAGTAGTTAAAAGGAAGAAGCAGCTGCAAGCTCACATTATTCTGAGAAGCACAAGGCCGAAGACACAAGCCTGAAGATGATGAATGAGACTTCAACGAAATGTCGCCTAGATATTTCCAATTCTACACGGGAGAAAATCCGAAGAACCAGAGATCCACATACAAATACCCGCAAAAACCTCTGAAAACAAATATATATATATATATATATACATATATATATGTATGTTTATATTTAAATTATCTTATTTATTATTTAAATTATCAGCTTAAAAATCTTACACACACACACACACACACACACACACATATATATATATATACACACATACATACATACATACATACATATATGTTTTTGCAGATTTTCATGACAGGACAGCCTTTGACACTGACCAAAAAATAGTCAACATCCTAAGAAACCCCAAAGACAAGATCCAGCTAGAAAACCAAGAAGTTTATGAAATATCATACAATTGCCCAGCCATATACATTGGACAAACCAACAGAAGAATAAATGCACGCCTCGCAGAACACAGGAATGCAGTCAGAAAATAAGAAAATACTTCCTCCCTTTTCCAGCACTTTAAAGCCACAGGACATGAAATTAATTTTGAGGGAACCAAATTAATCTCCAATACTGAACACCTCAACAACATTATTCAACAAGAAAATAATCAGGGAAGCCATCGAAATAAAGAAACACCCGCATAACATGAATAAACAGGATGATACCTCCCGCCTACCAGATATCTGAAAACTAGCCCTTATCAACAAATGAGTCCCAGCTACGAAAACCAACACCGGACCCAAAACAACACATTATACCACCACCAATCTCCCTCACCAGATTCAAACCCAAACCTACCCCATAGATGAAAGGCAATCACCATCCAGAAACCAGACCATGGCTGCATCACCAGCTACCATACACCCCAACCCCCAAACCAAGCAAACTGACACACGTCATGAAAACATAGCCAGGCCTCAAACTCGGAACCAAACCAAAACCCGGAACATCACATCACAGCCACCCGCTCAGGATATCACGTCATGGAACTCAGGAGGTTACAGCACAAAACCTCAGGATATTACAACACATCCGATGACCAGGAAATTACAGCACAAGACCCAGGATATCACAATAGAACTCAGAAGCTCATCACACAGCCCATTACCCAGGTTGTCACAACACAGAAGGCTGATAGACACACAGCCAATACTTCAGCCACACATGTTCTTATCAAAAAGCCAGCCAATCTGCAAACATCAATTCGATCAACCAATCAAGAAATGACAACACAGTGAACTTCCCCACCAGTATTTATAGAAAGATGGCAGCTCCGATCACGCTTTGCTTGCACAAGTATGAAGCTGAAAACACCAGCCTGAAGATGGCAAGTGGGACCTCGTTGAAACATCAACAGGAAGCCTTGGGGGTGCAGGCTGTTAATCATCTAGCACTTAGTGCAAGCTGCCTACAATTAGTGCAGGTTCGAATCCCACCAGGCTCAAGGTTGATTCAGCCTTCCATTCTCTCGGGGTAGGTAAATTGAGAACCCAAGATTGTTGGGGGCAATAAGCTGACTTTGTAAAATGCTGCTTGGGGGGTCCAAAAAGCCCTAGTAATAATAAGCAGGCATATACAATGGAATGAAGGCTATTGCTGAGCACTTAGCATGGTGCTCCATAGACTGTAAGCCACCCTGAGTCTCCAGAGAAGGGCGGCATATAAATGTAAATAAAACAAAAACAAAAAACAAAACAAAACAAAAAACAAGATATTTTCAATCTTACACAGGAAAAGACCCAAACACACCAAGACCTGCATATATATATATATATGTATGTATGTATGTATGTACATATATAGCCAGTGTGCATGCCCAAGATGGCGGTCGGACGCTAGCTGCGAGCTCTGCCGACCGTTCCACACTCCAGGCTGTGTCTGCTCCTCCCCCCGGGCCCTTTGGGTATTGATATCGGGGTGCCCGGGGGGGAGGGTTGCTGCAGCCACGGGGGATGTGAGAGCAGTTGTCAGGGTTGCTCGGACAGCCGCATGGGCGGTCCGGGCGGTGGTTGGGGTTGTAGGCATTTGGCACCTTACCACGCCCTGACTCGCTTTGCTGTACTGGTGTCTCATTCTTACCGCTGCTTTTTAAGTGTTTGGACAGGCTTCTCTGGTGTCTGGACTGGCTCAGCATGGGATTGTTTCTGCCTCTCTGCCCTGCTTCCCCTCGTCTCGCCTCGGTTGTGGGGGCGATGGCTTGGGTCAGCATCTTGGTGCTGTTGCCAGTGCGGATGGCACTGACGATGCTGTTACCTGGCTGGCCGGGGTTGGCTTCTCCGGTGCTGGTGCCAGGGGCTGGCAGCAGTCTGGAGGTGGCTTGGAGGCCCGGGCCTGGCCTCAACCAACCCTGCGGCCTAGGCCTTGTCAGCTGGGGCCGCAGGGGCGATGGTTTGAATGGCTGGGACTGATGCTGATGGAGCCGCCTGGCCCATTGGGGCTGCCGGTTTCGGGGATGTTACCCCTGGCTTGGACGGCCCCACTTAGGGCTCCGGTAATGTGGATGGGACCGTGGATGATATCCCGGTGGCCTCGGTGTTACCTTGAGGGTCCTGGCCTGATGGGGATGACAGCTCCAACAGTGGGTCTTTGGCCGGCAGTGGTGGTGGCGGCCTTGGCTGGTGTGACCTTACTGAGGGTGGAGACGGTGATGGTGGCCCAGAGACCTCGCCAATGACAGCGATGACATCGACGGTGGCAACCTGGCCTGGTTCTGTCTGACCCAGTGGCAGGAACATCTCCCAATTAAGGGAGGAAGCATACTGCTTTCATATATATATGTTTGTTTTCGGAGATTTTATATATATATATAAATATATATATATATATAAATTATCAGCTTAAAAACCTTACACACACACATATATATATGTGTGTGTGTAAGGTTTTTAAGCTGATAATTTTTTAAATAATAAATAAGGGAGACTAGGATAGCTAGTCTCCCTTATTTATTATTTAAAAAAATTATCAGCTTAAAAACCTTACACACATGTAAAGAAAAGACAACGAAACAAATAGCTTTCTGTCGGTATGGTCTCTGGTGATGAGCCGAAAGACAGAAAAGAAAGCAGTATGCTTTCTCCCTTAATTGGGGCTTAACAGGGTGTTGTAACACAAAGTATATACTTATTCCCCTACCTCAGCTGAACAGGATAGAACCAATGTTCTAGTGGCAATTACAACTGCCTCACATATAATACTTTCCTGGTTCAAATCCCAGTAAGGGTATGGCTAGCTGAAGAGAGCTAACTAGCTCAAAATAGATCTATCCTAATCTCCCTTATTTAATTATTTATCAGCTCAAAACCTAACACACATGTAAACAAAAGACAACGAAACAAATAGCTTTCTATCGATATGGTCTCTGGTGATGAGCCGAAAGACAGAAAAGAAAGCAGTATGTTTCCTCCCTTAATTGGGGCTTAACAGGGTATTGTAACACAAAGTATATATATATATATATATATATTATATCCATATATATATATATATATATATATATATATATATATATATATATATATATATATATATATATATATATATATACTTTGTATTACACACCCTGTTAAGCCCCAATTAAGGGAGAAAGCATACTGCTTTCTTTCTGTCTTTCGGCTCATCACCAGAGACCATACTGACAGAAAGCTATTTGTTTCGTTGCCTTTGTTTACATGTGTAAGGTTTTTTAAGCTGATAATTTTAAATAATAAATAAGGGAGACTAGTATAGATCTATTTCGAGCTAGTTAGCTCTCTTCAGCTAGCCATACCCTTACTGGGATTCGAACCAGGGAAGTATTACATGTAAGGCAGTTGTAATTGCCTCTACACCACTGGCTCTCTCCTTATCAGCTCAGGCAGGGGAATAAGTATATACTTTGTATTACAACACCCTGTTAAGCCCCAATTAAGGGAGAAAGCATACTGCTTTCTTTTCTGTCTTTCGGCTCATCACCAGAGACCATACTGACAGAAAGCTATTTGTTTCGTTGCCTTTTGTTTACATGTGTGTAAGGTTTTTTAAGCTGATAATTTTAAATAATAAATAAGGGAGACTAGTATAGATCTATTTCGAGCTAGTTAGCTCTCTTCAGCTAGCCATACCCTTACTGGGATTCGAACCAGGGAAGTATTACATGTAAGGCAGTTGTAATTGCCTCTACACCACTGGCTCTCTCCTTATCAGCTCAGGCAGGGGAATAAGTATATACTTTGTATTACAACACCCTGTTAAGCCCCAATTAAGGGAGAAAGCATACTGCTTTCTTTTCTGTCTTTCGGCTCATCACCAGAGACCATACTGACAGAAAGCTATTTGTTTCGTTGCCTTTTGTTTACATGTGTGTAAGGTTTTTTAAGCTGATAATTTTAAATAATAAATAAGGGAGACTAGTATAGATCTATTTCGAGCTAGTTAGCTCTCTTCAGCTAGCCATACCCTTACTGGGATTCGAACCAGGGAAGTATTACATGTAAGGCAGTTGTAATTGCCTCTACACCACTGGCTCTCCTAAGTATATACTTTGTATTACAACACCCTGTTAAGCCCCAAGTAAGGGTATGGCTAGCTGAAGAGAGCTAACTAGCTCGAAATAGATCTATACTAGTCTCCCTTATTTATTATTTAAAATTATCAGCTTAAAAAACCTTACACACATGTAAACAAAAGGCAACGAAACAAATAGCTTTCTGTCAGTATGGTCTCTGCGATGAGCCGAAAGACAGAAAAGAAAGCAGTATGCTTTCTCCCTTAATTGGGGCTTAACAGGGTGTTGTAATACAAAGTATATACTTATTCCCCTGCCTGAGCTGATAAGGAGAGAGCCAGTGGTGTAGAGGCAATTACAACTGCCTTACATGTAATACTTCCCTGGGTTCGAATCCCAGTAAGGGTATGGCTAGCTGAAGAGAGCTAACTAGCTCGAAATAGATCTATACTAGTCTCCCTTATTATTATTTAAAATTATCAGCTTAAAAAACCTTACACACATGTAAACAAAAGGCAACGAAACAAATAGCTTTCTGTCAGTATGGTCTCTGGCTGATGAGCCGAAAGACAGAAAAGAAAGCAGTATGCTTTCTCCCTTAATTGGGGCTTAACAGGGTGTTGTAATACAAAGTATATACTTATTCCCCTGCCTGAGCTGATAAGGAGAGAGCCAGTGGTGTAGAGGCAATTACAACTGCCTTACATGTAATACTTCCCTGGTTCGAATCCCAGTAAGGGTATGGCTAGCTGAAGAGAGCTAACTAGCTCGAAATAGATCTATACTAGTCTCCCTTATTTATTATTTAAAATTATCAGCTTAAAAAACCTTACACACATGTAAACAAAAGGCAACGAAACAAATAGCTTTCTGTCAGTATGGTCTCTGGTGATGAGCCGAAAGACAGAAAAGAAAGCAGTATGCTTTCTCCCTTAATTGGGGCTTAACAGGGTGTTGTAATACAAAGTATATACTTATTCCCCTGCCTGAGCTGATAAGGAGAGAGCCAGTGGTGTAGAGGCAATTACAACTGCCTTACATGTAATACTTCCCTGGTTCGAATCCCAGTAAGGGTATGGCTAGCTGAAGAGAGCTAACTAGCTCGAAATAGATCTATACTAGTCTCCCTTATTTATTATTTAAAATTATCAGCTTAAAAAACCTTACACACATGTAAACAAAAGGCAACGAAACAAATAGCTTTCTGTCAGTATGGTCTCTGGTGATGAGCCGAAAGACAGAAAAGAAAGCAGTATGCTTTCTCCCTTAATTGGGGCTTAACAGGGTGTTGTAATACAAAGTATATACTTATTCCCCTGCCTGAGCTGATAAGGAGAGAGCCAGTGGTGTAGAGGCAATTACAACTGCCTTACATGTAATACTTCCCTGGTTCGAATCCCAGTAAGGGTATGGCTAGCTGAAGAGAGCTAACTAGCTCGAAATAGATCTATACTAGTCTCCCTTATTTATTATTTAAAATTATCAGCTTAAAAAACCTTACACACATGTAAACAAAAGGCAACGAAACAAATAGCTTTCTGTCAGTATGGTCTCTGGTGATGAGCCGAAAGACAGAAAGAAAGCAGTATGCTTTCTCCTTAATTGGGGCTTAACAGGGTGTTGTAATACAAAGTATATACTTATTCCCCTGCCTGAGCTGATAAGGAGAGAGCCAGTGGTGTAGAGGCAATTACAACTGCCTTACATGTAATACTTCCCTGGTTCGAATCCCAGTAAGGGTATGGCTAGCTGAAGAGAGCTAACTAGCTCGAAATAGATCGGTATACTAGCCTCCCTTATTTATTATTTAAAATTATCAGCTTAAAAAACCTTACACATATATATATATATATATATATATATATATATAAAGATACTCTGAGAAAATCACTCTGAGAAGCACAAGGCCGAAGACAGAAGCCTGAAGATGATGAATGAGACTTCATCGAAACGTCGCCTAAATATTTCCAACTCTACGTGGGAGAAAACCCGAAGAACCAAAGATCCATATATAAAGATCCATATATATATATATATGGATCTTTGGTTCTTCGGGTTTTCTCCCGCGTAGAATTGGAAATATCTAGGTGACGTTTCGATGAAGTCTCATTCATCATCTTCAGGCTTGTGTCTTCAGCCTTGTGCTTCTCAGAGTAATGTGAGCTTGCAGCTGCTTCTTCCTTTTAACTACTAGTGGGGGTGTGACTTGATTAGGTGGGGGCTTGGCTGTGTTCTGATTGGCTGGGGGTGTGTTCTCATTAAAAGGAAGAAGCAGCTGCAATCTCACATTACTCTGAGAAGCACAAGGCCGAAGACACAAGCCTGAAGATGATGAATGAGACTTCATCAAAATGTCGCCTAGATATTTCCAATTCTACACGGGAGAAAACCCGAAGAAACAAAGATCCACATACAAATACCCGCGAAAATCTCCGAAAACACACACACACACACACACACGCATATATATATATATATATTTATTTATTATTTAAAATTTATTTTTTATTTATTAAAACTTATTTATTATTTAAAATTATCAGCTTAAAAACCTTACACACACACACACACACATATATATATATATATATATATATATATATATATATATATATATATATATATATATATATATATATATTCATAGATTTTAATGGGTACAGGCATGCAGGTCTTGGCGTGTTTGGGTCTTTTTCTGTGTAAAATTGAGACTATCTTGGCAATGTTTCGACGAGATCTCACTTGCCATCCTCAGGCTGGTATTTTTGGCTTTGTGCTTCTGCGAGCAAAGCATGATTTAAACTGCTGTCTCCCTATATATACTTTGGGGAGGTTGGCTGTGTTGTCGCTTCTTGATTGGTTAATGGAGTTGATATTTGCAGATTGGCTGGCTTTTTCTTAAGAACATGTGTGGCTGAGGTATTGGCTGTGTGTCTATCAGCCTCCTGTCTTGTAACAACTTGGGTAATGGGCTGTATGATGACCTTCTGAGTTTTAATGTTTTGACCTCCTGGTTCTTGTGCTCTAATCTCCTGTGTCGTAATGACCTGGGTAATGGGCTGTGTGATGACCTTCTGAGTTTTAATCCTGTGACATCCTGGGTCTTGTATTGTAATCTTCTGCCAACGACCCAGGAGATTACAATACAAGACCCAGGAGGTCAGAAGATTAAAACTCAGAAGATCATCACACAGCCCATTACCCAAGTCATTACAACCCAGGAGATTACAGCACAAGATCCAGGAGGTCAGAAGATTAAAACTCAGAAGGTCATATCATAAATTTGTTGAATCATAAATTGCCAATTGAGATTATCAAAAGCTTTTTGAGCATCCAAAAATACAAGAGCTACCTGTTCCCCCGGATGAGCTTCATAATATTCCAGAACATCCATTATTATTCTTAAATTGTTTCTAATCTGTCTATTTGGGAGAAATTCATTTTGATCTGGGTGTATGTACTCATTCAAGATTATTTTTAATCTGGTAGCAATTATAGCAGTAAATATTTTATAGTCAACATTCAATAGAGAGATTGGTCTATAATTTTGTATCATCCTGGGATCTGAGTCCCACTTCGGGATTAGCGAAATTAATGATTCCTTCCATGTATCTGGCATATTAGCAGATGTTATTATCTCATTAAATAAATCCACCATTATTGGTCCTACCTGTTCTTCTATTACTTTATAAAATTCTGTTGAGCAGCCATCAGGGCCTGGAGTTTTGTTAGTTTTCTGGATTTTAATTGCTTGTTTTAATTCTATCATAGATATATCCTTTGTCAACAGTTCTTTCATCTCAATCTTTCTTTCATCTTAATTTCACAGATACTTTTTTCCCTTAAGTATTTCCTTATCTGATCTTCATCTACTTTCTCCTTTTTATACAGCTTCTCAAAATATTTATATACAATCTCTTTTTTCTTTTCTATTGTATGCTGATAATTTCCGCTTTCATCTTGTAATTGGTAAATAGTTCTTTTCTCTTTTTCTTTTTTGAGTTTATAAGAGAGCCATCTGCCAGGCTTGTTTGCGTGTTCAAATTCTATTTGCTTAGTTATTTTCAAATTTTTAATCAATTCTTCCTGTTCCATTAAATTGAGTTTATGTTTATAATAAATCAATTGTTCTTGGGTTTTAATCTTTTGTGGTACCTCCTGTAATTCAGTTTCTAATCTCTTAATTGTTTGGTATAGGTTGTTATGCTGAGCGTGTTTTTCTTTATTTTTTTGAACGGTATAAAATATTATAATTCCCCTTATAACGGCCTTCATTGCATCCCATAAATTTTGAATAGTTGTATCTGAATTATTATTTTCTTTAAGATAGAAATTTAATTCTTTCTTAAGTTTCTTTATAAATTCCTCATCTTTTAATAGTTGAGAGTTTAAAGTCCACCTTCTCCTTGGTTTTTTCTTACCCTGCCAATTAATTTTAAGAGGATTGTGGTCTGCCCAAGTGTTCGATATAATTTCTACTTCTGTCACTTCTTGTATTAGATCTCCACTCATCCATGCCATATCAATACGCGACCATGAATGGTGGAGGTTTGAATAAAAAGTAAATTGCTTCTTATCTGGGTTTAGTTTCCTCCATACATTTATTAAATTTAATTCCTTAATCATTTCTACGCAAATTTTAGATAATTCTCTCTTCCTTTTTTCCCTTCTCTTCTTATTTCCCCCATTATAATCTTTTTGATAATCTGTTACAGCATTGAAATCCCCAATAATACAAATATTTTTCCTTTCCAATTCAATAATTTTAGCATATAAACCTTTATAAAATTCTTTTTGATTAACATTAGGAGCGTAGATTACTACCAATAAGATTTTTTTCAAATTTATCTGTATTTCTATTGCCAGAACTCTTCCCTTGGGGTCTGCGTATAATAATGTTGCTTTTATCTCTTCTTTAATATACACTGCTATTCCATTCTTTTTTTCATTATCTGCGGAAGCCGTAAACACTGTCCCTAATTTGGAGCAAACTAAATAATTTTCCTGTGCTTTCAAAATGTGTGTTTCCTGTAAACAAACAATATCTACATTTTGTTTTATCACTAAATTTGAGAATATTATAATGGCAATTTACTCAGTACAAAAAGCAAATATAATAATAAATGGAGAAAATACTCAAACTATAAATATAGAAAAAGGAGTACGACAAGATTGTCCATTGTCCCCTCTCCTCTTCATATTATCATTAGAAATACTTAGAAAGAGTGAGACAAAATTCTGAAATAAAAGGATTAAAAATCAAAAATGAAGAATATAAACTGCAAGCTTTTGCAGACGATATGGCCTTTATTATGGAAGATCCGATAGAAAAAGGACCAATATTAATTAAGGAACTAGAAAGATATGGAGCAGTAGCGGGATTAAAAATTAATAGACAGAAAACGAAACTCTTAGTAAAAAATCTAACAGATCTACAATTAATAGAATTAGAAAGGGTGCTGGGACTTCAAACAACAAGGAAAATTAAATATTTGGGAATATGGCTGACAGCACACTGCAAGATGATAAAGGAAAATAATTATAATAAGCTATTACAACAAACACAAAAAGATTTAGAACTTTGGAAGAAAATGCAATTGTCATTATTAGGAAGAATAGCAGCCATAAAGATGTCTATATTATCAAAATTTCTTTATTTATTCCAAACCATTCCAGTTAAACTAGATAAGACCTTTTTTAATAATCTCAATAGAATGACATTAAAATTCATCTGGCAGGGTAAGAAACCCAGAATAAAAATGAAATTGTTACAAGATATGAAGAGCAGAGGTGGTTTTGGATCACCAAATTGGGAATTATACTATAGGGCAACAGCATTGGTTTGGCTAAAAGACTGGATTAATTTAAAGAATAAAAGAATATTAGGTATAGAAGGTTATGACCTTCAAAGGGGATGGCATGCATTCCTTTGGGAAATAGGACCTACAAAATATTTTTACAAAAAAAAATATTTTTATAGACATTTTATCAGAGACTCGCTGATATAGAATGGATCAAAGTTAAAAAGAAACATTATATAAAAACCCCAATTTGGCTATCTACAATGGAAGCAATGATTCACCCAAATAACCTAGATCTGAATAAAATGTTAAAATATAAAGATCTATTGGATATAAATGGAAATTTAAAAACAAAACAAGAGCTCCAAGAACAAGGGCCTATCTTCAAATACAAAGCCGATATAATAAGGATATAGAAGACTATGGAATATATTTGAAACCACAACAACTAGATAAAATCTTATTAGGACCAGATAAAAAAAATATTACTAAAATTTATAAGTATCTTTTAGAAGTAGAACTGGAAGAAGAAATAGTGAAAGGATGTATGATTGCCTGGTCTCAAAACATTGGACATAATATAAAGTTAGCAGATTGGGAGACTTTATGGAATAGAAATCATAAATTAACAAAATCAGTAACATACAAAGAAAATGCATATAAAATGTTTTACAGGTGGCACTTATGACATTTTCTGATTATTTTCATCTTTCTCCTTAAATGAAAGTGCCTGAAAAATTATTTCTCTATAGACTGCAATTCCATGCTATCTGTATTTCTATGGAATGTTATTTGCAAAGGAAAGGAAAGATTTAGGAATATTTAAAAGAAGGGACAAATAAAGTGCAATGCAAAGAAAAAATGTGTGAATGATTCACTTCTTGATCCACATTTATTGTTCCAGATTTCATTTGTTTTTCTTAGTATCTTTCTAAAGCCAACAATGAGATTTTATGCCGTAGTGAATTTCCATGAGATTTTATATAATTTTCTTGCCATTTCCCAAAGACTTTTTTTAAAGCAAACCTGTCTCCATTGATATTATTAGAAAAGCTTCCTGTGGAGTGTTTTTTGTTTTTTGTTTGCCATTCTTCCTGAAGTTATTACTGATGTGTCTTTATTACTATAATGAGCAAAGTGGGGGGTAAATATGGAGAGAAATTCTAATTTGAAGGTTCAATAATGAAAATTACATTTATTTATTATTTATTTATTGTTCGTATTTCTATACCGCTCCCTCTCCCAAAAGGGACTCGGGGCGGTGTACAGCCTAATAAATACATAAAATACAAAGTTACAAAATTAAATAGAATTTAAAACCAGATTAAACATAGATGTGGCTGCATCCCATAAAATTTTAAAATGAGATTAAAATTTAAAAAAACCTGTTAACTTAAAACCCCATAGACCCTTACTGGGCCAGGCCAGCTTGTTTAAAAAATAGGGTCTTGACTGCGCGCTGGAAGGAGAGGATATCTGTCATGGCTCGTATCTCCGGGGGGAGATCATTCCACAGGGAGGGGGCTCCCACAGAGAAAGCACGCACCCTCGGGGCCGCCAGCCGACAACGATCAGGTGGCGGTACCCCAAGTAGGGCAACCCTGTGGGAGCGTACTGGGCGGCGGGAGGTTGTTGGTGGCAGCAGGCGGTTCCGTAAGTACCTAGGTCCCGAGCCATGGAGCACTTTAAATACCATCAGTACCACCTTGAATCGAATCCGGAAGGCCACAGGAAGCCAGTGCAGCCTGCGGAGAAGTGGTGTTACGTGAGCGCCCCGAGGGGCGCCCACAATCACCCGCACTGGCTGCATTCTGAACTAACTGCAACCTCCGGAGACTCTTCAAGGGGAGCCCCATGTAGAGAGCATTGCAATAATCCAAGCGGGAGATAACGAGGGCAGAAGTGACTGTGCGAAGTGCGCCCAGATCCAGAAAGGGCCGCAACTGGTAAATCAGACGAATCTGATAAAAAGCCCCCCTGGCAACGGCTGCAATATGTTCTTCCAAAGACAGCCGCACATCCAGGAGGACACCCAAGTTGCGCGCCCTTTCCACGGGGGTCAATACCTCTCCCCCCACGGCCAGCGAAGGAATAAGCTGGCTGTATCTGGGCGCAGGAAACCACAGCCACTCGGTTTTGGCCGGGTTGAGACAAAGCCTGTTACGACCCATCCAACCCCACACGGCCTCCAGGCACCGGGTCATCACTTCAACGGCTTCGTTGGGGTGGCCCGGGGTGGAGATGTACAGCTGAGTATCATCAGCGTACTGATGGAACTCCACCCCAAAGCCACGGATGATCTCACCCAGCGGCTTTACATAAATGTTGAACAACAGGGGCGAGAGCACTGACCCCTGAGGCACCCCACAAAGCAGGGGCCTTGGGGACGATCTCTGCCCCCCCGTCAACACAAATTGCGAACGGTCAGAGAGGAAGGAGGAAAACCACCGCAACACGGTGCCTCCAACCCCCAACCCCTCCAACCGCTGCAATAAGATACTATGGTCGACAGTATCAAAAGCCGCCGAGAGATCTAACAGGACCAGGACAGAGGAACAACCTCTGTCCCGAGCCCTCCAGAGATCATCAACCAACGCGACCAACGCCGTCTCCGTGCTGTGCCCGGGCCTGAAGCCCGATTGGAGGGGGTCAAGATAACTCGCTTCATCCAGGAACTGGCGGAGCTGACGGGCCACCACACTCTCTACAACCTTCGCAACAAAGCGAAGGTTGGAGACAGGACGATAATTTGATAACAATGCTGGGTCCAGGGACGGTTTCTTGAGGAGGGGCCGCACCACCGCCTCCTTCAAGGCGGCGGGTAAAAGCCCCTCTCTCAAGGAAGCGTTTATAATACCCTGGAACCAGCCTCGTGTCACCTCCTGAGTGGCCAAGACCAGCCAGGAGGGGCACGGGTCCAACAAACAGATGGTGGCATTCAGTCCCCCCAGCACCCTGTCCACGTCTTCTATAGTAACAGGGTCGAACTCAACCCAATTAACCTCACCGATATCCACCCCCGCCCCCCCACCCAGAGTTGCCCAGTCGGAGTCCAGCTCGTCTCGAATCTGAGCGATTTTGTCCTGCAGAAACCTAGAAAACTCCTCAGCCCGTTCATTTACATGAACAGTAAATTTGACCTTGTTATTATTTAAGCTTTCTTCATTATGAAATGTTTTATTTTTAAAATAAGGATGGCATGTTATTAATGTTGGTTTTATGAGGTAAGAAATTCCACTTCAGCATAATTCCCTTTATTTATTAAACACAAGAATATTGTTACTATTCATGCAGTATATCCTACAATTGTCCTTATGAAATAAATTATTTGAATTTTTCCTTAATTAATGACAATATGCACTTCTATTCTGATTTCCATGTGGTAAAATGAATCACCAAAAATACTTCTAAGCTCTTTTCAAAATACATTTGCTCTATATTATCTTGAAAAATCAGAGGTGTACCCAGGCATCTTTTGAAAAGGTGACAATCAAAATGAGAAATTTGATCATGAAAATACAATGGAAAAACCTGTGGGTGATATAATATATTAATATATCTCTCTCGGCCATGATTAGAAAGCAGTGTTGAAGGCTAGCTCTGCCCACTGCCAGAAGTTAGATACTGACAGGCTCAAGGATAATGCAGCCTTCCATCCTTCCAAGGTTGGTAAAATGAAGATCCAGGCTGTTGGGGGCAATATGATGACATTATAAACCATTGAGAGAGTGCTGTAAAGTACTATGTAGTGGTATGTAATTCTAAGTGCTATTGCTATTGCTATTGTCATCTGCCTGCCTGCTTGCCTGTCTGTCTATGGTTTTAAGGTACCGTATACATTTTTAAATATTTTTTTCAACTAGTTCATATGTTCAGTTAAGAACAGATTAGAAATATCTTCTCTACTGATGATTTTTTTTTAAAAAAAAATGACTAACCCTGACATTCCTCTTCCAAATTTTCATTACAGAGACATATTATGATTTTACCCAATGGGGACCCATTGATTGATCAATTAATGAACTGATTGAATGACTAATTTGTAGTCCATCACTCAGTTTAAATAAAGGGTTCTACATTGATTAAAATATAATAAGTCAAAATAACAGAATCATTAAAAAGAAAAGATGTCCAAACAAAGAGACAATCATAATGACAACAAAAGTAACTCATAGATAGTGTATACCATACCTTTCATCAATATCTGAGTGAATAGCCAGATCAGAGAAGATATAACTACTGGGCCTCATTAGATGACAATGATTGATAAGTGGGATCATAAACATGATTATTCTGTCAGAAATGAGAGGAAAAACAAGGCAAACAGTTGAAATTTTTTTCTTGTTACAGTATTTGACAAGTGCTCTATAAAGGGGATTGTACTTGATAATCATCAGCCTATGATTGCAACCCAAATCCTAGTTAATATATGTATAGCTCACGTACCAAAGCTGCTACCAGAGTAGTCTCATAAACTATTCATAAATACCTTTGCCACTTCTTTCTGGACTACTTCAAATCTTTGAGTGGTTTTTAAAGGTAGTATCATACAGTAATGGTAGGTATTTCAGTTATCTAGAGAAAAAGTCACTGAGGCATATATTTTAGTTTACAGGTTCAACAGATTATATAATTTATAGAAATAGATGTTTTACAGCCTCTGATGTAGTTATTGTTATGAAAGGTTTTTTTTTTTGGATGAAATTAAGCTGCCATGCAAAATTTCTATCTGGAAAAGATTTCCAAAGACACAATATACCCCAAATTCTATGGGTTTTTAAATTCAAAAATTGAAAAAGGTTTAGTTGTTAATGAAAGACCAAAAAATATGATATCCCTATATTTCATTTTTCATGTTACATACCTTTTGAGCAATATACAAATTCTATAAAATCCTGCTTCCTGGACTTTTTGAAATTAATTGCACCATTTAGCGAAAATTATGAAAACAAACATTTTATTCTTTTTTTCATGCCTGAATGGCGACATAACTACTTGTTATTGTTAAATCAATTTGACATGCAGATTTTAGATACTGTATAGAATAGGACATTGAATATTCATATTTTGCATGAACATTGGAAAACTACACAGTGACTGACAGTAAACTCTATAGTAGAATCATAGTAAGGCATGAACTCTGTAGTATCTAAATAGTATAGGAATCAGTGAATAATTAATACAATTAACATTTTAAGTGCTTTCCATGTCCTAAAGTTATTTTGTTCTAGTGAGAAAGAGTTGCATTTATTCTTCATTTGATATATGGGGGAATGGTTATATAAGTTTTATTCATATATCTATTTTTGTCTTTCCTGTTCAAATGAAAATCTAGCTCAGTACACAATTCACATTTCTTTAAACTGAGCATAAAGTCTTGAAAAAGCAACTTTGATGTCCTTATTTCTCATGCAGTAGATTAATGGATTCATCATGGGTGGAACAATGGAATACATTATTGTAATTATGAAATCAAGATGGGGTGGACTGTCAGATATGATTCTTAGATAAGCAAAACTAGCAGTAAAGAAAAAAATGGAGAAAACAATAATGTGTGGTAGGCAAGTAGAAAAGGCTTTTGTTCTTCCTTCAATTGAAGGAATTCTCAGAACGGCAGAGAAGACATGCACATAGGTCAGAAGTACAAAAACAAAACAACCCAGTGCTAATGTACCAGTGAAGATCATAACTCCAATTTCATATACATATGAACTAGAACAAGCAAGCTTAAGTAAATAAGGTATTTCGCAGTAAAACTGATTAATAATCTTAGAACAGAAAGGAGTAAGAAAAGTGACAGTACTGTGTAATGAAGCATTGAGAAAGCCAGCTATCCATACACTGCCGATCATTTTGGTACAGGCCTTCCTATTCATTATCATTTCATATTGTAAAGGGTTACAAATGGCAATATACCGATCATATGCCATCACAGTTAGGAGGGTTACATCACAAGTCAAGAAATAGAAGAAGAACATGACTTGAGCAACACATCCAACATGAGAAATAGTCCTAATATTCATAAGAGAATTAAAAACAGTTTTGGGGACAATTACTGAAATGGACCCAATATCTTGCATGGCTAAATTCAACAGGAAGAAGTACATGGGTGTGTGAAGGTGCTGATCAAACACAATAGCAGAGATGATGACAATGTTCCCTGATAATGTCATTAAATAGAGTATCAATAATAAAGTCATGTGCATAATCTGTAGCTCCCAAATTTCTGAGAATTTCCAGAGAAGAAAACCAGATGTATCATTATTCTTTCTTAATAATGATATTTCTAGAAAGAAAAGGAAAAGGAATTATTAAAATATTTCATATTTTATGAAATATGAAAATATTTTTTTTCATATTTCAATACCACATCATTAATTGGAGAGCATTGGATCAACTTTTAGAGAATATTTGTACAACTTGTTTCTTCATATTTTTTAAAATATTCTGAGCAATAAAGTTTGTAATTGTGTTTGCTTGAAGTTCAAGGTTGATATTTAACAACTATCAAGTTTTATGCCATTATTTCATAGTCTTGGGCTTTGAGATCTACAATATTTTACTTGGTTAACAGCATTTTAAACACTAATTTCATCAGAAATGGCAGCCTAAAGAAATCAGTTCTTTTTTATCAGCTCGTAGAAAAACTATTGAAACTTAGATTAGAATACACATATGTTCAACTATGTCAATGTAACATAACTGAGGTTGTTATTTCACACTCATAGTTTGAATGATCATCACACCTCTACCTTGTTCTACAGAAATTGAGGTTGTGAAGAATAGCTTACAATATTCTTCAAGTCATACATTGTTGTCTCTAAGCAAAACAGTCAATTTTGCTCTCTCAGCTAGCTCCACCAATTTCAAAGTCCATTCTTTCATTTTGGGAATAAACTCTTTCCATGTTTGGACATATATTAACCTTGCAGCTGATGTCACATACAACAACAAAATCTCATATTTCCTTTCCAAGAAAACATCTGCTGTCCCTAAAAGAAAAGCTTCAGGTTTCATTTTTCATTAATTTTCACTTTTTAAAAATCAAAAAATTCTTAGCCTTCTTACATATCACCTGACATATTAAAAAGTACCTTTCATTACATTACATTTCCAACATTTGTTTGAAACATCCCTATTTATCTTTGATAATAGATCAAAAAATTAAATACGATTGATACACAATTTTATAAAAAAAGCTTTCAAATTGTGCCTCAGCTTAAATTTCAAATGTTATATTCACATTTTCCCATTGATCAAAGCTTAAAATTATAACTGAAGTTTTTAACCCATTTAATCATACAATGTTTCACATATTCATCTTCAAGATTAAATTTGAATAACAATTTATAAACTTTGTCAATAATGTGCTCATCATTTTTAATATGTACAAAAACATTTTATCCAGTTTAAATCTTTCACACAAATGAATATATGTAAACCAAAGGCAAGTATAACCTTGCTTTTTCAATTCTTCTTTTATTTTGAGTCTAAGATCTATATTATTACAAAATGACAAATAAGCATATGTTATCCATGGTTGTTTGGCTATCATCTCTCTTCTTAAAAAGTTTATTTCAGTGACACCCATAAAAGCAATTTAGGAAATAACCTTATTTTACTTGTATTCTAAAATCTAGGAATGGCATATTTAACAAAATGATTCTAAAATGTTACATTAACTTTTGATTTCTCATGCCATAAAAAAATGTGTCATTCAAATAACAATCTTCTGACTCCAATTGCAGTTTATTTTTTAAAGTTAATCAATCTTTTATCTAAACCAACAGCAAGCTGTACCTTGCAATATAATTTCAATTTGGGCAGGAATCATACCCTTATTTCCTTAGCCAATTCCTTTCCTTGAACAAATTTATATTTAACCCTTGATTTTGTATTTTGCCACAAAAGTATCATTTTACAGTCCTTATTCTAGAGACAACTGAGGGTTTTTTGTTTTGTTTTGTTTTTATTAGTACCTTCTAATATAATTTCTGAGAGGCCAGAACAACATAATTTCTTCCCAAGTCAATAAGAAATGCCTTGGATTTGAATCCAAGTATGTTCAACATATCAATAAGACTTAATTAAAATTATTATCTCTTTCCTTCCTTCCTTCCTTCCTTCCTTCCTTCCTTCCTTCCTTCCTTCCTTCCTTCCTTCCTTCCTTCCTTCCATCCATCCATCCATCCATCCTTCCTTCTCTATCTCTCCCAATTCTTCTCAAGTCAGAAAGAAGCTGCTAGAATTTGGATTTGAATTAAAGTATATTAAACCATATCAAAATGACATAATTAAGGTTGTTGTCTCCCTTCCTCCCTTTCTCTCCCCTTCCCTATCCCAATCATCTATCTATATCTAATTGATACTGTTGAGGATGCTATTCTTCTTCTTTGTTGAAACAAATTCAATGTACCATAATACACAATATTTTATATTCATAGAACAGTTTTTTTTCCAGAATAGCTTGATAACTGTACATCTGAATTTAGTTAATTCAGCCTGACTCAGAATTTTCATCTCCTCTGAGCACTGTTTTTTAATAGTTCTATAAATATCCTATTAGTTTTTGAATGTTACATTCAATAGCAATGGAACAGTAGATAGATATAAAGTAGTAGATATTAAGCTGATATCTTAAAGTTTCTTCATTATTGTCCTTCATGGAACTATAGGATTTGCAATACGTTAAAAGATACTTTGAAAGATCCTCTGTTTTGTATCTTGTTCTGCACAAAATTTGTATTGGGAAGAAAATATTTAAACCTTAAAGAAACCTTAATTTTTAATTGATAATTTAATTTGAATCAAGAACTCTATCTAGTTATCTTGGTTTATAAAGTGAATAAGAATGTTTCCAAATATTGGAATGGGTTCTAAGTTTTAAGAATAGGGGGAAAGGAATTAATGAGAAATTAAAATTCATAGTTACACTGAAGCTTAGAAAACACTTAAATCTTAAGCTTAAACTTCAGTAGATTAAATTTACAACTCCATCCTGCAAAAAATAAAAAATCTTTGAATAAGTAAAAATATTCTAAATAGTAACTAGAGAAAAGTGAAACAAATTACTGTGGGGAAAGGCTTTCTTTATTTCCACTTAGCTAATTTAAGATGTATTCAATTGCTATTTATTTTAATCCCATTCCTTAAGTAAAAATCCCTGAAGAGTCATTCCTCTATAGTAGCTAAAACTTACAATTATTTATTAATTGTTATTTTGTAGAAGAAAGGAAT
Organism: Bungarus multicinctus; assembly: GCA_023653725.1. NCBI lineage: Eukaryota > Metazoa > Chordata > Lepidosauria > Squamata > Elapidae > Bungarus > Bungarus multicinctus. Next base: position 113,536,981 of record CM042840.1, read on the forward strand.
GGGAAGACTAATGAGTGTTTAAAGGGAAAAAAAGGGAGAAATAGTGAGTAATGCAAAATAAAAGTAAGTGAATGACTTACCATTTTCATCCATATTTATTCAGGCAGATTTGTTTCCTTTTTTCCTTATTTTGTCTTTCTACATATATCAGTAAGATTTTATATTGTGTAATATTTCAGTGAGAGTTTTACTAATGTTTCTGCCATATCCCCAAAGTTTTTTTTATTGTCTCCATACACAATATAAAAAAGTCACAGTGGATTGATTTTTTTTTAAAAAAGCAAACATAACAACAGAGATTCATTAAGTCATTGCCTAAGGGTTTGTATTATTTTAACAGTGGCAGCAGGATTAATTTGCAAGTTCAGAAACCAAAAAAATAGATGACTCTTACACTATCCATTTTTTTAAGAAATTGAAATAAAAAATGTATCCATTTTATACTTGTAGATATTTTTATTATGTTAAGTATAACATGATATTGTTCCCATGTAACATGTATTTTGCTATTATTAATGAGAGGTTCAAATTCAGCATAATTACTGTTAATAATTAAAACAATTTGGTTGATATTCATTCAGCAATCAGTATAATTGTCCTTAGAAAATAGGATATTGAACATGTCAGATTAGAAAATTGGCTATTTCTACCAACACCCAGGAAGATTTTGACTTTGATTTTGTTTTGCTGATTAGATAGGTTTGTTGTTATAGAAATGTCTAGTATACACTATTGTGTAGAAGTAAAAAGTTGAGGCTGTAATGTTATTATCTTCTACTTTGCTAAAAAGAGTTGGAAGTCAACACATTTTGTTCTGTTTTCTTTCTATTCCAATTTTCTCTTCTTCCCTTTTTCCTTCCCCTAGTTTTCCATTATTTTACTTTGTTGTTACAGCCTCAACTTTTTACTTCTACACAATAGTGTATACTAGACATTTCTATAACAACAAACCTATCTAATCAGCAAAACAAAATCAAAGTGAAAATCTTCCTGGGTGTTGGTAGAAATAGCCAATTTTCTAATTTGATATGTTCAATAACATTTCAATTTTTTTCTCACTTTGAAACGGAACATTTATTTTCAAGCTTTCTTTTAGGTTTAGATTATGATTTACTTAAGTTGCGTTGTTGCTTTATTTACCCCCAAAATTATGAGAAATTGTGCTGCCATGTTTGTTTGCATCAAATTAAGGACTAGATGCATGACAATAGGAATGATCATAACACAGAGATTCTTGTAACCTACTCAATATTTGTTGACATATAGTATAAGAAATATCCAATTTCTGATAAGCTTTTTAGAATACATTTAGCCTTTATTTAGCAATAAATAAATAAGTAAATTCTGCAGGGCAGTCACCATTTATAGTTCCATTTAAGATAGATCAAAGCAATTAGCCAGTCTAGTTAGGGCGAGGCCTGCAAAATTATACATCCCACATGGGGTATGGCGGGAGGGAAGAAAAAGCTTCTTTTATATTGGGGGGCAGCTGTGGAGTAATGAGTAGAGAGTTGTGTTATCTGGCCCAATTCTCACATTAAAATCTCCTTTTTTATATAAAATTTTATTTTTAGACAAACATACACAAACAAAACATAAAAACATCAAGCCATCTTCCAATTACGTACTTACAGTATGTCGGTTGGTTTTTTGCTTCCTCTCCATAGTCCTTACTTACAATTACTTGTATATATTCTCATATTATCAATCAAATATTTCTAAATACATTATTATCATTGTTAATCATTCATTTGACTGTACAATTGTTCCTTCATGTTATGCGAGATATTCCATATTTTTCAATTGATTTATATTATAACAATTCATATTATTATCCTGAATCCATCCAATAATAATGCATCTCTATATTATATTCTATATAATTCTATTCTCCATATATTGTAAAATTCTACATATTTCATTACCTTATTTTATTTTCTGACTATTGATAAAATAGATCCCAAATCTTATAAAATTGTTTATCATCTTGTTCTCTAATTTCAAATATCAATTTACTCATTTCAGCACATTCCATTATTTTCTTAATAACTTCCTCCTGCACTGGTATTTTCTCATTTTTCCAATTTTTATTTCATTTTTCCAAATTCAATCCTAGCCACTGTTAATACATTTACAATCAAATATTTCAATTCCCTATTGTATATTTCAGGTAAAATTCCCAATAAAAATATTTCTGGTTTCAAGTATGTGTTTTTTTGTCATTTTTTTCCAACCATGTGTGGATTGTAGTCCAATATCTTTTAGCTTCTGTGCACGTCTACCACATATGGTAATATGAGCTTGGTATCTGATGATATTTCCAACGTGTTTCAGATTTATTCTTGAACATTCTTGTTATTCTTGTTGGGGGTAAGTGCCACCTGTAAAACATCTTATACAATTTTTTTTATATGCTGTTGATATTGTCATTTTATAGTTTTGAGACCACAGATTTCCCCCCCAAGCAATCATTGTTTCTTTAACTTGTTCTTTTAGCTTAATTTCTAATAAATGTCCATACAGTTTTTTAACCACCTTTTCATCAGTACCTGTCAAAATCTTATCTAAGTCAGTCAATTTATCATAAAAACCTTCTGTTTTAAAATCTTTATCATATCTAGAGTGTATTTGCACATATGAAAACCAGTTTATCTTTATACCTTGTTCTTCTAGTTCTTGCATAGATTTAAGTTCACCCTTTTCATTCAATATTTCACCATATCTAACTATTTGTTCCTTTTTATATGTTATAGGATAAGAAAATGCTTCAATAGTCGATAACTAGACTGGAACTTTTAAATAGCATTGTTTTTTAGTCTTCTCCCAGTTTAGTAACAAAGCCTCATGTATATAATCTCAATCTCAAATGACCTAAGTGCTAGAGCCCACTGTAACTACATAGCCAAAAAGGCACTAAGAGTTGTTAACCTAATCTTACGTAGCCTTTTCTCTGGTAATATTACACTAATAACTAGAGCATACAAAACATTTGCTAGACCAATACTCGAATACAGCTCATCAGTCTGGAACCCACATTACGTATCTGACATTAACACAGTTGAGAAAGTCCAGAAATATTTTACAAGAAGAGTTCTTCACTCCTCTACTCGTTGCAGAATACCTTATGCTACCAGACTCGAAATTCTAGACCTAGAAAACCTTGAACTACACCACCTTTGATCCGATCTAAGTATAGTATATAAAATCATACATCGCAAAGTCCTACCTGTCAATGAATATTTCAGCTTCAACCATAACAACACAAGAGCAAACAATAGATACAAACTCAAGGTTAATCGCACCAAACTTGATTGCAGGAAATACGACTTCAGCAACAGAGTGGTCAATGTCTGGAATACTCTACCTGACTCTGTGGTTTCTTCCCCAAACCCCAAAAACTTTAACCTTAGACTGTCTACTATTGACCTTACCCCTTTCCTAAGAGGTCTGTAGGGGGCATGCATAAGCGCACCAATGTGCCTACCATCCCTGTCCTATTGTTTCTTTTATATTTTATTTTTCTTATATGTATCCATGTATTCATAACTATGTTATACTTATACCTATTATCTTGTAAGCAATTGACAAATAAAATAAATAAATAAATAATAAATAAATAATGTCTTCTAAAATACCCTTGTGTTTTAGTTCCCTTGCATCATAGGAAGGCATGCCACCCAACAATAAATCATGTCCTTCTAATGTCAACAATCTAGTATTTCTTAGTGTTATCCATTCCTTAACCCACATCAGGTTTGTTGCTTGATAGTATAACTCCCAATTAGGCAGGCAAATCCTCCTCTTATTCTAGTTTTTGTAAATTTTAACTTTATTCTCGCTTTTCTTCCCTGCCATATATACTTCAACACTATTTTATTTAAATCTTGAAAGTAGTCTTTCCCTAACCTAATTAGAATTGTCTGAAACAGATATAAAATTCTAGGTAATATATTCATCTTAATTGTTGATATTCTCCCTATTAGTGATAATTGTAAATTTTCCCATTTTGCTAGATCTGTCGCAATCTGTTGTTTGAGTTTAATATAGTTATTCTCTTTAAGTGTGCTACATCTTGCTGTCAAATATATCTCCAAGTATTTAACCTTATTTGTGACCTGGATTTTCAAAACATCCGCCGAATTCTTCCTCACATTAAAATCTCCTTGAAACATAAAAGGGATGATGGCATGGCATGGCATTATTTTCTTCCAGTTTTTAAAAAGAAAAAAAATGTAACCAAGGTGATAAACTAAATTTCACCAAAATTAAAATTAATACATTAAAATCAAACATTATACATTTTTCTATCTGTGTGTGCATAGATGTGATAATATATCTCTCTCTCCCCTCTCTCCATGTGTGTTTGTGTGTGTGTGTGTGTGTGCATATGTACAATAAATAAATATTTTACAACTACACCTCCGACCACATGTAATACTCATATACACTACAAAAAGAATATGATTTAAATATTTTATTGATAAATTGGCTAAATCTAAGTCACAGATATTTAAACAATGTTTACTACTGCAGATTAACAGAGTTGGAAGAGACCTTGTAGGTCTTTTAGTCTCTACCCAAGCAGGAAACCCTATATCATTTCTGACATATGGCAGTCCAGTCTCTTATTGAAAGCTTCCAGTGATGAAGTTCCCACAACTTCTCAAGGCAAGTTGTTCTCCTTATTTTCAAGTTGAACCTCTCCTTGTTCAGTTTCCATCCATTATTCCTTACTCTCTGTGGCAGCCCTTCAAATATTGGAACACTGCTGTCATGTCTCCACTGGTCCTTTTCTTCACTAGACTAGCCATGCCCAGTTCCTATAGGTTTTAGTCTTTAGTCCCCTAATGTAAACTAACCAAATCCTGTTTAAGCTAAATTTAATATTCTCTCTCTCTCTGACTCTTTTAATATAAGAAGATAAACTTTTTGCATAAAGAATAGATTGAACAGTTTATTTGATGCTTCAAAAACTGGTAACAATTTCCTGTTTATGCAAGTTTTTATTTCTGATATAAAGAGAGACAATGTCCACACTGGTTTTGACCAAATTTTCAAATAATTTTCCACAAAATATACAAATAAGTTTATTTACTTTCAAATACATTTCATCAATGCATTTTCCTAATAAATAAATAAAAATATTGTTTTCACATATTACACTTATTCCAATGTACTCTACATGGGTTTGCTTTTTATGATTATCCAAAAGCTGCAACTGATCCAGAATGTAGTAGCATGCACACTTTTGGTTGGACCATGGCTCACTCAGCTGTGTGGACTTCATTGACTTCCAGTTGCTTTCCAGGTACAATTCAACAAGTGCTGGTCGTCAACCTCAGATAGCACAAAATCAATTGTAATACTGTCTCTTCTTGAAGGTGTCTTCCATCCTATTAGGTTTAATGTTACCATCTGAATTGATGCATGCCTTCTCAACTGCTGTGAAGACTTGGCTCTTCCCACCAGTATTAGACTAGGATGGGAGGGAGTAGGAGATTGAACTGTAAGGAATCTTTGGTCTGATTCCTAGGATGAAGGCTATGTTTTAACTATGTTTTATGGATTGCATTGTGTGAGATAGATGGTCATATAAATACCATAAATAGGTAAATAAATATTCTATACTATATCCATAATTTATAGTATATATTTAATTGAAGTTCCATTTAATTTAACATTTAATATCAGTTTATTATAATTTTTGTTAGCTATTATTGTCAGAGTATTGTAATAATTATTTCTGAAGCTGACATATCAGACACAATATATAAATTTAATTACTATAACAGAAAGAACCAATATAGTCTAATGGTTAAGACAATGGAAAAATAATCCTGGTCCTATCCAGCTGCAATTTCCTGCAGGAAACATTCTCTCTCAGTTCCTTCTCAAAATGTTTATAAGAAAATTATAGATTTGTCCTCCCAGAGTCAGAGCTTTCTCAGTGCAGCACAGACACATGAGATTAGTTTGATCTTATAAAATGAATTTTCCAGCTTATTTTTTCTTTATTATTTTGTAAGATTTTGTACCCTATGTCTGTTTTTTTACTTGTCTATTAAAATTTGAAAATAGGTAAGTGTATACTTACTTCTTCTTAAACAGCAATAATATTTGAATGGAAAGTGTTGTAAGAGTGACTTTGATGTCTTTGTTTCTCAGACTATAGATTATTGGATTCAACATAGATGAAATAATTGAATACATTAATGTTATTATGAAGTCAGCGAATGATGGGTAGTCAGTGATAGGTTTTAGGTAAGCAAAAGAAGCAGTAAACACAGATAAGAAGAAGATAATAACATGTGGTAGGCAAGTAGAGAAAGCTTTTTTCCTTGTGTGTCCAATCACACTTGGCCAATAAAGTATTCTATTCTATTCTGTTCTATTCCTTGAACAGAAGGAATTCTCATAACTGCAGAGAAGGCAAGTACAATGACAAAAACAAAACAGCCAGCTGTTAGAGTAATACAAATGACAAAAACAAAACAGCCAGCTGTTAGAGTAATACAAAACATTAAAAGTCCAAATTTAGTTGCATTTGAAACAGAACAGACAATTTTAAGTAAATATTGGGACTCCACAATAGAACTGGTTAACAATATTAGAACAGAAAGGAGAAATAAAAGTGGCAATAGTGTGCAAAGAAGCATTGAGAAAGCTGGCGATCCATACTCTGCTAATCATTTTAGTGCAAGCATTTCTATTCATTATCATTTCATATTGTAAAGGATTGCAAATAGCAACATACTGATCATAGGCTATGACAATAAGGAAAGGAATATCAGAGCCAAGAAAGAAGAGCAATAAGAAGACTTGAGCAATATATCCATAATAAGAAATATATCTGATATCCACAAGAGTATTAAAAACAGCTTTGGGGATAATAACTGAAACTGAACCAATGTCTTGAAATGCTAAATTCATTAGGAAGAAGTACATGGGAGTATGAAGATGGTGGTCACAAACAACAGCAGAGATAATGAGAAGGTTCTCTGTTATGGTCATTAAATACAGTATTAGTAACAAAACCACATGCAAAATCTGTAGCTCCTAAATCTTTGAGAATTCCCAGAGAAGAAACTCAGTTGTGTCATTATTCATTTTGAATAATGATATTCCTAGAAGGAAAAGAAGACCTATTGAAATATTTCCTGTTCATTACTGTTTAGAATGAGCTGTAGAACAATAGGTCAGCTTTTAATGAAGATTATGTTAACATTTATTCTCCACATTTATATAAAACGATCTGAGGAAGCATTATATCCTTCTGTTTGCTTAAATGTTATTGTGATGATTTTTCAAGATTTTTACCTCTTGCAGGGGCTATAGTATTCTTTTATAAAGCTTAAAAATAATTGATATTTTTAGCTTAAAATATTTTTATCACTAAATTCTCCATAATTAGAAGCAAATGAAAACAAAAAAAGTCTTCTCAAATCAGGTGTAAATTGCTGGAAGTTGGATTTGAATACAAGTATTCATGTTAATATGTAGGATCCAATCTGGGTCAGTCACCAGGATTGAAGATTATGTCTTCCAAGCTTTTGGGCTCATGCTGGAGCCTATCTTTAGGGAACTTCTTCAGAGCTTCAGCAGAGTTCTCTGAAGATGGGCTCCAGTAAGAGCCCATCAGCTCAGAAGACAAAACGTCTGGTCCCAGTGACTGACCCAGATTGGATCCTACAACATTATCCTGGGACATAAATATTTGCCTTCATTCATGTTAATATGACATAATATCAGTTCCCATTTCCCTCCCTGTTCCCCAGTTCCTCTTGCTCTCCCTCTCTATCTCTTTCTCATTTCCAATTGACACAGTATAGAAGGATATATTGTGCTATGAACCTTTCTGATTATTTGTTGAAATGAATTCAATGTACATATACTTTTTATATTTATTGAACATGATTTGATTTTTTTAAACAGAATAATTCTAAAGTTATGTATTTTATTTTTATAAAATCAGAATTGCCACCATTACTAAGCTCTTTTTTTATTATGAAGAAACATCTTATTAGTTACATTCAATTATTTTGGGAAGTGAGAATGGTTGGTTTTTTTAAGCCATCATTTTAAAATTTCTTCCTAAATATTCCTTAGTTAACTGTAGAATTTAAATAAATCTACAATGCTGTAACAAATCTGGGACTGGAATAACTAGTAACCAACAATTCTAGGCTTAACAACTGCCTCGATCTCATCTTCTGCAATAGTTTGAATTCAATTTACGGAATACAAATTAAAGAACCCTTTTCCAACAGTGACCACAGCATGATTGACTTTTGTCTCAACATATATCCACACAAAAATCAACACGAGGTGATCCCCAATTATAACTTCAAAAAAGGCAACTATGATCTTATAGACAACAATCTCTCATCCCTTGATTGGCAATTTCTATTCACTGGATGCAATACTGTTGAAGACCATTACAACATATTTTTACTTGAAGTCAAAAGAGTCATCAAATTATATGTACCAATAACTCCCAAAACCAGAAAAAACAAATTACCCATAACAATAAGGAAGCTTCAATCCAAAAAGAGATCACTTTGGTGAAAAAATAAATCTGGTCAATTTCAAAATCTGATACAAAAGTTTATGCCACAAAATAAAGACTGAATGCACCAATTATCACTTTAAACAAAAGAAAAACCTTCTACACACCAATTCCACCAGCACTTTCTACAATTTTGTAAACAACAAACTAAAAGACTCAAGGTCCATCCCACCCCTGAAAGGACCTAATGGTAGAGACTACAATGATGACACCATTAAAGCCAACATCTTTAACACATTCTTTGGCTCAGTATTTGTAAACAGCAATGGATCATGCCCAGTATTTCCTAGTCGAACCACAGACAACTAAAATGATCTAATGCATATCAATTTTATAGAAGACAATGTTGAAAAAGCACTATGCAATCTAAAACCATCTCTATCTATTGGACCAGACAGAATATGTGCCTACTTCTTAAAACAGCTATCCACTGCCATAGCCGAACCTCTAAGCATAATCTTTAAAAAATCTTTCAGGACCAGCTCCTTTCCAAAGCTATGGTCACAAGACACAGTCATCCCCATCTTCAAAAAGGGAGTCCCCAGTCTAGTTGAAAATTACAGACTAATTTCTTTATGCTGCATCACCTGTAAAGTCATGGAAGCAATTATTAACCAATCCATTATCCTCCAATGAGACAAACAACCTACTCTCTAATAAACAATTTGGTTTCAGAAAAAAAAACTATTCTGTAATCTGCAACTCTTATACTGCAAAAACATATGGACTACACAACTCGATCAGGGTAAAGCAATAGACACAATCTACATAGACTTCTGTAAAGCCTTTGATTCAGTGGTACACAACAAACTGCTCCTAAAACTAAAATCTTATGGTATCTCTGGACAATTGCATAACTGGATAGAAACATTACTGTCAAACAGACAACAAATGGTCAAAATTGGGAGCATCTTATCAAATTTTGTACCTGTCAACAGTGGTGTTCCGCAAGGCAGTGTTCTACGACCAACTCTCTTCATACTCTACAAAAATGACCTCTGTGATCATATTAAGAGCAACTGCGTTCTCTTCACTGATGATGTAAAGCTATTCAACACCACAGACAATACTGCTACCCTTCAAAAAGACCTCCACTGTGTATCAGAATTGTCAAACAAATGGCAACTTCAAATCTCAACAAATAAATGCTCTGTCTTACATATTGGCAAAAAAAAAATCAGAAAATAAAAAACAGGCTGAATAGTCAAGACCTTGTTGATGATCCAAACTCTGTCAAGGATCTTGGAGTTCTCATCTCTAATGATCTAAGTACTAGCCCACTGTAACTACATAGCCAAAAAGGCATTAAGAGTTGTTAACCTAATCTTATGTAGCTTTTTCTATGATAATATCACACTAATAACTAGAGCATATAAAACATTTGCTAGAGCAATACTCAAATACAGCTCATCAGTCTGGAACCCACATTACTATCTGATATTAACACAGTTGAGAAAGTCCAGAAATATTTCACAAGAAGAATTCTCTACTCCTCTACTCATTGCAGAATACCTTATGCTACCAGACTTGAAACTCTAGACCTAGAAAACCTAGAACTATGCCACCTTCAGTCCAATCTAAGTATAGATTATTATCTAAGTATGGATTATTGCAATGCTCTCTACATGGGGCTCCCCTTGAAGAGTCTCTGGAGGTTGCAGTTATTCAGAATGCAGCCGCGCGGGTGATCGTGGGCGCCCCTCGGGGCGCCCACGTAACACCACTTCTCCGCAGGCTGCACTGGCTTCCTGTGGCCTTCCGGATTCGATTCAAGGTGGTACTGATGGTATTTAAAGTGCTCCATGGCTCGGGACCTGGGTACTTACAGGACCGCCTGCTGCCACCAACAACCTCCCGCCGCCCAGTACGCTCCCACAGGGTCACCCTACTTGGGGTACCGCCACCTGATCGTTGTCGGCTGGCAGCCCCGAGGGTGCGTGCTTTCTCTGTGGGAGCCCCCTCCCTGTGGAATGATCTCCCCCCGGAGATACGAGCCATGACAGATATCCTCTCCTTCCGGCGCGCAGTCAAGACCCTATTTTTTAAACAAGCTGGCCTGGCCCAGTAAGGGTCTATGGGGTTTTAAGTTAACAGGGTTTTTTAAATTTTAATCTCATTTTAAAATTTTTTGGGATGCAGCCACATCTATGTTTAATCTGGTTTTAAATTCTATTTAAATTCTATTTAATTTTGTAACTTTGTATTTTATGTATTTATTAGGCTGTACACCGCCCCGAGTCCCTTTTGGGAGAGGGAGCGGTATAGAAATACGAATAATAATAATAATAATAATAATAATAATAATAATAATAATAATAATAATAATAATAATAATAATAATATCTGACTTTGTGGTTTCTTCCCCAAACCCCAAAAAGTTTAACCTTAGACTATTGACATCACCCCTTTCCTAAGAGGCCTGAAGGGGGAATGCATAAGTGCACCAATGTGCCTACCATCTCTGTCCTATTGTTTTTTTTATTTTTCTTATATGTATCCATTTCATGTATTCATAACTATGTTTATACTTATACCTATTATCTTATTAGCGATTGACAAATCAAATAAATAAAATAAATAAATAAATAAATAAATAAATAAATAAATAAATAAATAAATAAATAAATAGCACTTAGACTTATATATTGTCCCATGGTGCTCTACATAAATCTCTGGGCAGTTTATAGTGTCAGCATATTGCCCCCAATAAATGGGCCCTCATTTTATTGACTTCAGAAGGATGGAACACTGAATCAACATTGAGCCCCATCAGGATCAAACTCCATGCTGTGGTCAGAGGTTGCCTACAATACAGCATTCTAATTACTGTACCACCAGGGCTCCATAGCATTACTTTAAAAAACATTTGCAAGACCTTCTCATATCTAGTTTGTGATATACAAAATGGAAACTATGGAGAATGGTTCCAAATCATAGCCTTCCATTCCATTTAGCAACTTAATTTGAATCATTACTCTATCTAGATGATTATCTTGGTTTAGAAAGTGAATGGAATGAATATACATAGAGTTGTATGAATATACAACTCTAGTGAAAATAAAAGTGTATTAAAAGATTAAGGAGGTAATCAGAAAAAAAATAAAACATATAAAGACATAGTAAATCTATAAGCTCATTCTGTAACCTAATGGATTACGTTCATACCAGTGGTGGGATTCAATTTTTTTTACTCCTGGTTCTGTGGGCATCGCTTGGTGAGTGTGGCAGAGAAAATGATATTGTAAAATCTCCAGCCAGAGGTGGTATTTGCCAGTTTTCTGAACTACTCAAAAATTCCACTACCGGTTCTACAGGACTGGTCAAAACCTGCTGAATATCACTTCTGATTCATACTCATTCATCCATCCACCCACCTTCCCAAAAAGAGAGAAAAAGGAAAAAAGAGGAAAAAGGGGGGGAAAGGGAGGGAAAAGAGGAGAAAAGGGAAAAGGAGGGAAAGAAAAGAAGGGGAGGAGGAGGGAAAGTAAAAAATAAAATAAAATGGCTATGGTGAAAGGAATTTGCTTTTTATGTTGTCATCTGATTATTTATCAAATATATATTGATATATTAAGTTCTAGTGCTATTTATTTTCATCTCTTTCCTTAAATAAATGTGCCTGAAGAATCATTTCTACACAAGCAGTTGATGCTTATATTATAATCTGTTTTGGTAGAATTGTAACTGCAAAGGAAAGAGAAGGAAAGACATATATGTGTGTGTGTGTGTGTAATTTATATTATAAATTAATAGTAATTTATATATCGCTGATCTGGATGAGGACCTGTAGCCTAATGGCAATTACAACTGCCTCTCTCTCTCTGGAGAGAGCTAAGTAGCTCGAAATAGATCTATACTAGTCTCCCTTCTTTAATTATTTATCAGCTCAAAACCTAACACACACACACACACACATACACACATAATTTTAAAATGGGAGAAATAGTGGATAAATTCTAAATGAAATAAGCAAATGACTCACCATATTTATTCATGCTGATTTTTCCCCACATTGTGTTTCTAAAGATATTAGTAGGAATTTATATGGTTTTAAATTTCAGTGAGAATCAATCTAATTTTTTCTTGCTATTTTCCCAAAGATTAAAACAAGTCTGTCTCTATTGGCATCATAAATAAGGCACTGTGATTTTTTTTTTAAAATCAACAAAGAGAGACTCCTTTTGTTAATGCCTAAGGGTTTGTATTTTTCTAAAGGTGGTGGGCAGGTCCAATTTGCAAGTTCAATAATAAAAAATATATGAACTATCCATTTTTAGGATTTCACAATTCAATCATAGGCAAAATAGGGTATTTATACTACATATACATTCTTAATATTGTTTTCAACTAGCTTGTGTGCTGTCCAAAGACAACTGTTAATTTAGTAAGAGCCCTACCAAAAGCTGACAATTTTCATAAAAAAGGCCTGATATTTTTCTTTTTCTACCAAACTTTCTTCATAAAGTTCATGAATACTCATAAAAAGTCTTTTACCCTCATGGACAGATTGATTGGTTAGTGAATTGATTGATCTGCAGGCTATGCACTCAGAGTAACTTCAGGTTTTGTACTGATAAAAACATAAAAAGGCAAAATAACATAATAATAAAGAAGGAAAGATGACCAAATAGAGAAGTCACAATAGCAAAACAATCAACAGCAGAGATGATTAGAAGATTCCTTGTTACTATCATTGAATACAGTATCAGTAGTAAAGCTACATACATCATCTTCAGTTCCTAAATTTTTGAGAATTCCCAGAGAAGAATCTCAGATATGTCATTATGCATTCTTAGTAACTATACCCCTAGAACAAAAAAGGGGGGAAGAATTGTTAAAATATTTCCTATTGAATACTGTTTGGAGTGATTCAGACAGTACTAAATCAACATTTAGTAAATATTATGTTAAAACTTGGTCCTCCAAATTAATTAAAGATTTTGATGTTTTCAATTGTTCCTACTGAAAGTTTAGGGTGATGACTCTTACATTTAAAAAAAATCAGATTGGTTGAAACCTTTTGGAAGTTGGAGTTGAATCAAAGAATATTTCATCACCAATATAACAGAATTTAGGCTGCTATCTTCCTCTCTTCTTCTCCTTCTCTCCCCCCCCCCCCCCAAAGCAGTTTCTTTATCTTTACTGGCAGAATTCAATTACATAGAATATAATACCTCTATTTGTTGAAATGAATTTAATGTACTATAATGCATAAGTTTAAATATTCATTCAACAGATTTTATGTGTTTATAGGAATAGTTCTAGAGTTCTATATTTGGATTTTATAAATTTAACCTCATTAAGAATTACCATCTCTGCTAAACTTCTTTGCTTGACTGTTATATACACATGCTGTTTGTGTTGGATTTAGTCATGCTTAATTATTTCACAAGTGTGGAACAAATTGCTTTTGTTTCATTATTTTTAAAACTTATCATTTTAATTTTTCATCATAGGAAGAATTCAATGAACTACAAGAATTAATAATGACATTTATGTTTTCCTTTTAATCTTTTGAATGACCTTCTCAGATCTAGCTTGCACTACACAAAATGAGAATTGTGAAGAAATCCCAAAAAATAATTCCTATAAATGAGCTTATAATCTGTATTTTGTTGGAATTGTGATTTTTTAAAAAATAAATAAAAGAATTTTTAGAGGAAAATAATGAAGAAATAACAGATAAGTCAATATAAAAGTGAATAATTCACCAACTACACTTATCTTTATTCCTGCATCTTTAAATATATAGATATTTTTCAGATTCTATGGATATCAATATCTAACAAAATGAAATTCAATGGTGAAAAAAGTAAAGCTCTACATTTAGACAAGAAAAACAAAATGCACAGATTACAGTATATGAATACTTCATTGAATAGTAGTAACTGTGAGAGAGATCTTGAAATCTTAGTGAACCATCAGTTAAATATGAGTCAGCAGTGTGCTGAAGCTGCCAAAAAAGCCAACACAATTCTAGGCTGCATTAACAGAGAGATAGAATCAAGATCACATGAAGTGTTAATACCACTTTATAATGCCTTGGTAAGGCCACACTTGGAATACTGCATCCAGTTTTGGTCTCCATGATGTAAAAAAGATGTTGAGACTCTAGAAAGAATGCAGAGAAGATCAACACAGATATTAGGGGACTAGAGGCTAAAATATATAAAGAACTGGGTATGTCTAGCTTGATTAAAAGAAAAACTAGAGGTGACATGGTAACAATGTTCCAATATCTCAGGGGCTGCCACAAAGAAATGGGAGTCAAGCTATTCTCCAAAGCACCTGAGGGCAGGACAAGAAGCAATGGGTGGAAACTAATCAAGGAGAGAAGCAACTTAGAACTAAGGAGAAATTTAGTTCTCCTTACTCTGACAGTTAGAGCAATTAATCGGGGGAACAACTTGCCTCCAGACATTGTAAATGATCGAACACTGGAAGCTTTTAAGAAAAGGTTGGATAAGCATTTGTCTGAAATGGTATAGGGTTTCCTGCCTAAGCAAGTTGTTGGACTAGAAGACCTCCAAGCTCTGTTTCAACTCTATTATTCTATATTATATTCAGTAAGATTTTCTACTGTATAGTACTTCAGTGGAAGGTTGACCTATTTTCTTGCTATTTCCCCAACAATATATATTTTTAATTGTCCCTATATACATGTAAAAAAATAGCAGAGCAACAAACTTTAAACAAAACAGCAACAATAAAGACCCTAGAGGTCATTCTGCAAAAAAAATGTACTATTTTAATGGTGGTGGTGGAGGAGGCATGACTAATTTCCAGACATCATGATGATCATCATCATCATAAACCAGAGAATTAAATCTGAATTGATCTGATTAACTCAGTCATATTAAAATATACACATATGCTCAGAACAATTCTCTTTGATCAATTTTAGATAATTGAACTGTGACTGAGCAAGGGATTTGAAATGATTAGTTCTATTTAACAACTTAAATTGTATTAGTAAATAAAATTAGATGGTAAAGATGACTCAAACATTTAACATGCATTACAAATGAAGATGTGCATATATTTTAAAAAAATATATCAGAGCTGAAGAAGCTTCTTGGATGAGAAGCAAAATGTCTTCAAAGAAAAATAAGAAAGTCCAGTTGCCTCTTGAAAAAAATATCTTTAGGACATTCTAAAGGAATTACATAATTATGGGCATTTATTTGGGAGCAATGAAAAATAGTGGCAATATAAATACTAATATTTTAGAATTTTACAGATTTTTTTATTATGTTTAAGGAATGAATAAATGCAATAATAAAGTCAAAGTTTTATGAAAATTTCAACTTTTATTTATTTAATTTTGTTTATTTTGTTTTAAAACCTTAAAATATTTTTCAGGAGAATGGGGGTGATACAGTAAGAAAATTGATCCTAAAAATTCAGTAGGAACATCATCATTATTATTTAAAAAATGATACTAATAATGTTGTTTTTGATGATGATTGTAATTGTGATAATTCTATACGTTATTTCCTACTTTTTCTCACTTTGGAACGGACATTTTGTGTGGAATTGTTTTTATGTCTTTTAGGTTACAATTTGGCTACATATCTAGCCCAACTTTATCAGAAATTATCCTGCTATTTTTGTTCACATAACTTAAAGAGCTAGAATGATGGTAGCGCACAGATTCTTGTAACCTATTTAATATCTGTTTATCCATACTATGAAAAATATTTAATTTATGATACCTTTCTCCTTAGCCCTTCTAATTCTTCAAGATAATATGTAAATTTGTGATTGTGTGGTTATATAAAATCCATGAATCCATTGTTTACCAGATATATGAAAATAAGAAAACAAGAAATCACATTAAAATAGTGATGGTTCTTCTGAATAGGCTTGGAAATCTAATATTCACAGTTCATTGCCTCAATATATAATATTGCAGCTTCTCTTTATTCTTTTCTATCCAGGAAATGATTAATAGGGGAAAATGAATTGTGTGGGGGGAGAAAAAAATGTCTCTATTTCCTCTTTGAATGGTATTGAATATAGTCTATATAGCCTATATGATTTCTGAATATATTGTTTCCATGAAAACATTGGTTCCTCAATTAACTTTTTTAAAAATCAAAGAAGTAATACCTAGTTTGCTATGTTTTGTTTTAAATATTCACAAAGCATAAAAAGATGTACAACTGAAGCTCCTAAAGAGACAGATTGAAAACAACAGAGTTGTCAAGGTGTGGAATGCACTACCTAAATCTGTTGTTACATCCTTTAACCCCCACTCCTTTAACCTCAAACTATCCACTATTGACCTCACCCCATTCCTAAGAGGTCTGTAAGGGGTGTGCATAAGTGCACAATCGTGCCTACAGTCCCTGTCCTATTGTTCCCATTTATTCGTACCTATTTTCTGTATTCTTACTCATGTTTATACTTATACCTATTATTTTGTAAGCGATTGACAAATCAAATCAATCAATCAATCAATAAGATGATTGTTTTCATTATAACCAAAAGCCATTATAAATTTATAAATATCAAAACATTTACAATTGTTCATATGTATATTTCTGTGCATTCATTTGAACACTAAGCAACACTAACTATAGAATTAGTACTCATTGCCACCAAAATCAATCAATCAATTATTTATTATAGTCATAGGCCACCATATGAAGGGTTGAATACAAACAATCAATAAATGTAATGATCAGGTTCAAATTAATTTATTATGAATATGTTATGAGAAGTCACAACTGTCAAGGAAAAGTTATAATGCTGATAAATGTGGGAAGAAAAAAAGAAGAGGTTGAGCTGCAGCAAGGAGGATGGATTTTGGAAGATTTGAAACATCTGATTATGGATAAACATAACGGAGAAAAGTTATCTATGGTTTCTTGGAGTTGAGAAAGATTTAATGGCACATAAATCTAGCTGAAAAGCAGCAGTTGGCTCATCCCCTGAAATTGTGATTGGAATTGAGAACAGAACCAAGGCAACAACAAAATATAAATCTCCTATTTATTATGGATCATATTTATAAACATGCTAGAGGCAACTAAGGTCTAGATTCAGGAATTTAACTGTAATGAAATATGATCTGAAGAAAACTGTCCATATGAGATGGAAAAATAAAAGAAATTCACTTTCAAAAATATTGTCAAGAGAACAGCAGCGAATGTCCCCATACTAATCAGGGGTCAGTGTTGGCTCAATGGATCATAGCATCATCACTCTTAACTTAGATGATATCAACCTCATAATCAATAAAATAAACTTTCTAACCTAAGCCAAGTGTCTGCAATCAGCGGATGGTTATATAAGTTTTATATCAAATGTATATATTTCTTTTCCTTATTAAAATACAAAAATAGTTACACAAGTCACACTTCTTTAAAGTGAAATATCTTCTGACCAAAAAATCTTGAAAGAGAGACTTTGATGTTCTTGTTTCTCATGCTGTAGATTAATGGATTCATCATGGGTGGAATAATGGAATACATTATTGTAATTATGAAGTCAAGATGTGATGGATGATCAGATATCTGTCTTAGATAAGCAAAGGAACCAGTAAACATAAATATGGAGAAAACAGTGAGATGTGGTATGCAAGTGGAGAATGCCTTTTTCCTTCCTTGTATAGAAGGGATTCTTAGAACAGCAGCAAGAATCAGCATGTATGAAGATATGATGAAGACAAAACAACCAATTGTTAATGAAACACTGAACACTACAACTCCAATTTCAGTTTTATATGAATCAGAGCAAGTAATCTTTAGTAAATGTGGGATTTCACAATAGAATTGGTTGATAATATTAGAGCAGAAAGGAGTAGTAAACATTTCAACAGTGTGCAATGCAGCGTTGAGAAGGCAAGCAGTCCAAACACTTCCAATCATTTTGGTACAAGCTTTCCTGTTCATTATTATTTCATATTGCAAAGGATTGCAAATAGCAACATACCGATCATATGCCATAACTGTAAGAAGGGCAACATCTGAGCCAAAGAAGAATAGAATCAAGAAGACTTGGACAACACAACCAACATATGAAATTTTCCTTATATCTGTAAGAGAATTGAAAACAGCTTTGGGAATAATGTCAGAAACAGAACCAATGTCTTGCACAGCTAAGTTCATCAGGAAGAAATACATGGGAGTGTGTAGGTGGTGATCAGAAACAACAGCAATGATGATGAAAAAGTTCCCCATTATTGTCATTATGTACAATATTAGTAATAAAGTTATGTACATAGTCTGTAGTTCCCAAATTGTTGAAAATTCCAAAAGGAGAAACCCTGACGTGTTGTTATGCATTTTTCATCATGACCACCCTAGAAGAAAATGGACAATTGTTAAGGTTTTCCTTTCAGGACAGTTTAGAGAGAGGTTTAAGAATAATTTAAATATGTTGACACATTTTAAATAGTCTTATCAGTCAATTATCTATTTTTACAAATCAGTTGTGTCAGTGTTATTTAGCAGTAATCAGGTTATTGCTATATTTTATCTGAAAAACAAATACAAATGTCAGTTTTGTTCATTTTTAATAGGTGTTTAAGAAACTATATTTTTCATAAACCCTTCCTATGACAATAAGTGAAATTGAAATTTAAAATCTTGGGAAAGAAAATTGTTTAATCAGGCATTATCTTTGACATTGATTGCCAACAATATTTATTTGAATCCTGATGTATTCAACTGTGGCAGCGTTAGACTTTTTTCTTTCTTTTCTGAATATGTCTTAATATTTAATAAACGTATTATGGACAGTTAGGGTTCCCTCCATTTCATTCTGCTGATAAATATTCAGGTACGAAACACAAATATGTTGAATGGAAACATTTTTCACTTTTTAAAAAATAACTTAAAAAAAGATGAAGCAATATAAATTGGTGAGCCAATTCCTCTTGACAGTTTCCAAATATAAAGTGTATTATACTATCATTTGGTTTATGGAGAGGATTTTCTTTGACTCTTTCTAAAACTGGATTTTAAAACCCCACTTTTTTTTTGTAAATGCCTTTTGAATTGATTTATGACTATAACCTTGTTGCTATTCACTGTTTCCTAGTATGATTTGATTGCTTATTGTACCCTACGACTATTATTAAGTGTTGTACCTTGTAATTCTTGACTCTTTATGAATATATCTTTTCTTTTATGTACACTGAGAGCATATGCAACAAAATTCCTTGTGTGTCCAATCACAGTTGGCCGATAAAGAATTCTAATCTAATCTAATTCTAATCTAATTTAAGGACTCACACTTTGTTTTTCCTTAAAAAAAATATGTCATGTCCTGCATTTCTTATCCTTACTTTATGATAAAGAAATCAGAGTCTTTTAATATTGCTTATAAAATAAAAGTATTTCTTTGACCAAATTAATAATGTGTAATATGATTGAAATTACTTTGAAGCAAAATTTATGTGAGCAAAGGGATTAAAACTAGTACATTCTGTTTAACAACTTAAATTGCATTCAAAAATTAATTATTTAACTTCAGACAATTACATTTATCTAAATTAGTGATTTTTTATGTTTAATGATAGATCAACTTAATATGTTACTACATTTTAGTGCTGTTTATTTTCATCTACTCCTAAGTAACATTGATTAAACAATACTGATGAAATGAATAATGTCTGACATTATAATGTGCTTACTTGTTTAGCTGGAAATGCAATTGTTCATAAAAGGGAAAAAAGCCTATGATCCATAATGAAGAGATGAATAGTAGAAAAAATTTATTCAAGAAAAAATTACCATCTTCATTCATGCAGATTTTTTATTTGTTTTTCCATTGTATTGTCTTTACACCTCTGACAGTGAGATTTTATGAGTATTAATTAGGTAACTTTTTCTACTGAATTGGTTTTCCTCAAAATTGTTAATGTCAGTCTCCATAGGCTGTACAGAACAACCACTGTGGATTGGAGGTTTTTCTGAATCCCTTAGGATCATATTATTTTAGATGATTAGTTCTATAAGAAAAAAAAAAACTTTCCTACTTTAGTACCAAACTATGAGTAGCTCAATAAAAATAACACATACAGTTAAAAAAAACTCCAAGAAAAATAATAATAAAAAACAAAACAAGACCCAAGCCAGGAAAAACAGAAAAATAAATTTTGTCCCATTTGTATAGTGCTTCAAAGTTCAATGTCATTATTTCTATGAAGTCAAAGCCCAGGAAAACATTGCTATTTGTGAAGAAAAATGTGCCCATCATCCAAAGTTAAATAACAACAATTTAAGATTTGTTAGCTAATCCTTTTAACGAAAGGGTTATGATCTGATATTAGTATAATGAACATTAAATTTTCTTGAGTGGTCTTGCTATTTGAAAATGATCATCGGTGGGCCAAAAAAACAGTGGGAATGGCATTGACTTCTGGCTTCCTGCTGGCTTCCTCATTTAAAATAATTGTGGGAAGCTGTTGGAAATCACAATCATGTGATTGTAGAGATAATAACAGGCACAACTTTATAAATAAAACTGATCAGAACATCCTGGGAATTTTAGTTCCACAGGAATAATGTGTCCCAGATTGCACATTATTTAAGTTAGCAGATTTTAGGTATCTTGATTTAAAAATTGTTGCACTATAATATACTTGAGGCACCTGAATAGAACTTCAGCATCCAAACATTTGTCCTGGGATCAGAAAGCATAGAATTCTCACTTCCTGGATCTGAAAGATATGTGTGCTGGATAATGATACAATACCTCAAACCATAACAAGATCCTTTTAAATAATAATGATGAAATTATGGCTGACATCAGACTGAAATCCATGTGTGTGCATTTCTAATTCAAGAACTCCACCCTCCATGACCAATCAGGTTTCCATAAAATTGACTCTTTTCATCCATATTGAGATCATCAGTGTGGATAAATTTATTGAATATAACCTACCATTGAAGAGCAACAGATAGGGCTGCTGTGAAAACCTGGAACTGGATGAGAAGAAAGCCACAAGAGGACACTGTAAGAAACCAAACTCTTTTCCACAAAAGTAACCTGATCCTATCTCACATCACATATCATCAAAATGTCCCAGCCCACCCATTGGTCCCATACTTCTGTATGGGATGACTCAATCATCCAATCTTCCAATGAAGACCTCTAATACAAATAAGCTGAACAGCTGGCATAGATAGCACAAGAGTTTTCAACTGTCTACTCACCCAAGTTTCAGAACTTAACCAACACACATATAACAGATGCATCATATGTGGGGACACCCGCTCTCTGGAATGGGCTCCCCCCTGAGTTGAGAATGACCACCGACCTGAGGGTGTTCAGGCATGATTTGAAGACCTGGCTCTTTGAGCAGGTCGGCCTGGGCTGATCTTAAATTGATTTTTAATGGGGTTTTAATTATGGTTTTAATATTGGGATTTTAGATTTGGTAGCAGCCCTTATTTAATTTTATTTTAATTTTTGTATATGTGCTGTTTTAGTAGGCTGTGCACCGCCCTGAGTCCTTCGGGAGAAGGGCGGTATATAAATTGAATAAAATAATAATAAATAATAATAATCACATATTTCTACATTTGACAAGGATTTATTTATTTAGCTGATCATTCTGAATTTACAAGTCTCCTCTTTCTTCAGCCTAGAGCTAGAGCAAAGTTTTGATGGTGAGACATAAACTTTTTTAAAGGGTAAACATTATAGTAGACAAGATAGTAAGTCCCTTTTAGCTTACTCTATTTGTTTCCATGTTCTTCTGGATAAATTTTAACAAAGGTATCAAAGAGATATTCTAAAGGTCATATGACTGTTATTTTATTCATCTATATTAAAATTACAGCATATATATGGTAAGAGGGAATTATTATTATTATTATTATAATTATTATTATTATTATTTACAAAATAAAGACTCTGTACAAGTCCCACATTTTTTAGAGTTCTCTCAGATATGCAGGGCACAATTATATCTGTAAATTTTACCAGGCACTTTCAATACATTTCTTTAATGTGTTTAAATGAATCATTTCCGTTCAAAATCAAATTCTGAAAGTTCAGAGTGAGGAAATATGTACACAAATTTGTCACCATTCAATCTAAATAGGCAGTTACTAAACATTATAACTTCCAGAAATAGATGTGATACATAAATAATATCTGACAATGCTGTCATATCTTGTGGATATTTTGTTTATGGATTGTATTATTAAGTAGAGAAAAATGTTTCTCAAATTTGGCAACATTAGAAGAGATAAATTTCAACTCCCAGAATTTCCCAATCAACAGGTTTTGGAAATGGAGCTATAGAAGTTGTACTGAGTAGGTAAATCTATAGCATTGTTAATTAAAAAACATAACTAAATTAACAAGAACTTCATTTTTTAAAGTTCTGCATTGGTGCTAACTAAAAGTTTATTTGAAACTCTTGGTTAAAAAATGTTAAATTCTTTCTTGAGGCCACTTTCCTATCCCTACTGCAACTCTTCATGGGCCCCTTTGTCCTTCTCCCAAATCTAGTTTTCACAGCCATTTTATCTTTAAACCACTATAAGGGGATAGAAATCACCTTTCTGCTATAATTATGACAGTCTAAAAGTTATTATAGACCCTACCCTTTGGGTTAAAGACAACTCAAACAAAACTACAAGTTCTTTCTCATGCACCTTTAATCACACAAAAACTTGCATACATAGAATGTGTTTCAGAAAAAGCTTTTTTTTTAAATGGACTGAACCATACAAATTCTCTTGTGACCCAATTAATACAATTTGAAAGTTATTATAATAACGGATGTTTAGATTGAAGCAAACGTAAAGTTTGAACTCTATTCTCAAACACATAATTTCATTCAGTACTGATCAACTGAGAAATGAACTCCTTGGGGATAGTTACAGACATTTCATGGATGGAACTTGTTCTCATCTCTCTAGCACTGCCAGGTCTGAGAAAATGGTATTCATAGTGTTCCAATCCATCTTGAATCCTGGTGCATTGAAAAGGAGTCTGCTCTTTGAGTTCTTTTCACAGACTGCAAAGCAAAATAGCACTATGGACAATCAATCAAGAGTTGGTGAATTCATTCTGCATGGATTCCCTGACACTGAAGAGCTAAGAATAGTTCATATTATCACTTTTTCAGTTATTTATTTAGTGGCACTCACTGAGAATCTCATTATTATCACTGTCATTCTTTACAGCCATCAACTTCACTCACCCATGTATTTTTTTCTAGCCAACCTATCCTTCCAAGACCTTGGCTCCATCTCTGTCACAATTCCTAAATCACTATTGAATTCTTTGATATCCACTGAAGCTATTTCTTATTCTGGTTGTCTCTGTCAAGTTTTCTTCTTTGTTTTCTTTATAACATCTCACCTCTTCCTCCTTGGTGTCATGGCATATGATCGTTATGTAGCCATCTGCAATCCATTACATTATGAGATGGCGATGAACAAAAAAGTCTGTGTCCAATTGGCAACCAATGCATGGATAGTTGGCCTTTTCTACTCTACACTCTATACTGGAAATTTATTCACGGTGGATTTCTGTTCTAGAATCATCAATCAATTCTTCTGTGACATTCCTCAATTACTCCAAATCTCCTGCTCTGATTCATATTTCATTGAATTCTGGACTCTCATCTTTGGTTCCTCTTTAGGATTTATTCAGTTTGCTCTAATTGCTTTTTCTTATGTGCAGATCTTCAGAGCAGTTTTTAGAATCCCATCCTCTCAAGGAAAACAAAAAGCCTTCTCTACTTGCTTACCCCATCTCACAGTCATTTGTCTGTTTACAGTAGGTGGTACCCTTGCCTATTTCAGTCCAACATCTACTACCACTTCAGCCTTATATCCATTTCTATCTGTATTTTACTGTGTGGTACCACCACTCTTAAACCCACTAGTTTATAGCATGAGAAATAAGGAACTCAAAATGGCATTCTGGAAACAAATGCTCAATATTTGTCCTAATTTATTGTGCAAACATCATTCTTGGTTTCAACTATTCTGGTAAACTTTACATAGATATGTGGTTATCAAAAACTCATACATTTCATGTAAATTAAGCGTATGCTTCTCGTAATTATGCATGTTTTATCACAATAGAAATTATTTTTACCAGGTACATTTCTTCAGTAAATCTGACTATAATTGTAACATAAATCTCTTCCATGAAATATCTGATGTAAATTGATTAATGATGCAGCATGGAAAATAATGACTTCATATAGAATTATATCATAATTATAGATGATTATATATGTTGAATATAGAGAAAGGTTATCAATAACAAAATTATTAAGATGTTTTATGCTTTAAAACATGCATGTATTATTTTCCATTTATTTTTTAATGCTATGTGGAAAATTCTTACAATTTTGCTTATTATATATGCATATAAATGCAGGAATGTGTTTTATGTTGATGTATTATTTTTCTACAATCATTCATCCATGTTAACTATATTTGCCATAATGTTTCATTTATTGTGAAGATATTTTTAGAGGACTTTGACTGACAAGCAAATTTCTTTTGGCAAAACCTGGAATAGCCCATAGGAAAAAGGGAGGAGGGAAAGAAGTTAGAATAAAATTTGCAGGATATTATAAATTATTTATTTATGCCCTAAGTTTTAGAAAGGTAGAGTTGAACTGTTTGAAATATATGTTTTTAAGCAGTGCTCTCTGATCTTCTATTTAATGCAGCTAGGACCTATTTCAATTTCAGATTTT
This sequence comes from Bungarus multicinctus, assembly GCA_023653725.1. Taxonomy (NCBI): domain Eukaryota; kingdom Metazoa; phylum Chordata; class Lepidosauria; order Squamata; family Elapidae; genus Bungarus; species Bungarus multicinctus. The sequence goes on from CM042840.1 coordinate 113,562,237, forward strand.
AGACAAGAAATAAACCAAAATTATAGGCTAAAATAATTTGTAAGTATATTATGCCCAATGAAGAGTCAAACAAACAAACAAAGACAAAACTTGAATTGGAACCTTAGTTCTTTCTACTGGGATTTTTTCAGAAGAAATTTAAAAAATGTCAAATTATTATGCTCCTAGTCCCAAAAACAATTTTGCCCCAATATTTTCTCACAAAATCAGATTGGGAAACCAATCTATTGTTGGAGAAAATCAGCTCAAATCCCCAGGAGGGAGGAATCATTTTTAGGAACTGTTCTTCATGCAGCTGCCCACCATCCTGATGAAAATGTTCCACCATCCTGATGAAAATGGTCAGTCTGCCTTCTGGAGGTGTTTGTATGAGAAAATGCTGTTTTGTACATCTGTTTTTATTCATCAATCTTTGGTTCATCACTTTCTTCTCTTAATTGGGAATATATCCTTCCTTCCACATTTCCCTAGGCCATTGCTTTCTACCATGACTTAGAAACATTAACTTTTACAAATGGTGAATCGGTCTTCAAAATCCCTATAATCTAATGATAAAATGTATCTGTAAAATACTGTCATAGGGAAAATGTTCCATAAAAGATCATGAATTAAAAACCCAAGTTCTGGCCTTCCTCCTGATAGAAGAGGTCATAACAGGAAAAAGTCAAAAAGCGGAAATCATAACAGGCCGTTTCTACATGATAAGACCAGATAGGCAGATTAGATTTTAGCTATTGTATGAATTATTAGAGATATCCTAGTACTATACAATAAAGGATTTGAACAATTATGGAGATTTTACTGTGTTCAAAAGCCTGCTGGTAACAATCTGGACACTTTAGAATAAATGCTCTTCTTATTTGATGTAGGAATCTAATTGCCACTTTTTGTATGGCAAAATATTGATGATTACCTGAGATCACACTCACCTACAATATAATGTTAAGGAGCCTTTGCAGTCCCCTTTTACCTTTTCAGAAAACCAATGCTGTTAGTTTGAATAAGCTGATGAAAAATATGGTTGCTCAGGGCAGAATACCTATTCATATTAAAGGGGGAAAAAGCATTTCAATTTATTGGGATTTCATCATTGTTCTACTCATGCAGATTTATAGTTTCATGGGATAGTGAAATAGTATCTTGAAAAATAAAATGCCCAAGATTTATAAGTCAATCAAAATTGTGGTAAAATTAACTGTTGGTAGAAATTTAGTAATGAGGATATATCAAATCATCAGTGGAGGATTGTCTGTTAAATGGATGGGATTAATTTGCTAATAACTTTATATGTATATGCATTCAACAAGAACTTAAGCTTGATTATTCAGTATTCCAGACATGAAGCTATTAAGGGACAGCTCAGGCTCCTATAAGCTCTTGAATGTAGTTAAGAATTTGTACTCATCTAGTGTTCTACAAAAATGTTCAACATCCTGCATCATAACAGAATGAACATGGCAAAATGCTTTAAAAACCATTTTTCATCTATGCTACTTCATAAAGAGTATGAATTTATTCAGAAGCTGCTGATACAATTCTACAAATAAATCATTGAGTCTGTCATTTGCATCTCTATGACTGCCTGGTTTGGCACAGCAACTGATCAAGACAGACATAGACATCAAGAGATATTTATGACTGCAGAAAAAACTATTGCAACCAGCCTACCTTCCATTTAGGACTTGCATGAGCCAGAAAAAGGGCTGTGAAAATTTCTACAGATGCCGTACATTCCGGACATAAACTTTCAAGTTCTTCCCTCAAGATGACACTATAGGTCATTGCTTGTCAAAACAACTAGATACAAGGACATCCCCCCCCCCCCATACCATCACTTTGCTAAATGAATAATTCCACAACACTATTATATGACATAGATGTCAAACCACCCAGTATGGCTGTATTAGTATCATCCTTCTCATCTTTCCTTTACTTATTCCCTTAGCTTCTTGTGTCTGTCACTTTGTTGTTTGTATCTTATGATTTATGTTGATTATTTTTAATTTAGTATCCTATTATGGTTTATGTTGATTTCTTATTTAGTACACTGTGACTATCACTGAGTGTTGTATTTTATAATTTATGATTATGATCATAATTTATCATTTGTTGCTTCTATATACATTAAGAGTTTATGCACTGGAGACAAATTCCTTATGCATCCAATCATACTAGGCCAATAAATAAATAATTGTATTCTATTCTATAGCAAATTGACCATTAAAATTTACTAAAGTGTATAAAATATTTCATAAACTGACTTTTAAAAAAAATGACTTTAATACCTTCAGCCTTCAAAGACAAACTGAGTCAGAATCAGAAGCATGCTGAAGAAAGAAGGTGACCAAAGTCCATAAAGAAACTGATTAAAACTCTTCTCATTTTCTAGGAAAATGATTGTTGGGTGCATATCACACAATTATTTTCACTTTTTATCCTGTGTGAATGCTCCCAGTTAGATTTTTTTTTTTTGATGTCAACATTACACATCTCTGTAGTTTCTTTGTAAATAATAATAAAAATGATTTTCCATTGCCTTATTTGCTTACTTATTTGTTTTCTGTGTGTGCATGTGGACAATTTGTTTAATGACATTGATTATATGTTTGGGGCCATTGTTCTGCAGCAGAATAAATTTGTGGCTAATCATATGCCTCCCTGATAGTATGGCATGATGGATAAATATATGCCTATATTTCTTAGCACTGAGGACATCAATGCTGATCATGACCAAATCTCCAATCCATTTTCAGAAATGCAGCCCCAAACTTGGAAGGAACCTTTACAAATGTTTCACTGCAGATCCTCATTATTTTGCTGCTCTCCGATGACCAAACTGCTACAGCCAAATCTTTCAAATTTTGACTCATCAGTCCAAAGCACCTGCTGCCATTTTTTTGCACCCCTGTTCCTATATTTTCATGCCTAATTGAGTCTCTTAGCCTTGTTTCCACATCATAGTATGGCTTTTTGGTCACAATACTTCCATGAAGACCACTTTTATCTCTTGACAGTAGATAGTATACCTGGATCCCACTGATTTCTGCCAGTTCTGTGCTGATGGCATTGCTGTGCATCTTCCAATGTTGAAGAGGAATAAGCATGATATACCTTTAATCTACTTAATTTTCTTGGATAAGCATTGCATGTACAGTCCTCAATATTTCCCATTTCTTTGTGCTTCTTCAAAAGAGCTTGAACAGCATATCCTAAAATTTCAATCAGTTTTGAAATTTTGCCTGGGAGAGACCTCACTCAATTAGTATAACTGATATTATACTGTATACAAAGTATATTATACTGTATACAAAGTATAACTATAACAATCCTTTGTTTTGTTTTGTGCTTTATTTTGTCATAGTGTATGATCTATAACATGAAATTGTCTTCCACAATCTTATATTAGTAGCAGTGTTTGGCTGTTCCTCACCCAGTTTTAAGCCTTGTTCACAGCTTTTTCCATTTCAGCCAATGTCTGTGTTTCAACTTACATATGAAATTGATGATTATTAGTGCCTGCTTGGTATAATTGGTTAATCATACACCTGACTCTAATCCTGTAAAATCCTATAAAAGTGTGCAAGTATAAGAATTGATGCTGATTTGAAAGCAAAGAGTGGTCTCATCCAATATAGATTTGATTTGGTTTCTTTTCTTTCATTTACTTATTATTTTGTTACTTGATAAAAATAAAATAAAAATAAATTATTAACATTTCCATTTCTGAATGTATTATTAATTTACACCATTTTTGCACAACTGCCTAACAGTTTTGCACAGTAGTGTTCTGCATTAAAGCTGGTAGTAAGTGAAATAGTTTTCACTTACTTTCTCCTGAACTTTTGCAAATCAGACACCAGATTGTTTTTCTTTTCCTTTATTTCCTTGTAGAATTACTCAGCTAAAATAATACAGAGTCTTGGGACATGCTTAAAAGAGCACAGAAAACTTTCCAGTCCACAATGATTTTATGACAGTGCCAACAGATAAACTATAGGGAAATGGAAACACAATCACATTGATGCCTCCACAACATAAAATTTTACTGATGATTGAACAAAAACAATAGGAGAAAGACAAAATTTCCATGATTAAAGATGGTGAGCCATTCAATTTTTTTTGGGGGGGGAGCAGTTATTGTTAATATTTTAAATTATATATAAAGTAAAATATCCCTGGGATAATTATTTTTGTAAGATACTAGTGGTATTAAAAATATTAAAGAGAACAAACACAGAACTTTAAACTAAAACAAGGAATTGATGGATAAGGAGGCTGTGCTGATACTCAGAAGACTGGGATTTAATGTAATTTAACTCAAAATTAACTAGTTATCTTCATATCTTCCCAAAATTAACTTTATAGATATTTTTATACAGTTCCTTTAACATTACGGATATCATGATCAAAAATGGATAATGATACATCTGTATTTCTACTCTTGGAATTCTTCAAGATTCGGAAGCTACAGGCTATGTATGGAATTTTACTACTTACACTGTATTTAATGACATTAACAGGAAACCTTATTATTATTATTGCAGCTGTTTATGACCATTACCTGCACACACCTATGTTCTTCTTCCTGATGAATATAGCCATACAAGACATTGGTTCTATTACGGTCATTATCCCCAAAGCTGTTTTCAATTCTCTTATGAATATCAGATTTATTTTATATTCTGGGTGCATTTCTCAAGTTTTCTCATCATTCTTCTTGAACTATTGTATTTCACTCCTTACTATTATGACATATGATAGATATGTTGCCATTTGCAATCCATTACAGTATTAAATGATAATGAACAGGACATCTTGCATAAAAATGGTTGGCAGTGTATGGATTGTCAACTTCCTTAATACTGTATTACACACTATTGCAACATTTACTGCTCCTTTTTGTTCTAACAATATCAATCAGTTTTACTGTGAAATTCCACATCTACTTAAAATTATTTGCTCCGATTTGTATGTAACTGAAATTGAAATTATAGTGTTTATTGCTATAATGGGTTGTTTTTTTCTTTATTGTTCTTACTTATGTGCAAATTTTATCTGCTGCTCTGAGAATCCCTTCTGTTCAAGGAAGGGAAAAAGCCTTCTCTGTTTGTCTTCCCCACTTCATTGTCATCACTATAGTTTCCTTTTCTGGTTGCTTTGCCTACTTAAGGACCATATCCGACAGTCCTTTACACCTTGATTTCATAATTACAATAATGTATTCCATTATACTATCCATTTTAAATCTACTGGTCTATGGCATGAGAAACAAGCAGCTTAAAAATGTTCTTATAAGACTTCTTAATTTTAAGTAATTTATTTTTAATTACTTAATAAAAGAAATATGAGCTATGTGATTATTGATTGATTTATTAAAAAATTGAAGAGAAACCAGAGAGCAAGAAACAGAGGTGAATTGTGCTATAAGACACTTATACCCTTAATTTTCTAACTTTATTTCATTTATAAAACTTCATTCATCTTTTCATATTTTAATGTATTTATGGACACAAAATTGCTATATATTGGATTTATGACAATTGTCTCTTATCTAACTTTTCAGCCTCAAAACACCAATAGTTAAATAGAAAAATGAGCTAAGTAAAAGATAGTAAAACTTGATTAAATAAGATTGCAACTAATAGATAACATTTCTATATCAAAGTTGGTTTGGATATGCTTCTTAGAATATTTATTTTTATTATTATTCAAGAAAGACTTATATTGGTATTTGGTAAATTGTTATAATGTTATGAAATCCATGTGATATGTTAACCGCTCATGTCTTATAGGCATATGTAGATAAAAAGACATAAACATAATTATTCTTTGTACATTTATTATGTATTTTGAAGGCATTGTCCTTTATTACAACTGCGTTAGTGGTTAATCGGTCTTCAAAATCCCTATGACCTTAGTGATGAAATATATCTGCAAAATATTGTCATATGGATAATATTCTTTAAAAAATAATGACTTTAAAAAACTGTTTTCTGGCTTTCCTCCTGAGAGAGGAAGTCATAGTAGAAGAAAGTCAAAAGAGCAAGTCATAACAGGCAGGCGTATGATTCAAATTTCTTAACAGCTGGTGGGTGTGGCCTAATTTGTAGGTGTGGTGTGGCTTGGTGGTCATGTGAGTGGGTGGTCATGGCTTGTATGTAAATATTATAATGTAAGTATTGTATATAAATATTTATGTAAATATTGATTTTTTTTATAAAAAAGAACAACTTTTACCCAAAAGCAGGCAAAGCAGGCTGGCAGATTGAATTGCTCACAGAATCACACATTAATCTAGAGATCTATCTATCTGCAATCAGCTATCTGAGTCTGTCACATAAAATTTGCTAGCAAGCTAACTCACAAAATTAACTCACAACACACCATGTATGTAAATATTGATTTTTTTAATATAAAAAAGAGAAACTTTTACCCCAAAGCAGGCAAAGCAGGCAGGCAGGTTGAATTGCTCACAGAATCACAGATTAACTTAGAGATCTATCTATCTGAAATCTGCTACCTGAGTCTGCACTGAAAAGCTTCAGTCCTAAGGAAGGTTTGGCTCTTTTAGATTAGCTAGAAAGTAAGAAATCCAAGGATTTCCTGCTTTCTAGCTAATCTAAATCTCCTGGCAGAGCAGAACAGCTAATGATCAGGACAAAAAAAAAGGAAAAATAGCAACTTACCAAACAAGGCAAGTTGGATGGCTCACATGCCAGGTAAAGAGTGAGTGGGTGGGGAGGGGCATTGCCAGCCAATGGAGTGATTTGCCGGTTCTCTGAACTGCAGACAATTGTGTGTGGAGTATTTGCAAGAAATCATCAGCTGTGCCGCCTGGACAGCTGACAAGTAAGTAATATCTGATCTTGATGAAAACAAATCACCGGGGCCTGATAGATTACATCCCAGAGTTTTAAAGGAGCTGGCAGAGGTCATCTCAGAACCACTGCACCATATCTTTCAAAAATCCTGGAGCACTGGGGAACTACCAGAGACTGGAAAAGAGCTGATGTGGTTCCCATCTTCAAAAAAGGAAAAAAAAACAGACCCAGGAAACTATAGACCAATCAGCCTAACATCAATACCTGAGAAGATACTGGAAAAGATAAAAAAACAGATCTGCCAACATCTAGAAACAAGTAAAGTAATAACTAGCAGTCAACACAGGTTTGTTAAAAACAGATCATGCCAAACCAAACTTATTTCATTCTTCAACACAGTGACTAAATTAGTAGACCAGCAAAATACTGTGGACATAATATATTTAGATTTCAGCAAGGCATTTGACAAAGTAGACCACAACCTTAGTAAGCTAGAAAAATGTGGAATAGATAGCACCACCACTAGATGGATTCTCAACTGGCTGGCAAACTATATTCAATGAGTAGTCCTTAATGGGACTAAGTCTACATGGAGGGAAGTAGGCAGTGGAGTTCCACAAGGTTCCGTCTTAGACCCAGTATTCTTCAATATCTTCATTAACAACTTAGATGGGGGAATAGAAGGGGAACTTACCAAATTTGCAGATGATACTAAGCTGGCAGGAATAGCTAACACCCAAGAAGATAGATGGATCTTGACAGGCTAAATCATTGGGCCATATCTAATAAAATGAAATTCAATGTAGACAAAAGTAAAATCCTACACTTATGCAAGAAAAACCAAAAGTACACATATAGACTGGGTGAAACCAGACTCAACAGCAGTAATTGTGAGAGGGATCTTGGAGTCTTAGTGGATAACCAGCTAAATATGAGCCAGCAGTGTGGAGCAGCAGCCAAAAAAGCTAATGCAATCCTAAATTGTATTAACAGAGGGATATAGTCAAGATCAAGGGAAGTACTAATACCACTCTTTAAAGTCTTAGTAAAACCACACCTAGAGTACTGCATCCAGTTTTGGTCACCACATTATAAAAAAGATGTTGAGACTCTAGAAAAAGTACAGAGAAGAGCAACCAGGATGATTAGAGGACTGGAGGCTAAAACATACAACGAATGATTGCAGGAACTGGGCTTGTCTAGTCTAGTAAAGAGAAGGACCAGGGGAGATATGATAGTGGTCTTCCAATATTTGAGGGGCTGCCACAGGGAGGAAGGGGTCAAGCTATTTTCTAAAGCACCTGTAGGCCAAGTGCCTGTAAGACAAGGAATAATGGATGAAAAGTGAACAAGGAGAGATTTAACCTGGAAATAAGGAGAAATTTTCTGACAGTGAGAATAATCAACCAATGGAACAGCTTGCCCTTGGAAGTTGTGGGAGCACCATTACTTGAGACTTTCAAGAAGAGATTGGACTGCCATTTGTCAGAAATGGTGTAGGGTCTCCCGCTTGGGTGGGGGGTTGTACTGGATGACCTACAAGGTTCCTTCCAACTCTGATTATCTGTTATCTGTTATCTGTTAAGCGCTGAGCTCAAATGCATAGCATTTGAAAATCTTCTTGTTTCCTGCTTTTTCAACCTCAGCTGTGCTGCACAAAGCAATTGAGGAGGGAAAAGCAGAGAATAAAGAACAACCTAGAGCCTGGGCAGGTTAGGTGTCAGCTGCTCTTTGCAGTTACAAGTTCTATAGAACCAGGTTGAACCAGTAGCATTCCACCCCTGATAACACACCATCTCTATATAACAAGATGAGATGAGCAAATTATATTTTCACTATTGTATGCATTGTTAGAGATATTATAGTGCTGCACAATAAAGGGTTTTAAAAAATATGGATATTTCTATTGAGTTTAAAAAAAACCTACTGGTAACAATGTGGATACTTCAGAATAAATATTCTTGTTATTTGATGTAGGAATGGCCCATCAGGAACCTAGCTGCAACTTTTTCTATGACAAGCTATTTATAATTGCCTGAGATTTATAATACAATTTATCTGGACCTGCCCTGAATGTGTTCAAAATAATGCCTTTGCACCCTCCTCTGATCTTTTCATAAAGCCAACGTTGTTGATTTGAATAAGCTAGTGGCAAAGGAAATGGTTGCTCATGGTAGAATACCTATATTGAAGAGGCAGATGTTTTATTAAAACCATTATTGGTAGACCAGCAAAAGCATTTCAATTTATTGGGTTGATATAATGATATCCCGAAAAACAAAATGTCCAAGATTTGTAAGTCAATCTAAATTTTCAAAAATCAAATGTTAGTGGAAATTTAATTATGAGGATTCATTACATTAATCAGTGGAAGCGAGTATGTTTGATTGGTGGGATTAATTATTTCCCAATAATTTTATATGAGTATGTATACATCACGAATTTATGCTTCATTATGCAATACTTCAGACAGGAAGCTATGAAGGGCCAACCCAAACTTGTATAAATTATTGAATGCACTAAATGACTTGTACCCATCTAATGTTCTATAAAAAATTTCAGCATCTTACATCATGTCATGTCAGAATGAATGTTCCATAATGCTTTAAAAAACTCTTTCTCAGCTGATATGTTTATATTTAATTGCATTAAAATTAAGGTGTATAAAATATTTCATAAACATATAATGAAAAATAATGTCTTTTTAATGTTTGTTTTCTGTGTGTACTTGTGGATAATTTGTTTATGGATTGTATTATAAAGTAGAGAAAAATGTTTCTCAAACTTGGCAACATTAGAAGAGATGGATTTCAACTCCCAGAATTTCTCAAAAAAAATTGCATACATAGAAAGTGTTTCACCAAAGCTTTTAAAAAAATGGACTGAACCATACAAAATCTCTTGTGACCCAATTAATACAATTTGAAAGTTATTATAATAACGGATGTTTTTTTAGATTAAAGCAAACATAAAGTTTGAACTCTATTTTCAAACACATAATTTCACTCAGTACTGATCAACTGAGAAATGAACTCCTTGGAGATAGTTACAGATATTTCATGGATGGAACTTGTTGTCATCTCTCTAGCACTGCCAAGTCTGAGAAAATTGTATTCATAGTGTTCCAGTCCATCTTGAATCTTGGTGCATTGAAAAGGAGTCTGGTCTTTGAGTTCTTTTCACAGACTGCAAAGTGAAAACAGCACTATGGACAATCAATCAAGAGTTGGTAAATTCATTCTGCATGGATTCCCTGACACTGAAGAGCTAAGAATAGTTCATATTATCACTTTTTCAGTTATTTATTTAGTGGCACTCACTGAGAATCTCATTATTATCACTGTCATTCTTTACAGCCATCAACTTCACTCACCCATGTATTTTTTTCTAGCCAACCTATCCTTCCAAGACCTTGGCTCCATCTCTGTCACAATTCCTAAATCACTATTGAATTCTTTGATGAACACTGAAACCATTTCTTATTCTGGTTGTCTCTGTCAAGTTTTCTTCTTTGTTTTCTTTGTAATGTCTCATCTTTTCCTCCTTGGTGTCATGGCATATGATCGTTATGTAGCCATCTGCAATCCATTACATTATGAGATGGCGATGAACAAAAAAGTCTGTGTCCAATTGGCAACCAATGCATGGATAGTTGGCCTTTTCTACTCTACACTCTATACTGGAAATTTATTCACGGTGGATTTCTGTTCTAGAATCATCAATCAATTCTTCTGTGACATTCCTCAATTACTCCAAATCTCCTGCTCTGATTCATATTTCATTGAATTCTGGACTCTCATCTTTGGTTCCTCTTTAGGATTTATTCAGTTTGCTCTAATTGCTTTTTCTTATGTGCAGATCTTCAGAGCAGTTTTTAGAATCCCATCCTCTCAAGGAAAACAAAAAGCCTTCTCTACTTGCTTACCCCATCTCACAGTCATTTGTCTATTTACAGTAGGTGGTACCCTTGCCTATTTCAGTCCAACATCTACTATCACTTCAGCCTTATATCCATTTCTATCTGTATTTTATTGTATGGTACCACCACTCTTAAACCCACTAGTTTATAGCATGAGAAATAAGGAACTCAAAATGGCATTCTGGAAACAAATGCTCAATATTTGTCCTAATTTCTTATGCAAACATCATTTTTGGTTTTAATTATTCTGGTAAACTTTACGTAGATATGTTGTCATCAAAAACTCATACATTTCATGCCAATGTGTAAATTAAGCATATGCTTCTCATTGTTATTCCTTTTTTTATCAAGATAGAATTTATTTTTACCAGGTATAATTTCTCAATAAATCTGCCTATAATTGTAACATAAATCTCTTCCATTAAATATTTGATGTAATATAGATTGATTAATGTAGCATGGAAAATAATTAACCATTACTATTTAATATAAATATATATTTTGAATTATCTGTGTTTAATATAGGAAAGGGTTATCAATAATGACATTTGAAGTTACTTTATGCTTATAATATGTATGTATTGTTTTTCTGTTTATTTTTCAATTCTATGCGGAAAATCTTGCCATTTTGCTTATTATATATAAATGTAGGAATGTTATTGTATATTGGTGTTATTTTTCATTATCTCTATTAACTAGATGGCAATAAATTGCCATGATGTTTCTTTTATTGTGGAGAAATTTAGAGGACTTTGGATGGCAAGCAAATTTCTTTTGGTAAAAACTGGAATAGCCCATAGTGTAAAAGAAGAAAAATGAGTGGGAATAAAATTTGCAGGATATTATAAATTATTTATTTATGCCCTAGGATTTAGAAAGTTAGAGTTGAACTGTTTGAAGTATATGCTTTTAAGCAATGCTCTCTGAACTTCTATTTAATGCATTTAGGACCTACTTCAATTTCAGATTTTAGACAAGTAGTAAATCAAAATTATAGGGTAAAATAAGTTTAACATATTTGTAAGTACATTATGCTCAATGAAGTGTTAGTTCTACTGGAAAGAAGTATACAACATTATTATAAATAAATAAATAAACAAACAAGCAAACAAACAAACAAACAAACAAACAAACAAAGCTTGTGTTGAAATCTTTCTACAAGAATCTTTCCAGAAGAAAATGTCAAATTATTATTATATTTGCTTCTGGCCCCAAAGATAAATTTGTACCAATATTTTCTCACAATGTCAGATTGTAAAATTATATTTTGGAAACATGCAGTAATGGCAAAATTAATGCACATCAAGAACAAATATCTGACCAAATTTCAGTAACAATGAATATTGTTATATTATCTTATAACAGTAAGTTAATTTCACATATTTAGCATATGGTTTTTGAATACTAAATATTTAATGTAAAATATTACCCAATTTTATTATACATTATAAAAGTTTGATATAACTTCTTCTTCTCCTCCTTTTCCTCTCCCTCTTCCTTTTCCTCCTTTCCTCTCTTCTCCTCCTCCAAAACTTGTGCATATATTTTAAAAATAGTGATAAATGCATCAATTTAAATGTTAATGTTTAGTTTTTGATTGTTTTTGATTGTTTCTTAAGATGACATGAGTCTACATTTGTACTTTAATTAATTATTTAATAAATGAAATAATTAAATATTGAATTTTAATTTTATCACAATTGTAATTTCTGTGATTATTCACTGATATTTTGTTTTCAATCTGCTATGTCCTGTGAGATATTTTGTCTGGCCCAAAAGGGAAGGAATATAACTCATTGATACAGCACATTCACCACCATGCAAATTTAGTTCTTTATATATCTATATCTTTGTTGTACACTGCCCAGAATGGTTGGATTATACAGCTTGTAAAATATATACATAAATTAGGGGTTGGAATTGACTTGGATTGCATTTATAACTGTAGCATGATCTTAACAACACTTTTAGTCTCTCTCTCTCCCCCTGATTGTGTGTATGTCTGCATTTGGTGACTGCTTGGACTTCCTTCAGTTTTCTTGGTAGTTTTTCAGAAGCTGTCTCCTTCATAGAGCTGAGAGAAAATGACTGGCCCAAAGTCACCTATTTGACTTTGTGTCGAATGCAGAACTACAATTCACAGCCATCCACTTTCTTTTCTTTCTTTCTTTCTTTCTTTCTTTCTTTCTTTCTTTCTTTCTTTCTTCCTTCCTTCCTTCCTTCCTTCCTTCCTTTCTTTTCTTTAAGTTTATAAAGATCATGTTGTCTTGGTATTTAATTTGCTTAACAATACAAATTACACTCTTAATAGCCATCTCTTTTTTCCAACCATTGGTAAAATGAATTCCATGTTTGATAATATTCTACATCCTCTTTTTGCTTAATTTTCAATGTCAATCTATCCATTTCTGCACAATCTAGTATCTTCTTAACTATTCCTTCATGTCATGGTGTAGGGAGTTAGCACCCACACCTCTCCTTGAAAAATGAAATATCCTGGGAAATATTAAAAAGGCAGAATATTTTCTCTAAAAAGAGTAGAAACTCAAGAGCAGAAACTCACCTCAGAAGCAGAAACTCACCCCCACCTTTGTTAACGGGTGGGCCATTAAGGCCTGGGCCAGAATACTTTACATAACAAAGTTCTCCAGGTAAAACTATAGCAATTGCCCAAAGTCCTTTCAGTGCATTATCATCATCCAGCAAGGCTCAACCAAGCCTGGAACTCAGAGTTGCCCCTGCATGGCCTCATGGGAATCTGACAACCAATCAGAATACAAGCTCCAGTTCAAATGGTTATAAAAAAGGTTATAAAACCCAGGCACTCTCAGCACCTCAATCTTTTTTCTTGATCTCTTCCTTCACCTTGGAGCATGTGATCATCCTTCTTTGGAGCTTCAAACCATGTGGTCCTGCTGTCCACCATTAAACCATCTTTCCAACAGCCTCCATGTTTCCAGTGTCCTTTTCCCCACTTGGAACTGAACCCAGAAGGATATTTCTTCCAGCAACAGTATATCTTCATTTTTCCAGTATTGTGCAAAAATAATCCTCACTGCTGTTAAGACATGTAATATTTATTTATTTATTTATTTATTTATTTATTTATTTATTTATTTATTTATTTATTTATTTATTGTACTTATATACCGCCCTGTTTCCCTGACAGACTCAGGGCGGTGCACAGCCAAATTAAAATGTAGAGAACAATACAAGATTAATAACAGTTAAAAGACCAAATATGAAAGGCAGAAGTTTATGAGAAGTTTAAAAGCTAAATTAGAAAAAAACCAAATTAAAATCCTAAAAACCCCTAAAAATATTGAATACATATTTTCTTATCAAGTTTTTTTCTGATATTATACCTAATAAAAACAATTTAGATTTATAATCTATGTTTCCTGTCATATTTTCCAACCATCCATGTCCAATTTCTGTTGCTTTGATATATGTCCACTACATATGTTAAAATGTACCCATTTTTTATTATATTTCCAACATTTGCTAGACATATTTTTAAATATTTTAGCTAATATAGCAGGAGGCAGATACCATCTATAAAACATTTTATATAGGTTTTCTTTATAAGAAGTTGCCATTGTTAATTTGTAATTCCATTCCCACAGGTTTTTCCATTTTTCTAGTTCTATATTATAGCCAAAAAAAAAAAAAGTACCATTGTGTCTTTTACTTGTTCATTTTCCATTTTCAAATTCGGTAAGAAATTATATACCTTCTTAGTTTTTCATCAGTTTAAGAGTGCCTGATCAAAAAGTGTTTGTCCTTTATAAAAGCCATATTTTTTCATATCTAAATCATATCTAGTTTGTAGTTGCAATATCAACCACCATGATAATATAATGTCCTGGTCTTCAAGCTCTTGCTGCAATTTTAATTTCCCTACATTATCCAAAATGTTTTTATAAGTGATAATTTTTTCAAACCTTACCAAGTTTGATATGTAAATCATTGAGAGCCATTCTGGAATTTTCAAGTATATTTTGGGTTTCAAGTATATTTTGAGGCTTCCGGTGATGTCTCCCTTGCTGACAAACCAAAGACCGCAATCGGCTGCGGCTTTGGTCTGTGCTCTCTTGTTGGAGGGCCCCAATCATCCCGATTTGGGGGCAGAATCACCCTGTAAGGGTGATGAAGAAAGGAAGACTGCCAGCCAGGTCGAGGGGAGCAGCATTTCCCCTCCTTGGCTTGGCAAACGCTTCCCTCTGAAGACAACTGTAGCGGTGGTCAATATGGCCACACTGAAGAGCTAACCGGGATAAAATTGTGCAGGAGTGGAGAAGAAGAGGACAGCAAGAAAACCAGGATAATTTGGCACAACATTAAAATATAAGGTACCCTGGAATTAAAATTATAAGAATTTTTAAGAAAGACAATTAAAGCAGCAGATATAGAAAGTGAAGAAAAAAATGATTTTAACAGCTTGAGAGTGGCTTTGAATCATGAAAGGAAGAAGCTGGAAGAAGATATTCGCTTAAACTGGATAAATATATTCTTGACATTAAACAGGCATAATTAAAGCTGAACTTGAACATGTCAAAGAAAAAAAAATAGTAATTGATACCTGGATTTACTGGAACATTGAAGTTTAAAAAGCCTTAAATAGAGAAAAAAGTGGGAGAAAAAAGGGTGAAATTTGGAAATAAAAGAGAGAGCCATCTAAGTGACCAAAGAATTTATTCATGATTTAAAAAAAAAAACCTGTTTTCTTTTTTAAGAACTTGATTTGATACAAAGCAAGTGAAATCTTGATACAATAAAATAAAGACCCTGGAAAGTGAAAGTGAAATTTTGAATATTAAAATAAAGAAAGAAGCTAGAAGAAATTATGTTATGATTGTTTGGTATACACTTAAACTTATGTATATTGGACTAAACTTTACAGATACTAGTTGAATTAGACTACTGGACAGAAGTGTTTAAAAAAGCAGAATCTCTTTTGGAACTAAAAATGGAACTTAGAAATATGAAAGAAACACTATAAGAAAGAGGCAAATCATTTGACTTTGCTTTACAATTTTTAGAAATGGTGATTCTAGAATATGAAGAACAACAAGGAATGCCAGAAGAGGAGGAGCTGATTAAAGAAGAGGCCATTTTTAATGAATATTTGGAACAACGAATGTTAAAACGAAGGGGGAAAAGAGTGGGAATTAAAAACTTGAGATTCAAGGAGGTAACTAAAAAGGGGAATATTTTAAAAACCAGGCATGTAAAAAAAATATAGAAAAGTAAATTGTGGAAGGAAGCTTTTAAGAGGGAGGGGGATAAAAACTGGAGTATGAAAAGAAGGGGGGGAAAGAAGGGAAAAAGAAGTGACGAGAAACAGGACCAAGAAACAAAGAAATATGGAAATTGAATAAAAAGAAAAAGAAATTGTTTATTTAAAAGATAGAGATAATGGTTAACTAAGAATTAAGAAAGGGGATTGTGCAAGGTGATGAGGTGTAGCATAAATGTATTAGAATCTTTTTGAAATGTTTGAATTGAATTAGAATTTGTGAAATGATGAAATAAGAATATGTGATGAAATTGCAAACCTGACAGATAAAAGTTAAAAAGTAAAATGAATATGAAGATATGAGAATTATTTAAAGTCTAAAGAAATAGGTTAAGGAATGTATTGGAAAATTTATAGAATAAGCTGGAGGAAAGTATCTGAGAAAAATAATAGAAAATATGTAAAGTAATGGTAAGATATGAAATTAAATGTGAAAGATGAGTATGTAATCAGAGTCATGTTTGTATGGAAATGTGAAAACCTGGAATCATGCTGTTCACTAAAAGAAGATGTTTTTAAAATGTGGAAAACTGAAATAAAATTTCATTTTAAAAAAGTATATTTTGGGTGTCATCCACTTTCTATGCCTTACCAATATATCTGATAATTGGTTATCAAATATACAGTCATGTGAAAAACAAAATACACCCTCTTTGAGTTCTATGGTTTCATGTATCAGAACATAGTAATAATCATCTGGTACTTAGCAGTTCTTAAAAAGTAGGTACATACAATCTCAGATGAACAATACTTGACATATTATACCATGTCATCATTTATTTTACAAGAAGAAAGCCAAAATGGAGAAGTCATGTGTGAAAAAGTAGGTATATCAAAAAAGTGCAAAATGTAGGAAGAAAATGGAAAATTAAAATGAATAAAAGACGGGGGATGAAAATAGAATGACTGCCCATTTTATTACATATAGTAATTAGCTAATTGACTTTGTCCATCTTTCTCTACCTATTGGCAAAATAACGAAAAGTTCTGGGAAAATAGTTGACAATATAGAAAGTTAACATCCATCCCTCTCTTAGAAGAATGAAATATTTTTGGAAATATTAAAAAGGCAGAATATTATATTTCCCTGGATGAAGAAAAGAAGAAACATATTTTAAAGACAAAGCAGTTTCCTACAGCTCCCTGCTACAGGGTGATGGGATTAAGACATGGCCCTCAGGAAATGATAGGATTACCCATCTCACCACATGGCACCTGGGATGATTGCATCAGCCAGCACTCAGGTGAAGCCATGTGGTCCAGACAAAGTCTACAGAGTTAGTTAAGATCCCTGCCCCTGGGAGTCTGACAGCCAATGGGATACATTTCTTGCACAGGAACAGGAAACACTAAAGTGGGGCCCAACAGAGGATATATAAGGGACTCTCAGCATATCAGCCCTCCCTTTTTTCCTTCACCCAACATCTTGAAGCATGTGATCATCCTTTTCACCCAGGAGCTCCAAGGCATGTGGTCCTGTCCACCATTAAACCTTCTTTCCAAGCAACTTCCATGAATCCAGTGTCTTTTTCCCCACTTGGAACTGAACCCAGAAGGATATTTCTTCCAACAGCAACAAAACACTAGATAAGTTTCTCCTGGAATTTGCAAAATATTTTGAATCATAGATTGAAATGAATGTTTTGATACCGAGGGCCATCAAAATAGGCCTGTTTATAAGTTCAGCAGAATTTGAATTTGTTACTCACTGAATTCAAGGCCACCAGGGAATACGAAGACTACAGTTTTGATTGGGAAGATGAAATATTCCTAGCTCAAAAAGAAACATATTGGAAGAAACCACCCACATGTTTTCCCCAAAGCTGTATGAATGTGTCCAAGGGTTGACCAGATGTTAAAACTGGCTCAAGGCTTTCTTTATTTCCCTCTTGAACTACAATGGAGTTTTCCCAGTTATGTCAAAATAAAATAGGGCTAGGTAACATTTTAGATTTGATAGCAAATGGCTTTCAGGGTAATCATAGATGGGCATTATAGTTCTAACTGACAAATTTTAAACAAAATGTGTCCAAATTGTAAAAGACATTGTTTTCAATCTGGATGCCTTTGCACATTCATTCCCAAAGTTTGTAATTCAAAGGCAGTGGGACTATGTACATAAAAGGTATAAAGATCAAAATATATGTGCAGTTCAAATCAAACCATCCCTCAATGGATGCAGAAATAAATTAGGTCTAAAAGCACAGTGATTTTTTTAAGTTGACAATATGTGCCTCAAAGCAACTTTTTCTTCAGGTTCAAAGTCCAAGACAGTCTCAATATAGAAATTCTTGAAAAACTGAGGTATTTATAGATTATGTTGTAGGAAGTCCCCCACCCCAGTATAATGAAATATTTTGGAAAATATTAAAAGGAAAAATATTACATTTCCCCAAAGGGAGATTTGGTGCAACATACTCTTAAAGACAGAAAGCAGACTCAATCTTTCTTAATAGCCCCTAGCAAATATCTTGTGCCCAATAAGAAAGATTGGGCCAGCCTATTCACAAGCAAAAGAACTTCAGCTCCAGGGTAATGGGATAAAGGACAAAACATTGAGAAAAGTGGAAGCAATATGTGTCCATTAAGAAAGGCAGGCTAGAGGCAATAGATTACAGGATAAAATCAATTACACATGCTTGAAAGGATTAGGATTAATGAAGTGGTAATTAAGACCCATCATGAGCCTTTGTGAAACAAGTAGAACTAATCAAATAATAAAAACACACAAGACAAGCCTCCAGATTACAAAATGCTGTAAAAACTGTGTAAAAAGCCCATGTAAACCAGTTAGTCAGCTGCACCAGAACCACAAATGCTGGTGGTTCTGTTCATCAATAAATGGAGTTTATTTCCAATCAGCCTCCAGCGTCCATTTTATTTCCAGCATCTTTCTCTCAGCATGGAACTGAATCAGGTGAATTTTCTTCCAAAAATATCCTCCATTGTGAATAACTCAAAATTATATTTATACAAGTCTATATTTAGTCTATAGTCTAAATAGAATTATTTTTGCAGAAGAGATATTTATTTATTGATTATTTATTAATTAAATTTCTATACCGCTCCCTCTCCCAAAAAGGGACTCGGGGCAGTGTACAACCTACTAAAAAACAGAATATATACAGTTTAAAAACAAATTAAATATACGAATCCGGCTGA
The DNA here is from genome assembly GCA_023653725.1 of Bungarus multicinctus. Taxonomy (NCBI): domain Eukaryota; kingdom Metazoa; phylum Chordata; class Lepidosauria; order Squamata; family Elapidae; genus Bungarus; species Bungarus multicinctus. The sequence goes on from CM042840.1 coordinate 113,581,438, forward strand.
ATCCCATCAATGACAAAATACAAAAATTTAAAATTCCGGGATTAATTAAAAATTGAGATTTAAAAATTTAAAACCAAATTAGATTAAAACCTATAAACCATTTACTGGGCCAGGCCGGCTTGCTGGAAAAATAAGGTCTTAACTGCGCGCCGGAAGGTCTGGATGTCCGTCATGGCCCGTATCTCCAAGGGGAAATCATTCCACAGGGAGGGGGCTCCCACAGAGAAAGCCCGTACCCTTGGGGCCGCCAGCCGGCAACGATCAGGCGGCGGCACCCCAAGGAGGGCAACCCTGTGAGAGTGTACTGGGCAGCGGAAGGTTGTTGATGGCAGCAGGCGGTCCCGTAAGTACCCAGGTCCCGAGCCATGGAGCACTTTAAATACAGTCAGTACCACTTTGAATCGATATGAATATGTATGGAAAATTAGTTTCCAGAATTTCATTTTGAGCTCATGGTTTCTTATGCTATAGATCAGAGGGTTTATGAGTGGTGGTACTGTAGGAAGTTAGCACCCACCCCTCTCCTAGAAAATTGAAATAAGCCTAGGAAATACTAAAAAGGCAGAATATATCCTCTCAAAAGAATAGAAACTCAGAAGCAGAAACTCACCTCAGAAGCCGAAACTCACCCCCACCTTTGTTAATGGGTGGGCCATTAAGGCCTGGGCCAGAATACTTTACATAACAAAGATCTCCAGGTAAAGCTATAGCAATTGCCAAAAGCCCTTTTAAGGGCATAAATCATCGAGCAAGGCTCAACCAAGCCTGGAACTCAGAACAGCCTACAGAGTTGCCCCTCATCAGAGTCTGACAACCAATTAGAATACAAGCTCCAATTCAAATTCCAACAGAAGGTATAAAACCCAGGCACTCTTAGCACCTCAGCCCTTTTTTCTTGATCATCCTTCTCTTTCACTCTGGAGCTCCAAGCCATGTGGTCCTGATATTAAACCTTCCAAACAGCTTCCATGCTTCTAGTGTCTTTTTCCCCACTTGGAACTGAACCCAGAAGGATATTTCTCCCAACAGTACCACACTGTAGAATAAAGAAATCAAGAGATTTGATGTTGATGAGGAGCTGTAGGTGTGTCTCAGGTATGCAAAGGTACCACTAACAATAAACAAACAAATGACTATAAGGTGGGGCAAACAAGTAACATATGAAAAGACAATCAAAGCAAAAAGAAACAACCCTACACAAGAACCAAAGATGAGTGTCTATGTTTCTTCTGCAATATAAGAGTTAGAGCAAAAGATCTTGAACAACTGAGGAATTTCACAGAAAATTCTGACTGATAATTCTGGAACAAAACTCCATTGTAGATAAATTTCCAATACAGATAGTTGAAAAGAAAAGACCATCTATCCATGCAGTAGTTATCATTTGGATGCAGACTTTTTTGTTTATTACCATCTCATAATGTAATGGATTGCAGATGGCTATATAATGGATCATTTGCCATGACATCAAGGAGGAAGAGATGAGATATTACAAAGAAAGCAAAGAAGAAAACTTGGCAGAAACATCCAGAATTAGAAATAGTTTCAATGTTCATCAAAGAATTCAGCATGGACTTGGGAACATAGATGAATCCAAGATCTAGGAAGGATAAATTGATTAGAAAAAAATACATGGGTGAATGAAATTGATGGGTTATAAAGAATGACAGTAATGATAATGAGATTCTCAATGACAGTTATCAAATAAATTAGTAAAAAATGATGACATGAAATATTCATAGCTCCTTAGTATTGGGTAATCCACACAGAAGGAAATCATAATTTCTTGACTCATTTTCCATAGTGCTGTTCCTGCTGTGCAGTATGTGGAAAAAACCACAACAATCACACTCCTTTCCATGCATTCCAATTGAAGCCAGACTGGAATATTTTGAAAATAATTTTCTTCATCTTGGAAGTGTAAGAGAGAAGCAAACAAAGCTTTATCTATACAGTGTTTGCAGTTAACTTCAAGAGGACTCATTTTGCAGAAACCTAGTTTGGTTCAGGAGTCCTGAGGTATATTAGGTATGTGAGAAGAAATTTGGACTTTTCATTTGCACTGGATTTAACCCAAAGACAAAAGGAGTAAATTTGTTTCTCAGGTGGTTTTAATTATTTAATTTTAATTGTTTCATTGCCAATTAAATTTCATTGCTGTGGCCTTCCTATCTCTTGCATAACAGGAGAATGATTTTTAAAAAGAGCTGCCCAAAGAATTAAGCATATAGAAACAAAAAATGAGATAGTTATCTTTAGTAAGAGGGGTAACTTGAAATGGCTGAGAAAATACAAACATACTTTTCAAATATCTATTTGAAGTTGCAACTGCCAAAACATCTAAGGGAGATATTTATGTGAACTTGACACAATGGTCATATGTGGGAGATTTCATTCTATACCCTACAATGGATGCCTCTGCATTTGTGGATCAGCAGATGTAGAAGACCTGGCTCACATCCTATTTGATTGTTGCTTATATAAGAGGGTGAGAGATAGGTACCTTGGTCTATATACTGAATGAGTGACCCATTGGGATCCCCATATCAAAATAACATACCTTATGTGTGGCCAGAATATGAAAATAACATTTAACATAGCACAGTTCTTAAGCAAAATGATTCATTTGAGTTCTGTATATGTGGAACTGATTCAGGTGGATTGTAGGGGTAATACCAAAATATAATTTTATCATATTTTATCTATATCTTAAATTATTGTATACTATTCCAATTTCATTTTAAATTGTATTTTATTCAAAGACTAATTGAGTGATTCAGGGGTTACCTGCAGGAGCAGGTCCAAAAACTCAACAAATAGATTGTGGATATGTAATTAAAGTTCTCCTTTTTATCTGTACCATAATAACATCACATGCTGGCAACACCCACCTCCACTTTAATGAAGGGGGAAAAGTTGTAATATATCACATGATGACAACATGTCATAAGTTTGACATCCCTGGTATAAGTTATCCTGTTTGAGCAGGGAGCTGGACTGGAAAATCCCCAAGGTTTCTTTCAGCTCATTCATTCTATTATTTTGATTCTAAAATTTAAAATAAAAGATTTTTGAAAATATTGATTTGTATTTTTTGCTAACTAAGGGTCCTAATATATATGTTATAGTATTTGAAATTGGATTAACTGTATTGCCTTGCTTATTATTACAGGCTGTAGAGAGCACAAATCCATGGTATTGTTCATAAAATGAATAATGAATGTGATCAATCCACTTTATTAAGAAGTACTAATAAAGATGTATCAAGTGCTACCTGGGTCTCCCTTATTCAAATAATTCAATAGCTTTGTCCAGCTATTTGCATAGTCTCTATTTCAATTCTTCATGGCCAATGTGGAAATACTTTGGCTGTATGTATATGTGTGTGTATAGGAGAGAGATGGATAGATCTCCATTTCCTATATGGATTTTACTTTTCAAATGGAAGTGAACATAAATATATCTTGTATTACAATTAAAACCATTTGAAAGAAATATCTAGTCTTTGTTCTTTGGATAAAACTAGTATAAACAAAGGTTCCAAGCATATAATGTACTTAATTATGCTTTTGGAAAATGAGTCCCCTCGAGCATAATTATAAATATCCCATAGATAAACCCTGGGTAGATCAGAGAAAATTGTTTTCGAAGTGTTCCAGTACACCTTGAATAGTGATGTATGGAAAACAGTCTAATTCAGTGTGAGTTCCACAGAATGCAAAGCTTGAGGAATACAATGGAAAATCAAACAATAGTTGATGGATTCCTTCTGCATGGATTCCCTGACACTCAGGAGTTTCGGATATTTCATATCATCATTTTTTTAGTAATTTATTTGGTGGTACTCATTGAAAACTTCATTATCATCGCTGTTGTTCTTTATAGCTATCAACTTCATTCACCCATGTATTTTTTTCTAGCCAACTTATCTTTCCAAGATCTTGGCTCCATCTCTGTTACAGTTCCCAAGTCCATGATGAATTCCTTGATGAACACTGAAGCTATTTCTTATGCTGGATGTTTCTGTCAAGTTTTCTTTTTTGATTTCTTTGTGATATCTCACCTCTTCCTTCTTGTTGTCATGGCATATGATCGTTATATAGCAATTTGCAAGCCATTACATTATGAAATAGTAATGAACAAAAGAACTTGCATCCAAATGGTAATTAGTGCCTTGACTAGTGGTCTCTTTTTTTCAACACTCTATACTGGAAATTTACTCACATTGGATTTCTGTTCCAGAATGATCAATCAGTTCTTCTGTGAAATCCCTCAGTTGCTCAAGATCTGTTGCTCTGACTCTTATATTGCAGAAGAATTGGCAATTACCTTTGGTTCTTGTGTAGGGTTTATTCTATTTGCTCTAATTGTGTTTTCATATGTTAAGATTTTTAGAGCCGTTTTGAAAATCCCCTCTACCCAAGGGAAACAAAAGGCCTTCTCTACTTGTTTGCCCCACCTTATAGTCATTTGTCTGTATGTGGCAAGTGCTAGCCTTGCTTATTTCAGTCCAATCTCTACCTCTTCTTCTGCATTAGATCCATTTATCTCAATATTTTACTGTGTGGTACCACCAATCATGAATCCACTGATCTACAGCATGAGGAATAGTGAACTCAAAATGGCCTTCTGGAAGCTAATTCTCTATGTTTGTCCACATTCCTTATGCAAAAATCATTTTCAAATTCAGCTACCCTGATAAACAGTTATCTGTACATTTTTAGGATCATTTACATTCAATGAGTGAATTGAATATTTTTACTTTTTCAGAAATAAATATTATGTGATTCTCCAGGAATCATCCCTCAGAATTGCCATTTAAATCTCAATAATACTTTTTCCATTGTAAGTATATTTTAATGTAAATGATATAGCATAAAATATAAAAACATTATTTGATGTAATATAATTATTGTTTTTATTATCTCTATATTAGTATTTTAACCCGTGACAGAGGGTTTTCCTCTGTCCTGGTCCTATTAGATCTCTCGGCGGCTTTTGATACTATCGACCATAGTATCCTATTGCGACGGTTGGAGGGGTTGGGGATTGGGGGAACTGTCCTTCGATGGTTCTCCTCCTTCGTCTCTGACCGTTCGCAATTTGTGTTGGCGGGAGGGGAGAGGTCCACCTCTAGGCCCCTGGTTTGTGGGGTGCCTCAGGGGCAGTCCTCTCCCCTCTCTTGTTCAACATTTATGTGAAGCCGCTGGGCGAGATCATCCGTGGTCTTGGGGTGCGGTGTCACCTGTACGCAGATGACACCCAACTGTACATCTCCACCCCAGACCACCCCAACGATGCTGTGGAGGCTATGTCCCAGTGCCTGGAGGCCGTGCGGGACTGGATGGGCGGGAACAGGCTCCAGCTCAACCCATCCAAGACCGAGTGGCTGTGGTTCCCGGCGCCCTGATATAGCCAGCTGTCACCTTCGCTGGCTATTGGGGGGGAAATTTTGCCCCCCACAGAGAGGGCTCGCAATCTGGGCGTCCTCCTGGATGTACAGCTGTCACTAGAACATCATATTGCGGCCGTCTCCAGGGGGGCGTTTTACCAGGTCTGCCGGATTTACCGGTTGCGGCCCTTCCTGGATCGGGACGCCCTGCGCACGGTCACTTACGCCCTTGTCACCTCTCGCCTGGATTATTGTAATGCTCTCTACATGGGGCTCCCTTTGGGGAGCACCCGGAGACTCCAACTGGTGCAGAATGCGGCCGCGCGGGTGATTATGGGGGCATCACGTAGCTCCCATGTGACGCCTCTCCTGCGCGAGCTGCATTGGTTGCCGGTGGCTTTCCGGGTTCGCTTTAAGGTTCTAGTTTTGACCTTTAAGGCGATCCATGGTATTGGGCCAGATTATCTGCAGGACCGCATTCTGCCGGTGATCTCCAGCAGACCGGTGCGTTCTCACAGGGAGGGCCTTCTCCAGGTGCCGTCGGCCTCTATGTGTCGTCTGAAGGCCCCAGGAGTAGGGCCATCTCTGTGGGGGCCCCTGCCCTCTGGAATACTCTACCACCTGAGATACGCACCAGCACGGACCTGAGGGCCTTCAGGCGCGCATTGAAGACCTGGCTCTTTGAGCAGGCTGGCCTGGGCTGAGATAGTTTTAATTGTCTCCTTAATTCAGTTTTAACTTGGGTTTTAAATTTTGGGGGGAGGGTTGTCTTAATCTAAACAGCCACTATTTAATTTCTTTTTAACTTTTGTATTGTTCGGGGTTTGATTTGGCTGTACACCGCCCTGAGTCCCTAGGGAGAAGGGCGGTATATAAATGTTAATAATAAATAAATAAATAAATTTATATAATATTCATTTTGGGTTTAAAGAGCTATGCATGTATTATTTATGCTAATTTTTAAAATGATATAGTTCATGTACTTACATATGATTCCATAATAGTATGATTTTTTTCACACTCCTGCATCCATTGGGAATTAGCAGAGAAACAGGTTTCTTATGATAGAACATTTGTGCTCTTAATTTTGGATACATATATTTTAAACATTTTATCTCTGCATTTTAAAATGGTAGTCTCTGAATTTAGTGTATTGAGCGACATCAGTCTGAGTTTTCAAACAAGCAGTAAGCCTAAAGCAAAGTGAAGTGTAAAATAAATTCAGCTAAAATAACAGCTATATGTTCTGAAATTTCATTCGTGGTCAACAAGTCAAAACTAATTGTCCCTCCTCCCTTCCATCTCTCTCTATTTCCAAATGTTTCTCTTTTTATATGAACCTTATATGAACTAATTTATATGAACCTTATATAAAATGTTAATAAAAATGAGATAATACTTATCTTGCAAGAATCTTGGTGTGGTTCTATTCATTTTGCATTATTGCTTGTCAGGCACACAGAATCAGGAATAACAAAATGAATCGCCCTGAGTAGTTTTATTGTTACTGCTGCTTACCCATACATAGGGATCATGCCACACCAAAGCGTACTCTGCATAACCAGCAGATAATTCCTATGAATCTTTAAGGGAGGATTCCTCATAGTAATTATGAAAAGAGAAAGGAAGGAAAGAAAGAAGAAAAGAAGGAAGGAAGGAAGGAAGGAAGGAAGGAAGGAAGGAAGGAAGGAAGGAAGGAAGGAAGGAAGGAAGGAAGGAAGAAAGGAAGGAAGGAAGGAAGGAAGGAAGGAGAGTTTTGCCTTGTTATGCCTGTTTGATAGGGTCTCCTACCTGAGCAGGGATTGGACAACAAGACCTCCAAAGTTCTTTCCAAGTCTGTTACTCTGTATTCTGATCAAACTAGCAATATTTTAAAATTATTTTGGAAGTAAATGTCATTGCTGTATGATATTTGAAGAGATCTTGCAGATCTTATCTAAACCCAAATGGAACCATAACTTGACAATAGTTTGTGGAAGGAAACCCAAGAAAATTGGATTTGAGATTTAATGGACTTATATATCACTTCACATTTTTTGCAGTCCTCTCTAAGCAATTTACAGGGTCAGCATATTATCCTCAACAACCCCAACATTTTAACGACCTTGGGAGGTTGGAAGGCTCCATGTATTATGAAGTCCTTTTTTTTCTTTTTACAGGAACATCCAAAATATGTTTGAATAATCAAATGTATATTTATACATTATATATATATTATATAATGTATGTAACATATATAATGTTAATTATATATTATGTTATGTTATGTTATGTTATGTTATATTATATACTCAAACCCCCAAAACTTTAACTTTAAACTGTCTACCATGGACCTCACTCCATTCCTAAAAGGTCTGTAAGGGGGCATGCATAAGCACACAAGCGTGCCTATCGTCCCTGCCCTACTGTTCCCATTTATCCATTTATTTGTACTCATTTATTATAACAGATAATCAGAGTTGGAAGGGACCTTACAGGTCATCTAGTCCAACCCCCCCCACCCAAGCGGGAGACCCTACACTATTTCTGACAAATGGCAGTCCAATCTCTTCTTGAAAATCTCAAGTGATGGTACTCCCACAACATCTGAGGGCAAGGTGTCTCATTGGTTGATTGTTCTCACAGTCAAAAAATTTATCTTTATTTCCACGTTAAATCTCTCCTTGTTCAGTTTCCATCCCTTATTCCTTGTCTGGCCTATAGGCACTTTAGACAATAGCTTGATCCTTTCTTCTCTGTGGCAGCCCCTCAAGTATTGGAAGACTGTTATGTCTCCCCTGGTCCTTCTCTTTACCAGACTAGCCAAGCCCAATTCCTTTAACTGCTCTTCGTAGGTTTTAGTCTCCAGCCCCCTAATCATCCTGGTTGCTCTTCTCTGTACTTTTTCTAGAGTCTGAACATCTTTTTTTTACAAAAGATGTACAAAACAAAACTGGATGCAGTACTCTAGGTGTGGTCATATATATATACTTATACCTGTTTATACTTATATATTTATATGTTATATTCATAGTTATACTTGTTTTCTCTCATACGCTTGACAAAAATAAATACATAAAATCTTAAGAGACTTCTCATATCAGAATGGATTCAGAATTGGCCTTGATATTCACAGGCAATGTACATTCTATTACATAGCCATCTATTTAAAAATCATGCGACTTACAACTACAATGGAGCCAAAAAATTCTGTTGCTAAGTGAGACATTTGTTGAGTAAATTTTGCCCCATTTTACAATATTTCTTGTCAAAATTGTTAAGTGAATCACTGCAGTTATTAGTTAAATAATATCGTTATTAAGGGACTTTTTTATTAACTTTGTGTGTCAGAAAATTGCAAAAAGTGATCACACATAATCCTGGGACACTGCAACCATCACAAATATCCAAATTATGAAAGATTCTGCATGGGGTCATAAGGGTAAGAAATGGTCATAAGTGCCTTTTTTTTCCAAGTAGATGCACAGTTCCAGGCTTTCTCAAAAAATATAAAAAGACTCAAAGGTGCATTTCCAAAAGACAATTGGACTTTCTTTCTTTTTCTTTGAAAAAGTTTAATTTTTCATCCAAGAAATATTTTTCAAGAAAAAAAAAACCAAGAAAGTCCAGTTGCCTTTTGGAAAAGCATCTTTGGGAAACCACCCAAATCATTCACAACCTGAATGATTGACAAATGACCAGATAAATTTTGAAAGAGCAGCTTTGAATTTTAGTTTCTCATGCTATGGGTTACTGGATTCATATTGTATTATTTCGCTCACACTGGATGAGTGAAATAATACAATACACTATTATAATTATAAAATCAACATCTGGTGGTGTATTATAAATGGGCCTTAGATAAGCAAATAAAACACTATGCAACAATGTGGAAAAGACAGTAAGGTGTGGAAGGAGAACTGGAGAAGGCTTTTTTTTCCTTTCCTGAACTGAAGGAATTTATAGAACAGAGAAGATCTGCACATAGGTGATGACCATAAATGTGAGACAACCAAATTTTAATGTAGAGCTGAACAATACAACTCCAATTTCAGTTATGTATGATCTACCATAAGCAATCTTCAGTAAACGTTGGATTTCACAGTAAAACTGATTGATAATATTAGAGCAAAAAGGAATAATGAAAGTTTCAACAGTGTCCATTATGGAATGAACACATTTCAGTGATCCACACACAACTAATCATTTTGGTGCAGCCAAAATTAGTAAAGGGTTGCACTAATGGTGGTATCCAGCAGGTTCTGACCAGTTCTGGACAACCGGTAGCGGAAATTTTGAGTAGTTCAGAGAACTGGTAAATACCACCTCTGATTGGCCCTGACCCAATGTATTATCTGCCTCCCGAATATCAGCTGATATTCTGGGTCTTCTTTTGTTGTCCTGCACAGGAGAACAGAGCTGGAAAACAGGTTAGTGGGGGGTGGGGAGGGAATGGAGATTTTGCAGTATCCTTCCCCTGCCGTGCCCACCAAGCCATGCCCACCAAGCCATGCCCACCAAGAAAACAAACATGAGGACTTGAGTTACACATCCTGAATAACAAATGTGACTTGTATTTGTAAGTGAATTAAAAATGGCTTTGGGAATAATGACTGAAACTGAACCAATGTCTTGTATAGCTAAATTCATCAGGAAGAAATACATGAGAATGTGAAGATGGTGGTCAAAACCAGTTGCAATGATGATTAGAAGATTCCCTGTTAATGTCATTAAATATAGTATCAGTAATAAAATTGCATATATAATCTATAGCTCCCAAATCTTTGAAAATTGCAAAAGAAGAAACTCAAATATGTAATTATGCATTTTTAATTGTGATCTTTAATTGTGAGCATATTCTCCCTAGAAAAAATGGAACAGCCATTAAATATTTTCTGTGAAATGCATTTTAATAGTTATTAGTAGCAGTGGTAGAATTCAAAATTTTTTACTACCAGATCTATGGGCATGGCTTATTTGCTGGTCGTGGCTTAGGGTCACATGACTGGATGGGTGTGGCTTGGTGGACATGTGACTAGGATGGTCATGTGACTGGGTGGGTGTGGCCAACTTAATGTCACTCACGTCAAAGGTTGCTTCGCCTGGCCCCTCCCCTTCCAACCATTCCTTGTCATACCCAGCCTCAACATATCTATACTTCTGTAAAAATGTTGTTCATCTTTTTTTGACTTTATTATCTATCTATAGATGTACTTTCATAGACCATTGAAAGGAGGAAATGGTTCACATGCTTTGCCCTAGAGGATGATCGGCAACAGGCTTTTAGGGGGCTACCAGAAAGAGGGGGGGAATGTATTTTCCAAAGCACCAGAAGGATGGAAATTGAACAGAGAGAGAAGCAACCTAAAAGTAAGGAGAAACTTCCTGACAGTGAGAACAATTAACCAGTGGAATTGCTTGTCACCAGAAGTTCTGGTGCTCCAACATTGGAAGTTTTCAACAAAAGACTGGGCAGCCATTTCTCTGAAATGGTATAGAGTTCTCCTCCAAGGTCCCTTTCTAAGTGTAATTATGTTATTCTGACACCTTTCCCAGGACCTCTATTCAGATTCTGGCATCCTCAGAGTTTTCCTGCCTGAGCAGGGGGTTGGACTAGAAGACCTCCATAGTCCTTTCAACTCTGTTAAACACACCTGTATTTATGCTCTGGACTATTGACATGTAAACCCTGAAAAATTCTTGGGCAAAAGAAAGGCAGTAAAATCACTTTAGGTGTAGGGACAGTGCAGAATATTAATATATGATAAATAATGGAACAATTAAAAATAATATCACAGAGTATTCTCTCTCTCTTCCCTTCCTTCTTTTTCTCTCTCTTTCTTCCCCTCTTTCTTTCTTTCTTTCTTTCTTTCTTTCTTTCTTTCTTTCTTTCTTTCTTTCTTTCTTTCTTTCTTTCTCTCTCTCTCTTCCTCTTTCTTCCTCTTTCTTTCTTCCTCTTTCTTTCTTGCTCTTTCCTTCTTGCCCTTCCTCCCTTCCTCTTTTTTCTTTCTTCCTATTTTTCTTTCTTTCTCTTTCTTTTTTCCTTTTTATTTCTTTCTCTCCCTTCCTCTTTCTTTCTTTCTTTCTTTCTTTCTTTCTTTCTTTCTTTCCTTCCTTCCTTCCTTCCTTTCTTTCTTTCTTGCTTGCTTGCTTCCTTCCTTCCTTCCTTCCTTTCTTTCTTTCTTTTCTTTCTTTCTCTTTCCTTCTTGCCCTTTCTTTCTTCCCTCCCTCCCTCCCTTCCTTCCCTTCCTTGTCTCTATCTCTCACATACACCTCTTTTCTGGGAAGAACTTATGAGCAGCGAGCGGGGGGGTGGGGGTGGAATGTGAATGTTGGTTTGGCATGCTGTGAATTGAGCCAAAATCACCTTACCAAGAGTTAGAAGACTCCTGTAGGCTCTGGGTTACTAGATGATGCTATCTGCTTGGAGATAGTCACCTATCAACTGCATGATCATGTTGCTGGATGCTTGAGGTGCTTTGCATCAAAAAGTGGAGCTGGTCTGGCTAATTCTTTGTCCCCTGTTCCAAATCCACAAAACCTTTCCCTTTGCTTTTCCTCTGCTTTCCCTGCTCCGCTGGGCTGGGAGGGCAGCGGACGCACTCCAAAAGGGAGAGGGAAAGCAAAGGCTTTCTCTTCACTTTTCCTCCACTTTCCCTGCTCTGCTGAGCTGGGAAGGCAGCGGACGCACTGTGAATGGGAGGGGGAAAGCAAAGGCTTGGCTTTTCCTTTGCTTTTCCTCGGCTTTCCCTTCACTTTTCCTCCACTTTCCCTGCTCTGCTGGACTGGGAGGGCAGCAGAAGTGCTGGGAAAGGAAGGAGGAAAGCAAAGGCTTAGCTTTTCCTTCGCTTTTCCTCCACTTTCCCTTCGCTTTTTCTCCGCTTTCCCTGTTCTGCTGGGTTGGGAGGGCAGCGGATGCACCAGCAACTGGAGAACCGGTTCGGGGGCATGGCCAGCCAAAAGTTACTAATGGTTCTGTGATCCATGCCTAATCACCACTACAGGTTCTCCAGAACCAGTGAGAACCGGTTGAATACACCTCTGATTAGTAGGATCTTTCAATGTCTCATAATTGTCCGTTAAAACCTTAGGAAAAGACAAAAGTGAAACAGACAGATATTTTTATTAAAAGTCATTGCATTCAATTTTCTGCTTCCCAAAATATTTGTCAGTACTCTCTATCTCTGAATTATTTCTGGGAATATTTCTGTATCCATCATTTGAATTGTTCCTCTCATCAAATTTCTATATAGTTTATAATATATTTTTGTTTTTAAAAAAAGAAAAAGAATTTTAGAGATTTAAAGAATGAAATGCAGAAAAATGGAAACTGAGAAAATCATTCTTCTAGAGAATAATTATGTTTAAAGTTCCTATGGTTTGAACATTGTGGAATTCAGTAATATTGACCCTCTTGTTTTCTGTTATATTGTGATTTAAAATGTAAACCATTTTATTAAAATTGTAAACCATTTTATTTTTGATACATTTTTTTCAACTGCTGATGAAGCACATTTTTGTTCCCACTGCCCAGGAAAAAAAAACATCATTAAAAGATATTCTTTAAAAAATTTGGAGGTCTGAAAATAAAGTTTAATTTTCCATATATTACTATTTTTTAATCCTATCATGTGAAAGGTAGACAGGAAATTCCCAAGGTTTGCTTCAATCCAGAACCTGTGTAGGCTGCTTATAAATTTAACAATGAATCTTCAGATACCCATATATATTAGATCTGATTTGGTTCAAATCATCCTTTAAATTAGTTGCTTAGTCAATTAGATTCATCTTAATTAAGATCAAAATGTTTGAATTGGTTCACATCCATTGATTTATAGCTGGGGGAAATAATATATGATGAATCTTCTAATCAATAAAGGTTAAGCTTAGTCTTTAAGTTTAGTTGATTGTGTCTGCGTCCTTATTAGAAACATTTTTGAAGGAGGTAATGCTTAATATTTTATTTTTCAATACTTTAGTATTTTCAGAGAAAGAGGGAAAAATAACTATAATTAAAGGGAAAGGGGAATAATTCACCATCTTTATTCATGCAACCCAGTGATGGGTTTCAATTTTTTTTAGTACCAGTTCTGTGGGTGTGGCTTGGTGGGCATAGTGTGACTTGGTGGGCATGGTTTGGAGGGCATGATAGGGAAGGATACTATAAAATTTTCATTCCTACCCCATTCCAATGGAAGGATATTGCAAAATCCCATTCCCTCCCCACTCCACTAACCTGCTTTCCAGCTCCGTTCTCCTGTGCAGGGCAACAAAAGAAGACCCAGTCCATCAGCTAGGACTCAAGAGGCAGAGATTAGATGGGGGGCAGGATCAGTCAGAGGTGGTATTTGCCGGTTCTGCAAACTACTCAAAATTTCCACTACCAGTTCTCCAGAATTGGCCAGAACCTGCTGAATACCACCTCTGATGCAACCATTGCTAAGATTGTATACTATAGATCCATAAATGGCATATCATCTAGTAACTCTGATCTTTCCCCAAAAATATAATAAGAGTTAGACTCTATTGGAAATATAATGGAGCTTCAGTAGATCAGAGATTTCCAAAGCTCTGTGAGATGTTTCCCAAGAGCCTCTATTATTTTAAGTGAAGAATTCTATAGGAGAAAAATCCTGATGTCCTGTTTAAGAAACCTGATAATAAAAGGGGATTCATCAAAATAGCCCAGAACTATAACTTATAACTACATAGTGGAAATTTAAAAGTGCTCCATTTGAAGATCATTTATAATACATCTAAGGGTAATATGTAAACATCTTAAAATATAATTTATATATTTTTGTAGGTTGGTGATTAAATATCAATGCAGCTATTGAAAAATTGATAAGATGATTTCATGATCCATATAGTATCTTAATTTTAATAAATACTTACAGAGTGTATTTCACAAATGCTCTTAGATGGTGATATAGGGCCCTATTCAGAGTCCATTATGATAGGATAAATTCTAACAGTCTTACCAATCCTTTTCAAATACGTTTGCTTGAAGATTCTTAAAAACAAAGTCCATAATACATATTTCATAGTTCGGACAGGTGGGAACTGAAAGGTTCTGCTAATGAAGTAAATTCATGAGCATCATATTATGCTCTTCAATGAAGTTAAACAAAGACTTAAAATCCTGAGTTCTATTAACACATGTACAAACAGTGCTTAGAATTTCTTGCAGTTTTGAGGTCTCACATTCCTTTGAGCTCAACCTATTTTCCTCTTCAGACAATGTAGAACTGTAATGCCAATTTCATTTGGCAATATTGAAGCACACATGTAAACTCTCAAGAATACAATGATATTTTCAAACATCATACTGAGATATGAGGGAGGCAAATGATGCCATACAGGATACCATAAAGTACAACAAATCAGTAGAATAGTAAGATCATAAAATGAAATATTACAAAGAATATTGGATGTAAGAAGATTAAAACAAGATGAAATCAGAGCTACAACTTAGAACTTAAATACTTCTTTCCAAGTGTAAATGAGAGAAGAGCTAAGTGGCAACCTGAGTATCAACAAGTGAAAACACATCTGTAAAAAAATTGCTCAATTGTTCAAGATCAAATCCACTCAGTTTACTACAATTATTGAATATGCCTGGCTAGAGGTATCAGCGTCTCTTCGGCCTTGGCTGATTTGATGTAGGGAAGGCAGGCTGGAAATAATGCACAGTATATTTGATGGGAACCCCAGAATTACTAGGGCTGCAGTATGCATGGAAAAATGTATTTTAGCACCAAACTGTTTGTAGTTGATTCTTTCTAACTTAAAGTAATAAAAATAATCAAATATGTTGTCTTAAGGATCTTAGCTGGATTTAGATTTTGAGTTTAATAAAGAAATCACCTACTAAAAAGTAAGCATGCCCAAAGGAAAATATTTTGACATATCTATAGATATCTATATGAAGGTGAAAATACATTTTAAAACTATTCCTTAACAATAATGTGCATATACAGTATATGTGACTTGATTAAGGAAATATCTTCTTTTGATCCAGATATATTACATATACCACATACACATATGAAATATATTCTTTAGAAGTATTCTGATCTTTTTTGAAACTTTTTTGTCATAATATTCTGCAGGTAGAATGTTATGTATCTGAAAAACTTAATCAACAATCTTTTTAGGTGTTCTGAATTCTTGTACATATATCTATGGTTTAAATGAGCAGTCACCAACCAGTGGGCCATGGAAAATTTTTGGTGGACTGCAGAAGAAATGGCCCCAAAAGCAATTAACTTGGTCCGTGCAGTTCTTGTGCCTCCTAGCTCTTCAAGGGACCTCAAAGTCAGGTCCCTGAGATGCACGCACCAACCAGCACCCACACATGGTGGCGGCATGGTGGCAGCAATAACAATCCCCACCCCCAGCACCCACTGTTAGCTCTCCCCATTAGTTCTCTAGCTTTGAATTGCTCCTGCCTCTCTTTCCTCTCCTCCCCCGGTGCCCACGTGTAGGCAGGCAAGGGAGTTGGAGACATGCACAGTTCTCAGCTCTTACAGCCCTCACTACCTCTCCCAACATCGAAGCCTCAGAGATGCAGGCAAAGCTGCCACAGTGGTAGCATTCTGAGTTGCCATAGCATGCTCAGTTAGTTAAGAATTGCCCTACCCAGAGAAGGAGATGCTGGAGAAGGAAGAGGAGGAGGCAGTAGTGGAGAAGCAAACAACTCAGGGTGCTACTGTTGTGGCGGCTTTGCCTGTGTCTCAGAGGATTTGATATTGGGAGAGGCAGTGAAGGCTGGAAAAGTGGAGAGCTGCAATGGCTCTGTCTCCATTTCCTTGCCTGCCTGCACATGGGCACAGGGGGGAGGGGGAAGGAAAGAAAGAGCAGGGAGCAATTCAAAACTAGAGAACTAATGGGGAGAACTGACAGCAGGTGCTGAGGGAGGGGACTGTTGTTGCCAC
Source organism: Bungarus multicinctus (assembly GCA_023653725.1). Taxonomy (NCBI): domain Eukaryota; kingdom Metazoa; phylum Chordata; class Lepidosauria; order Squamata; family Elapidae; genus Bungarus; species Bungarus multicinctus. Next base: position 113,597,746 of record CM042840.1, read on the forward strand.
CATGTGTGGGAGTGTGCATCTCAGGGACCTGAGCCAGGAGGCACGGGAACTGCAAGTGGGAGCATTTGGTGGTTTTTAAGATCTCCTGGAATGCATTAGATTGGTGTTTTGTAAGTCTCAGTGAAAGAGTGAGTTTTGTTTCACTTCCTTTCCTCCCCTGGTAATGCGAGAGATGCTTTCTCTCTCCCTCCACCCCCCCTCTCTCTCCCCTCCACTGCCCCCAAATAATCACTGGCTGGGTTTGGCAGCAAAATGCTAAAGTGAGCAAAGTGCCCTCAGGGACACTTTTCCTTTCCTGTCTCCAGGTGAGGCTGGAAGAGCCCCCCCCCCCCCCCCAGTTTTTCCTCGGCTGCAGATCTGAGCTCTCTCAATCCTCCACCTGGCATTTGAAGAGAGCACCCACTTTCTTCCCCTCCCCTCCCCCAATTAATCACCAAGGACAACAGTCCTTCTGCAGGCAGATACCTGCTAAGAAGCCCCTGGAGTGATGGCTGAGGGGCGCTGCCCCCCAAGCAAAGCAAAGCCCCCTTTCTGCCTCTGCTTCTCCCAGGGGTAGTTGCCCAAAGGCCCCTCAGCTCAAACACACACACACACATGCCCACTTTTCTGTCTCTTTGGAAGGTGCAGATGGGGGGAGGCTTCCAGCCCGGAATGTTTTATTTTGTTATCATTAAGCATTTACGTTTTTGTTATAATTAAATAAGTATGTGTGTGTATAATTGTTAATATGTAAGTTATATATATAGCTAAATTTATATTTAATATAAAAAATTTATATTAAATGTATTAGCTTTAAAAAAAATTGCATTAGTGTCCTTGGGATTTAAAAGTATGAGTTTGGTGGTCCCTGGGATCCAAAAGGTTGGCGACTCCTGGTTTAAATCACTTCATTAAAATAATATTTTCTTTTGACCCAGGTATATTACATAATGTACCGCATGCACATATGAAATAAACTCTTCAGAAGCATTCTGAAATGAAAATGTTTTTCATTATCGTCTTTTCATTATCCTCAGTTTTATATCTATCCTTCCATATATTTTTTTTTAATCAGGATAAATGAAAACATATATTTTATTCTATTTTTCTCAAAGATATCTCATTATACATATTTTGCCAGATAATCTACCATAAAGAAATAAAGTCTATGTTATTTCCAAATATGTTTCAGCGGTATATAGTGTACCTCGATAGAAATGAATAATATTTCACATCTCTGTCATCAAAATCTTTTTATATTAAATAAATGTGTCTACAATTGAGGAAATTAATGTTATCCCCTATTCTTTTTCTCTTTCTTCTTGACATACACAAAGAGGGGAATTCAGGTGTTGTTTTTTTTCAAAAAGAAATGCCATGTAAGTTTTGAAAGAGCAACCTCAGTGCCCTTATATCTTATGCCATATATTTTAATTATAAAGTCAACATTTAATGGAGCATTAGAGGGAGACCTCATGTAAGGAAAACAAGCATTAAGCAAAAATATGGAAAAACTCAGTAAGAAGTCAGAACTGAAAAAGCTTCCAGGATGAGAACTGAAATGCTTTCAAGGGGAAAAAAAAGCAAGAAAGTTTTTCACCTTCAGCTCCCAAAAATGAAGATGGGCAGGAAAAAAAAAAAAAAAAGCAGCAGAATCATTATTTTAAATTTAGCTTCATTAAAACTGAACTGAAATCAAACACAATACCATGTTCTGCTACATCTATATCAATAAGGATAAGTGGTTCAGATAAATACATACATATATACATATATACTGTACATTAATAGATACATAAATGCATGCATATTCATACTCACATACATAGTAATTGATATAGTTTATGTTGTTTGCACAATGTACTGTATACATTTACACATTTCATTTCATTTTATACCTGTTGTCTTCAAATTACTTCTGAAACTGAAAAAATAACCTTGAAATCTCTTCAGGAAATGACTACACCATTTGCCTAATCACAATATTTTACCTTAAGAAAGATTGTAAATATTGAAAATCTTATTTCCCACGTCTCCATTTTCTCTTTCCCATTGACATAGATGAACAGGTAGAAATGCAGTTCCAGGTCTTTTCAAAAACAAATGACCAGAGAAATTTTGAAAGAGTAGCTTTGAGGTCTTTGTGTCTCATGCTGTAGATCAATGGATCAATGGGTGGAATAATGGAATACGATATTGTATTTATAAAATCAAAATCTGGCCTGCTAGAAATGGGCATTCAGTAAGCAAATATAACAATAACAAAAAAAAATAAAAATCAAATGTAGGAACATTATTAAATATTTCCTTGAACTTTCTATAAATATATCTGTTTTTCATACATTTCCTTTAAAATAGATGCCAAAAGCTTGCAGTGTAATTCAATTATATTTTATCATCTTTTAATAATTTGTATTTGGTCTTAGTTACATCTAAAACTGAAATAGCAGATAAAATTTCATTTATTAGTTCTTTTAAAAAATGCTCTCAGGCTAAGAAATTTTGAAATAGCAACTTTGATATCCTTATTTCTCATACTGTAGATTAATGGATTTAGCATGGAGGGGATAACAGAATACATTACTGTAATTACAAAATCAAGATATGAAGGATTGTCAGATATGGGCCTTAGATAAGCAAAGTAGGCAGTAAACAAAAATATGGAAAAGACAGTGAGGTGTGGTAGGCAAGTGGAGAATGCCTTTTTCCTTCCCTGAACTGAAGGAATTTTTAGAACAGCAGCAAAAATCTTCACATAGGTAATGACAATAAATATGAAACAACCAAATCCTAATGTAGAACTGAACAATACAACCTCAATTTCAGTTATGTATGATTCACTGCATGCAATCTTAAGTAAATGTGGGATTTCACAATAGAACTGATTGATAATATGAGAGCAGAAAGGAATAGTGAATGTTTCAACAGTGTTTATTACACAATTGAGAAAACTGGCGATCCATGCACAACTAATCATTTTGGTGCAGGCTGTCCTGCTCATTATTATTTCATATTGTAAAGGATTGCAGATGGCAATATACCGATCATAGGCCATGAGAGTCAGGACAGCAATGTCAGAACCCACAAAGAAACCGAACATGAGGACTTGAGTTACACATCCTGAGTAACAAATGTGCCTTGTATTTGTAAGCGAATTAAAAATGGCTTTGGGAATAATGACTGAAACTGAACCAATGTCTTGTATAGCTAAATTCATCAGGAAGAAGTACATGGGGATGTGAAGATGGTGGTCAAAACCAATTGCAATGATGATTAGAAAATTCCCTATTAATGTCATTAAATATAGTATCAATAATAAAGCTACATATATAATTTGTATCTCCCAAATCTTTGAGAATTCCAAAAGAAGAAATTCAGATGTGTAATTGTGCATTTTCAATTCTGAGCATGTTCTCCCTAAAAAAAAAGGGAACAGCAATTAAATATGCATTTGAAAAAATATGAATAGGATCTGTTCAACGTTCAATAAATGTCCATTATATTTCTTGGAAATGAGAAATGAAATCTTTTTTTAAATTAAGTTTGATTGCATTCAATATTCTGCTTCCCAAAATTTGGTTTTAAATCACTATTACTTGCATTGTAGCAATATTATAATGTAGCTGTCAGCTGTCTCTGAATGAATTCTGGGAAACTTTCTCTCTCCATCATTTGAATTGTCAATTTCTGTTATGAAATTTCAGTACAGTTTATAATACAACTTTTTTGTCAATTTCTGTTATAATTGTCAGTATTTTCAAAAACAGCAAAAAGAAATAGAGGTTCAAAGAACGAAGTGCAGAAAAATAGAAATTGAGGAAATCATTCTTCTAGAGGATAATTATGTTTAAAATCCTTACAGTTTGAACTTTGTGGAATTCTGCTATATTGAGATAGTTATACTCTTGTTTTCTATTATGTTGTGTTTTAAAATGGCTTTACAAACCATTTTCTTTTTAATATTGAGCTACAAAAAATGCATTTTTGAACTGCTGATGAAAATTTTGCTCCCTCCCCCAGGAACAAACAATATCACTAAAATGTGTTCTTTAAAAATTTGGAGGTCTCCAAATAAAGTTTAACCCTCCAGATACTACTATTTCTTAATCCTATCATGTGAAAAGGTAGAAAGGAAATTCTGAAAACTTGTTTCAGTCTAGAACCTTTGTAGCCTGTTTATAGATTTAACAATGAATCTTCATTGTTAGCTGGGGAAAAGAAAATATGCTGAATCTTCTAATCAATCAGGTTTAAGCTCAGTCTTTAAATTTATTTGATTGTATCTGCTATGGTAATTGAAAACAATTTTGTGACAGGTAATGCTTAATATTTTATTTTTAAATGCTCTAAGGTCCTAATAACATCTTACATTATTTTTATTTCCAAAACAAAACTGTCTGAAAAATAATGATATAAAATCTATTAAAATATCTAATCTACTTTAACTGGGCTTAGAATTATAAGAGAATAGGCAAGAAAACCAAAGTTAATATTGGAGAAATAACTCATGGAGAAATAACTATAATTAAAGGTAACTCACCATCTTTATTCATGAAATCATTTCTAAAGTTGTATGGTATAGAGTCATAAATGGCATATAATCTAATATCTTTGGGCTTTACCTCCAAATATAGTAAGAGTTAGATTCTATTGGAAATATAATGGAGGGTCAGTGAATCAGAGATTTCCTAAGTGCTGTGGGATGTTTCCCAAGGGTCTGAATTATTTTAAGTGAAGAATTCTATAGGGGAAAAACACTCATGTTCTGATTTAACAAATCTGATAACCCGGCGGGGGGGGGGGGGGATATTAAAATAGCCCAGAGGTGCAACCTTCTCATAATGGAAATTTAATAATGCTCAATTTGAAGGTCTTTTACAATGAATCTAAAGATAATGAGTAAACACCTTAAAACACAGTTTTTATTTTATTTTGTAGGTGAGTGATTAAATATCATTATGGTTGCTTAAGAATTGAAGAGGGTGATAGAAGAAGAAGAACAATACTTTATTGGCCAAATGTGATTGGACACACAAGGAATTTGTCTTGGTGTAAATACTCTTAGTATACATAAAGAAGGAACATTCGTTAAAGAATCAAAAATCATAATGTACAACACTTAATGATAGTCATAGGGTACAATCAACATCAAATCATACTAGGAAACAGATGATACAAGCAACGAAGTTAGTCACAAGTGGGAGGAGATGGGTTAGCATGGAGTTGGCTCCAGGGAATTGTTAATGCTTCTTTGGTGGAGGGCTCCCTGCCCACCGCCTTGAAAACTGCGGTGGTGCGACCCCTCCTCAAGAAGCCCTCCCTGGACCCAACTCTTTTGAACAACTATCGTCCTGTCTCCAACCTTCCCTTTGTGGAGAAGGTTGTTGAGAGTGTGGTGGCACGTCAGCTTCGCCAGTACCTGGAGGAAGATACGTACCTGGATTCCTTCCAATCGGGCTTCAGGCCCGGGCATAGTACTGAAATGGCATTGGTCGCATTGGTTGATGATCTCTGGAGGGCCCGTGACAGGGGTTATTCCTCTGTCCTGGTCCTATTAGATCTATCAGCGGCTTTTGATACTATCGACCATAGTATCCTATTGCGATGGTTGGGGGGGTTGGGGGTTGGAGGCACCGTATTGCGGTGTTCGCCTCCTTCCTCTCCGACCGCCTGCAATTTGTGTTGGCAGGGGGGAGAGGTCCACCTCTAGGTTCCTCGATTGTGGGTGCCTCAGGGGTCGGTCCTCTCCCCTCTCTTGTTCAACATTTATGTGAAGCCACTGGGGGAGATCATCCGTGGTTTTGGGGTGAAGTGTCATCTGTACGCTGATGATACTCAGCTGTATATCTCCACCCCAAGCTACCCCAACGATGCTATGGAGGTCATGTCCCGTTGCCGGGAGGCCATACGGAACTGGATGGGCGAGAACAGGCTCCGACTCAACCCTTCCAAGAATGAGTGGCTGTGGTTTCTGGCATCCCGATATAGCCAGATAATTCCATCGCTGGCTATTGGGGGTGAGATTTTGCCCCCTTCAGAGAGGGCTCGCAATCTGGGTGTCCTCCTGGATGTACGGCTGTCCTTGGAAGATCATATTATGGCCATCTCCAGGGGGGTATTTTATCGGGTTTGCCTGATTCGCCCTTTCTGGATCAGGATGCCTTACGCATGGTCACTCATGCCCTGGTCACCTCCCGACTGGACTATTGTAACGCCGTCTACATGGGACTTCCAAGTGGGAGCAAACGGAGGCTTCAACTGGTACAAAATGCGGCCACGCAGGTGGTTATGGAGGCATCAAGGTTTTCTCATGTGATGCCCCTCCTGCGCAAGCTGCATTGGTTGCCGGTGGCCTCCTGGGTGCGCTTTAAGATCTTAGTGCTAACTTTGAAAGCGCTCCATGGCATCGGACCAGGATATTTACAAGACCGCATTCTGCCAGTTTCCTCTCACTGACCGGTGCGCTCTCACAGAGAGGGTCTCTTGCGGGTCCCGTCGGCATCTATGTTCCAGCTGGTGACCCCGAGAAATAGGGTCTTCTCTGTGGGGGTGTCCGCCCTCTGGAATGGGTTGCCTCTGGAGTTGCGTGCAGCCACGGACCTGGGGACCTTCAGGCGTGCCTTGAAAACCTGGCTCTTTGACCAGGCCGGCTTGAGGTGATTTTAGATTGGGGTTTTAATTGGGGGTCTCTAGTGGCGATTAGATGGTTGGGGTATTTTAATTTTAGGATTTATAGTGGGGGTATTAACCTGTTTATTACAGCCAGGTTATTTAATTCAGTTTTAATTTTTGCATATTATAATGTTATTTTAATTGGATGGCTGTACACTGCTCCGAGTCCTTCAGGAGAGGAGCGGTATATAAATATCTATCTATCTATCTATCTATCTATCTATCTATCTATCTATCTATCTATCTATCTTCAAAAACATTCCAATCAGTGCAATCAAGGCAGGCCTGGAGTTTCAGCTTTGCCTCATCCAACCAAGTCCTCACTGATTTAATTGTTGGTTTAATGGTTTTAAGTCTTTGTCTGTAGGCAGGAACAAGGTGAATCATGCAATGGTCAGAGTGTCCCACAGCTGCTCGTGGTAAAGACCTATAAGCATCTTTTACTGTTGTGTAGCAGTGGTCTAAAGTATTTTTGCCTCTGGTGGGACAATTTACATGCTGGAAATATTTTGAAGCTCTTTCCTTAAATTCGCTTGATTGAAATCTCTTAAAATGATGGGAAAGGAACCTGGGTATTTGGCTTCAGCCTCCATAATTTGATCAGCAAGAATTCGTAATGCCTTGTTTAATGCTTTGATTTCATGACTCATGCAATATCTTTATTTCAATAGATGCTTACAGAATATATTACACAAATACTCTTAGATGGTGGTATTCATTATGATATAAGGAGTCCTTTCACACATCAATCCTTTTCAGATATGTTTGCTTGAAGATTTTCTAAAAGAGATCCATAATGCATATTTTGGACAGCTGGGAATTGCAAAGGTTCATGAGCACCATGTTATGTTCTTCAGTGAGATTAAACAAAGATTTAAAATACAAATTTCACATTCTTGTGTTCTGTTAAAAATAGTGGTTAGAATTTTGTGTGGCCCTCCTACCTCACATTCCTTAGAATTCTCCATTTCTTACTCTTCAGATAGTATAAAACTGTAATAATAGCCTCCCTTGGCAATATTAAAACACACATGCAAAATGGTTTGTAAGAATCAAATGATGTTCTCAAATATCATATTCAGATATGAAGGAGACAAATAATGACATCACAATATATGGCATACCATAAAATAAAATAAAATAAAATAATAGCAGAATATTAAGATTATTAAATGAAACAATATAAAAGATAATGAATGTAAGAAGACTAAACCAGATGAAGCCAGCTAAGAACTAAGAACAAATTTAAATGACATTAGGGCAAAAATATCAACAAGAATACATCTGCAAGAAAATAGCTCTAATAACAACATAGCAATAGAAATTGTTCAAGATCCAAATCCTGCCTACATGGTACTATCCCTTAATTTGTTAAGGATTGGACTGGAACTATTGCTTAGTATATTTGATAGAAGGTCCAGAATTATCAGAACTACAGTATTCATAGAAAAAAAGTCCAATTTAGGTTTGAGGGGAGACACCAACACTGGGTATATTATTTTTGGCTTAAAATGATGAAAATAATAATCTGAAGCACCTTAACTACATTTAAATTTTGAATTTAATGAAGAAATCACCTTCTAAAAAGTAAACATGCCCAGGGGAATATGTTTTTACATATCAATAACTACTTATATGAAGTTGGAAACACATTTTACAAATATGATACCAGTTATGTGCCTATCAGTTATGGCTTCAATTATGGAAATATTTTCTTTTGACACAGCTATATTAGGTATCTTCTGCCTCAGAGGTGGTTAATAACCCATTCTCATCACCAGTGCTTCGTTCTGGGAAATGAACACACAAGCAGAGGTTACATTCATAGTAAGATTAAAAACAGCCTTGGGGATAATAATTGAAACAGAACCAACATCTTGAATAACTAAATTCATAGAAGGAATACTGGGAGTCGTGAAGATTGTCGTTAGCAATGATTGCTGATAACAAAAACTTTCTTCATTATAATTCCCTAGTGTCAGCAATAAAGCCAGATAGATAAATAGTTGTTTCCGAATGCTTGAGAATTTCAAGAGAAGAAATAAGGTGTACTTACACTTCTTTTTTTCAAAACAAGGAACCTTTCATCCTGGGAACTATTATCTTTACATATCACAACTCGATGGATAAGCAATACAATCTAAAGATTTTTAAAGCTTTGAAGGGTTGAAAAACTCTAAAACTAAATCTTTGGACTTGGAACCGGCATACGGATTTCTGTCTAAACAGACAACAAAGTAGTCAAAATGAGAACTCCTACAAATTCGTACCGTCAAGAGTGGTGTCCCCCAAGGCAGGGTTTAAACCAACTCTTGATCCTACTCTATATAAGAGAACTCTTTATAATAAATTACAGCAAACTGCCTTCTCTCGCTGATGATGTAAAGCTATTCAACACCACAGACAATAGTGCTACCCTCAAAAGACTTGATATGTATCAGAATGGTCAAACAAATGGCAACTTCAAATCTCAAAAATAAATGCTCTGTCCTACATATGACAAAAAAAATCAGAAAATAATACAGGCTGAATAGTAAGACCTTGTTTATGATACAAACTCCTGTCAAGGATCTTGGAGTACTCATCTCTAATGATCTAAGTGCTAGAGCCCACTGTAACTACATAGCCAAAAAGGCATTAAGTGTTGTTAACCTAATCTTATGTAGCTTTTTCTCTGGTAATATTACACTAATAACTAGAGCATACAAAGCATTTGCTAGACCAATATACAAATACAGGTCATCAGTCTGGAACCCACATTACGTGTCTGATATTAACACAGTTGAGAAAGTCCAGAAATATTTCATAAGAAGAGTTCTCCATTCCTCTACTCATTGCAGAATATCTTATGCCACCAGACTTGAAATTCTAGACCTAGAAAACCTAGAACTATGCCGCCTTCGGTCTGATCTAAGTATAGTATATAAAATCACCTACCTGTCAATGAATACTTCAGCTTCAACCATAACAACACAAGAGCAAACAATAGATACAAACTCAAGGTTAATCACACCAAACTTGATTGCAGGAAATACGACTTCAGCAACAGAGTGGTCAATGTCTAGAATACTCTACCTGACTCTGTGGTTTCTTCCCCAAACCCCAAAAACTTTAATCTTAGACTGTCTACTATTGACCTCACCCCTTTCCTAAGAGATCTGTAGGGGACGTACATAAGCACACCAATGTGCCTACCATCCCTGTCCTATTGTTTCTTTTCTTTTATTTATTTTTGCTATATATGTCCATGTATTCATAACTATGTTTTTCCTTATACCTATTATCTTGTAAACAATTGACAAAAATAAATAAATAAATAAATATAAAAGTAAATTAATTAGAGTTGTTTTTTCATTCAGTTCTCCTGGGAAAAGTTTGAAGCTTTCACTGCAGAGCATATCTTCAATTTCTAAGCTAATATAAAAATAACTTTAGGTTAGATTTGACTACTGCATAAAAATTTTCCTGCCGTTTCTTTCACTTTTGTTCTTCTTAAATGAAATTTCAATCTCTAGTAGCAGTTTGCTTTTTTACTCTGTTTTTACTGGAACTACAATTTGAAAGGGGAAGAAAGTATGCAGTAAATATTGAATTAAAAAAGAACAGATTGTTTAACCATCTGTAAAACAAGGAACTCGCCATTTTTATCCCTGTGTTTTTTTCTCAATCTTTCCCCTTTTTCTTTGTGTATCTATCAGTGAGATTTATTTCTGTGAAAATATTAAATATTTTTTTTATCCAGTAGCTCTTGCCTTTCTCTTCAAAGATTTTTTCCCAAAATGGTTTCCATTGGCAATCTCAGAAGATTGTCATGGATTAAACCATTTTAATACTTCCTAGGACCTTATTATCTTAGCTGAAGAATTGTATAGGAAAATTAACACCCTGATTTTGTGATTAGTAGATTTAAGATGGTAGATAATGTATAAAGTTATTTTACAGTAAATTAGTATGTTATATTTAAAGTATGTTTTTTTACAATTTGTTTTAACATGAGATTAATATGCCATATTATTCCACCATGTCCCAAAAGTGCTTTTTGAAGATGCAACTGGACTTTCTGGTTTTTCTTTGAAGACCTTTCAATTCTCATCCAGCTCATTCTCATTCAACTAAACAAGCTTCCTGGATGAGAAGTGAAAGGTCTTCAAAGAAAAAAACATAAAGTCCAGTTGCTTCTTGAAAAAACACCTTTGGGATAACAATGACCAGGATGACTGAGAATCTCTATCAGAGGTGGTATTCAGCCAATTCACACCGGTTCTGGCGACCCTGTAGCAAGAATTTAGCATGGGTCGCGGAACTGGTAGTGACTTCTGGTTGGCCATGCCCTTGAACCGGTTCCCAGTCTCTGGAGCAGTCTCTGCTCACTTGCTTGCCCCACCCACCATCTCGCTGCTCACCTGCCCTGCCCGCACAATGCTCAGCCCGCCCATCCCAATCCCACCCAATAAAAATGCACTGCCATGGGATCTTATTGCTTACACATGCTAGTCTGCTCTGCAGCTGCTTGCCCAACCTGATTTGAGACTACTCTAATCTACTCTTCCCCAACAGACCTCCTACAGGAACTGCCTATAGGACCAGGTAAGCATTGACCACATGGCACCCTGCCCCGGCCTGAACCCCCAGCATTCCTTCCTGTCACTCAGCTTTGCCACAAGCTTCTGGCAGCCTCTGCCAGCCGTGGCCTCAATCCACAACCTGGCATAGCTCCCCAAGCTGCCGTGGGTCCCTTGTGGGACAGCCGCTACCTTTGTGGCCGGCCGCCCCCACGCCAAGCTTCCAAAAGCCTGTGAAGTTCCTTGGCAGCTGCGGCTTCAATCCACAGCCTGGCATAGCTCCCAAAGCTGCCGCGGGTCCCTTGTGGGCTGGCCACTACCCTTGTGGCCAGCCGCCCCTGCCGCCGGACTTCCAAAAGCCTATGGAGCTCCTTGCCACCACTTGGTGTTGCCCTGGGCCCCCGGAGGCCATGGCCTCCAGCCTGGGGCCTCGCATAGCTGGCTAAGGCATTGTGATGCCTTGTGCCACATTGCTGAAGTTACCTGGAGCTCCTTCCCTCAGACGAGCCTCATCCCGAGCTTCCCAGCCACTGCTGCGATCTCCCTTCCCCATCACGGGCTTCTAAAAGCCCTCGGAGGTCCTTGCTGGCCAGACTGATGCCGATAGGCTCCAACCTAGCCAGCCTTGTTAAACTAATCCACCTCCCTCCCCCTCCAGCCTCCAGCAAACAGCACTCACCTCCTTCAGATGCCTTCTGCCTTGCTTGTGCTGCATCCAGCTCATCGTTGATGCCTGCCTGCTTTTTTCAATTGATTAAATAAGTGGCTTTTTTTTTCTTTTTTAAATTAGGGCAGGGGTCTTCAAACTCAGCAAGTTTTAAGACTTGTGGACTTCAATTCCCAGAATTCCTGAGCTAACATGACTGGAGGAGGAATTCTGGGAGTTGAAGTCCACAAGTCTTAAAGCTATCAAGTTTGAAGTCCCCTGATTTAAAACAAGGGTCTTCAAACTTGGAGGAGGAATTTTAGGAGTTGAAGTCCACAAGTTTTAAAGCTGTCAAGTTTGCAATCCCCTGATTTAAAAAAACAGTAAGTGTGTTAATTTTTTTTTCCTAAAAAAATAGTCATATAAAATTTGGGAAATTTTAGCTGCTTTTCTATTTTTAGAAATCAGCTGCTTTGTGAGGTTGTCATTGTGTGTGTATGGAAGTTCTTTTAAATTGTGTGAAATGTTATGTGCCTATAAATTAGAGCTATATTTTTAGATTTTTCCAGATGTATCTATTTTGTGAGTGTGTGTTTGTGGTTTTCAGTTGTGTAGGGAGTATGTTTTCAGTTGTGTAGTTTGTGGGTCTTGGCAGCAGACCCACAAAACTACACAACTGAAAACACACTCCCTACACAACTGAAATCTATGCATGCACATGCACACACACACGCACACAGCAGATACAGCTGGAAAAAATCTAAAAATACAGCTTTAATTTATAGGCACATAACAATATGTCCTAGCATTCTTTGATATTGATGCTTGCAGCATGCAGGCCAGGTGACATTTTACGTGAAGTCCAGCTGCTTTTATGGTTTCTGAGAAAATTAGTAACTTGTTTTGGGGTATAACACTTCACCATTATTAAAGCTGGTTTTAACATGTTGAGATTTCTGGAGCTGAGCCGGCTTGATGAGTTTGCAGTGCTCATGATTGCCCTACTTTTGTTCTTGCCTGGGTCTTTTGTCTTTCCTATCATGGTGGTTAATTCTGCCAGCTATCAGGAAAAGGGGACCTCCAGGTGATTTACCTTAATAATGGCTGTACTTTAGTGGTGCTTTTTGTTGTCTTGCTTGTTTGCCTGGGGGTTTCTTAAAGGCAGAAGGGCTGAGATTTCTGGTGTGAGGTTTTGGGTCCTTGGGGGAACAATCCATAGTTTTTATTGCAGTGGCTTTGTCTTGGGATTAAGTAAAAATATAGTTTTTATCTGCAGTATTTTTTTTGGGGGGGAGGGGTGTATGCTTTCAAAGTTATCTACTCATTAACAATGATCAAATACTAATATTTGCTTATCCTTTTTACTGAACTTTCCTTATATAATTGGTGTTTTCTTTTATACTTTTACATTTCTGATGAACTTCTGTTTCTGTTAGTTAGCCATTGATAAAAGAAATCCCATATTAAAAAGTATTCTAAGCCTTCTCCTTGATTGTAAATTTGTAATTGTTAATTTATTCATTTTTGCACATTCTAATATTTTAATTCATTTTCATATCTTTTTTCCATTGTTGTGCAAACACAATTCTAGCAGCTGTTGTATGTGTAAAATTAAATGAATCCAACAAAATATTTCTGGTTTTAAATTCAGAATGCCCTCTGTTGGGATTTGAAGTTGAGCTTATATTCTGATTGGTTGTCAGACTCCCATGGGGCCATGCAGGGGCAACTCTATAGGCTGTCCTGAGTCCCAGACTTGATTGAGCCTTGCTGGATGATGATGTAATGAGAGGGCTTTGGGCAATTCCTAATATAGCTCTACTTGGAGTAGATCTTTGTTATGTAAAATAGACTGGCTTAGGCCAGAATAATGGCCCATTAGCAAAGGTTGGGGGGGGCTGAGTTTCTGCCTTTCTTGGGTTTTTACTTTTCTTTTTAGGGGAAATATTCCATCCAGCCAGTCACATGACCGCCAAACCATGCCCAAGCAGTCACATGACCGCAAAGCCATGTCCAGCCAGTCACATGACCACCAACCCACACCAAGCCAGTCACATGACCACCAAGCCATGCCCACCAAATAAGCCACACTCACACAGTTACGTGGCACCCTAGGCCACACCCACAAAATAGGCCACGCCCACAGAATGGTAGTAAAAATTTTGAATACCACCACTGATCTCTACTGACAATTATTTCATTATATATTCTCCTATTTATATTGTAAAGTAGGAGATTTAATATTTTATTTTACTTTATAAAAAAAGACTGCTTATTTCTACAGTTGTCTTTTAAAATTAAAGTCATACAAGGATGATATCAAGCTCAAAATTACTCTGTTAAAAAAAAAAAAACTATGCTTTTCAATCCATTCTCCAGTTTGGGAGAAATTTGAAAGTTTAATTAAAAATTGAAGTTTTTCATGTGGTTTTGAACTTGAGGCTATGTATATTATGTCTCTCCATCCTCATCCCCTTAACTAATCAGTTCTGTTCTTGGATTAATTATTATTTTTATTTATATGTCTATCCCTCTTTCTTTAGTGGCTTGAGTGATTAACCAAAAAGAAGAAAAAAAACCTTTAAACATGAAAATACTTTAATAAAACCTATAACGGTGATTGAGAACAATTCCTATCAATAATTCATCAAAGATGTACATTTAAAATATATGCTTTACCATATATTTTAGTTTAATTTAGTTTAATTCTCTATGCTGTAATAATTGAAACAAACACTTGTGTTGTGCAATATTGATATCATATTCAAAAAGGAGATCCAGCAACTAAGAGTCAGATTAACCAATCTATTATTAGTTTCTCTCTCTCTCTCTCTCTCTCTCTCTCTCTCATACACACACACACACACACACACACACAAAAGTCAGAGTGTCTGTCTGTGTTTCTATGTGTATGTCTGAGTTTCCGTGTGTCTGTGTGTATATATGTATGTATATGTGTATTTATACATATAAATATACATATAGATATGCATACATACAAAGATATAAAGATACATACATACATATATACATACATACGTACATAAAAGATTTTAGGCAAGAAACACCACACCAGGGTTATAGGAGTTGCTGCTTAAGAATGCTTTTAAACATTTTGGAATTCTTCAAATAAAGGATTAGGAAATCCTCCATAATCATAATCCTATCGTGAAATGTGGAAAGGAAATTCTGAAGAACTTATTCAAATCAGAACCTTTGGCAAATGGGCAAAAAAATGGGTTTAATATAATGCTAGATAAATTGGATAATGTATGGACAAAGCGACTAAAATTTACATTATAGTTTGAAAGAAAACTTTTATAAAATGATGTACTTGTACTTGACTACTTATAGACCAGCAAAAATGTATAAAGAGATGTCGACATCACCTTGTCAAGGTAAGCTAAGCTAAGCTAAGCTATTTAATGAGTGTATGGGATGTAAAGTTTACTTCTGTCCCCTCTGTCTCTTTTTTTCTTTTTCCCATTAACAAAAATAAAGAAATACATCCAAGTTCACAAATGACCAAATGACCACAGCCTAAAAAGTTTTGAAAGAGTAGCTTTGATATCCTTGTTTCTCATACTATAAATTAACGGATTTAGCATGGGTGGAAGTATGGAATAAATTAATGTAATTATGAAATCAAGATTTGATGGTCTGTTAGAAGTCGGTCTTAGATAAGCAAAGAAGACAGTAAATAAAAATATAGAGAAGACACTAAGGTGTGGCACACAAGTGGAGAATGCCTTTTTCCTTCCTTGAACAGAAGGAATTTTCAGAACAGCTGAAAATATTTCTACATAAGAAATTATTACAAAAGCAAAACACCCAGTTGATAATACAGCACTAAATGCTACAACTCCAATTTCAGTAATATATAAATCAGAGCAGGCAATCTTAAGTAAATGAGGAATTTCGCAATAAAACTGATTGACAATATTAGAGCACAGAGGAATAGTAAATGTTTTAGTAGTGTGCAATGTAGCATTGAGGAAAGTGGCAATCCACACACTGCAAATCATTTTGGTGCAGGCCTTCCTATTCATTATCATTTCATACTGTAGAGGACTGCAAATGGCAACATACCTATCATATGCCATGACAGTGAGCAAGGCAACATCAGAACCCAGGAAGAAGACAAACAAGAGGACTTGAGCAACACACCCTGAGTAAGAAATATGTCTTGTATTTGTAACAGAATTAAAAACAGCTTTGGGGATGATAACTGAAACAGAACCAATGTCTTGCATAGCTAAATTCATTAGGAAGAAGTACATGGGAGTATGAAGATGGTGGTCAAAAACAACAGCAGAAATGATGACAAGATTCCCTGTTACCGTCATTAATATAATATTAGTAACAAAGTTATATATATAACCTGTAGCTCCCAAATCTTTGAAAATTGCAAAAGAAAAAAGATGGATGTGTTGTTTTCCATTCTTGTTCATGAATCATGATATATCTGGGGGGAGGGAGGAAAGTAGTGAAGTTAAATATTTTCTATTCAATTAACTTTCAATGGATTTCATGAGCAGCTGACCAGTTTTCCATAAAATTAAACCTCTATTTGCAAATGGACTAAAAACATTCTAAGCTACATCATCTGTTTACTTTTCAATATAGGATGTATACCAGTATCCACTGGTATTATAACTAGCTAAGTTGACACAGTTTTGGCAACATTCACATCTATTAAAATTGCCACCTTATTGTGGCTGTAGGAGTTCTATTTAAAGGATGATCTTTAGCATTTACCAATTCTACAAAGCAAGAAATATCGGTGCTTCTTAGCCCTACCATATGAAATATAGAATGGAAATTTTAAAGACTTCCTTCATTTCTAAATGTTATTAAAATCTTAATGAAATTAAAACATATAGATAAGTTCTGATTTGATTTAAACTTAAAGAGTAATTTAATCTACAGTACACTGACCAGATAAAATTAAATGAATGACTCACCATCTTTATTCAAAAAGATTTTTCCCTATTGTCTTTGTGCTGCCACCAATAAAAATGTATGCTGTCAAGCTATCAATAAGAATTTATCCATTTTCCAATTTCTCTTGACATTTCTTCTATTAAACATTAGTCTCCCCTGACCACAATAGAACATAGGTTTTACTATATTGTTTGGGACCTATCCCAAGGGTCTATATTACTCTAGCTGAAGAATTCTGCAGAGGATAAAATCAGTAATATTCTAATTTGCAAAACTGATAACTGAAGAGGATGCATCAAAATAATTGAACATTAACACATTCTCTGTCAGTTTTTGTATAATAGAAATCTAAAATTCTGCCATTTGAAAGTGTTTTAGGTTACATTAGCTTCTTTACAGTTATGAGTTTAGGTGTTGAAAACAATTACAGTTATTTAAAAATGAGGAAAATGTTGTTTATCTATCTATCTATCTATCTATCTATCTATCTATCTATCTATATCAAAATTGTCCTATTCATATATAACTTTATATGCATTTTGTTATATATAAATACACACACACACATACATATACATACACACACATACATATACAATGTTTTCTTCAGTTTTAAATAATTATTTTTACAGTTTTAACACACACACACACACAAATACAATGGGGGAATAAATAATAAAAATAGAGATTGATAATACTCCATTTTTTGGATAGACAGTAACTACATTGGGAGGGCTGATTGTCAAAATTCAATGGGTTATTATTATTATTATTATTATCATCATCATCATCATCATCATCATCATCATTATCATCATCCACAAAAAAACAACAGTGTACACAGCAAACGAGATAACTATTCTGGGTTTCATAAAAAAATCACTAGTCAAACATTTCCCAAGTGTTTTGGACTGCATGATGTATAGGCGGATTATGTGAGCAGATCCCAGTAAGGTGGCCTTCTGCAGCTGACCAATGGTGATTTTGTCAGCACCAATTGTTTTCAAGTTCTTGCCTAGGTCTTTAGGCACAGCACCCAGTGTGCCGATTACCACTGGAACCACCTTTGGTTTATGCCAAAGTCTCTGCAGTTCAATTCTCAAGTCCTGATATCTGGTGACTTTTTCAAGTT
The DNA here is from genome assembly GCA_023653725.1 of Bungarus multicinctus. NCBI lineage: Eukaryota > Metazoa > Chordata > Lepidosauria > Squamata > Elapidae > Bungarus > Bungarus multicinctus. The sequence continues at coordinate 113,615,681 of CM042840.1, forward strand.
GTTTCTCGTCGATTCTGCTATCACCAGGTATGGCAATGTCAACGATCCACACTTTTTTCTTATCCACAATCATGATATCCAGAGTATTGTGTTCCAAAACTTTGTTAGTCTGTATTTGGAAGTCCCACAGTAGTTTTGCATGCTCATTTTTGATCACTTTTTCAGGCTTATGATCCCACCAGTTCTTTGCTACAGGCAGATGGTAGTTGAGACACAAGTTCCAGTGGACCATCTGAGTGATTGTGTTGTGATGTTGTTTGTAGTCAGTCTGAGCTATTGTCTTGCTACAGCTCAGTATATGATCAATGGTTTCATCCACTTCTTTGCAGAGTCTGCATTTGGGGTCATCATCAGATTTTTCTATTCTGGCTTTGATTACATTCATTCTGATGGCTTGTTCTTGGGCTGCAAGAATCAGGCCTTCTGTTTCTTTCTTCAGTGTTCCATTGGTCAACCATAACCAGATCTTTTCCTTGGATCTTTTCAAGGAACTGTCCATGCAGTGTTTTGTTACACCAGCTGTCAGCCCAAGTTTGCATCGATGTTTTTCTATATTGATTCTTGGTTTGCTGCACTTTGAGCAGCTTCCTCTTGTTGACCTCCCTCAAAGCTGGTTCAACACTGTCTTTCACATAATCTGCCAGAGCATGCTTCTGTTCTTCGACTGTCTGTTTCACTTGCAAAAATCTCTGCCGCCTGCTTTTCTGGGCAAATATAGCCTATTGACATCACTACGTGTGTGCAGAGCATAGTGTATGGTCATCAGTTTTCTTGTTTTCCTATCCAAGCTGTCCAGCTCTGCCTGTGTCTAGTTTATGATCCCAGCAGTATATCTGATGACGGGTATGGCCCAGGTATTTATAGCCTTGATGGTGTTACCACCATTCAGTTTGCTTTTTAGAAGTTTTCTGACCTTTTGTGTGTATTCTTTGTTGACCACATTTTTCACTTGCCGTGCTTGATATTATCCAGCTGCAGTATGCCCAGGTATTTGTATGCTTTGGGTTGGTAGCACTTGATGGTTTGTCCATTGGGCATTTCAATTCCATCACTTTCTATGATCTTCCCTTTCTTCAGTGCCACCGTGGTGCATTTGTCCAGGCCAAACTCCATGCTGATGTCGTTGCTGAAAATTCAAACTGTATTGGTCAGTGACTGGATTTCAATTTCTGATTTTTCGTATAACTTCAGATCATCCATGTATAGCAGGTGAGAGATTTTCTGTGAATTTTTAGCAGTTTAATAACCCAGGTTAGTTTTCTGTAAAATTGTTGACAGGGGGGTCATGGCAATGATGAACAGCAGAGGTGACAAAGAATCACCATGGAAAATCCCTCTTTTGATGTTGACCAGTCCGTAGTTTTCACTTCCAATAAACAGTTCTGTTTTCCAGTGCTTCATTGCATTTGCAGTGAAAGTACCAATGCACTTGCATATTCTGATGACATCCTGGCCCTTAATGATCCAGCTGTGCGGTAGCAAATCAAATGCTTTCTTGTAGTCAATCCAAGTTGTATACAGATTTACTTTTCGGCTTTTGCAGTTCTCTAAAATCATTTTGTCAATCAGGAGCTGATTTTTTGTGCCTCTGCTTCCTTGTTTGTTTTCTTTCTGCTCTCCTGGAAATATGTTATTTGCTTCTCGGTAGTCCTGGATCCTCTCAGCTATGATACCGGTCAGCAGCTTGAACATGGTTGGCAGACACATTATTGGCCTGTAATTTGCAGGTGTTGCCCCTTTTGCTGGATCCTTCTGTATCAAACAGGTTTTCCCAGTTGTTAACAATTCACTGATGTTTCCTGTCTGCAGCATCTCATTGAATTGTTTGGCCATTTTCCCATGCAGGCTGGTCAGGTATTTGAGCCAAAAGCCAGGTGATGTCCAGTTCTTGACTTTTTTCACCCTGTTGCTTATCATTTCAGTAGTTATTTCTAGTTGGTCCGTTTTGTTCTTGGAGAATTTCATCTCAAAGTCTCTGATCCACCCAGCATTTTTGTTGTAACATTTCTCAGTCTCCCATAGGTCTTTCCAAAACTGAGTAGTTGTTGTTTTTTCAGGTTTTTCAATTTTTGTATCCACCATCTGATTCAGACAGATCTTTGGTCTGATAGGAACAATTGATTTTGTTTGTACTAGATGACTCTGGCTTCGCATCTTTCAATTTTTCTTGCTGTTGCTGTTGCTGTTATCTGCTGCTTCACAATTTCCAATGCTTCATCAATTTTTCTTGTGCTGAGCCCATATTTTTTTATCAGATGTTTCTTGATCTTGCTGTTCTTTTTCTCCTGTAAATGCTTCAAGTTGCTTGCATCTGCTCACAGGCTCTTGATTTTCAACTCCAACCTGATTTTCCACTGTGGTTTTCCAGTCGATTTTCTAGGAGGCTGCGGTTGTTGAATCCCCAGTTCTTCTGTTACTATGACTGCTGTACTGTAGGCAAGCTGATTTGTTTGTTCAATTGATGTTATCTGGACTGCTGCAAGTGCATAGGTTGCATCTATCATCAATGGTGCCAAATGTTTTCTAGGCACAGTCTTCAATGTTGGAAGCCTTCTTCTTTATGCATTTGTTGCAGTCTGTGCCAAGATTTTAGCTTTCAGTTCTTGCTGCTTGCATTTTCTTCAAATTCAGGCTGTTCAGTTGCTCCAGATGTTATTAGAGTATTTTCTGCTGCCACTTCAGCAGTCTGCTGTTCAGCAGCCTGTGTTCCCATTTCACAATTTTTCTGTATTTCTTCAAGTTTGACTTCACTGAGCACTTTGTTCTGAATGATGAATCGTCATTGATCGGCTAATCATAATTCAGTTATCCTTTAGTCTGGATATTCTTGTTTCCATAACTTTTACATCCTTTTTTGGTAACCTCGTTTTTCTGGTTCTCCTTTATAGTAGCATTTCATTACAGTGCGGTTCTCTGACATGGTGTATTTCTGCCACTTCTGAGGTTGTTCAGCTTCCAGTAGCCCTGCAGACCCATGCCCTGGTTGCACAGCTATGGGACCCATGGCCTGTAGCCCACTTGTTGATGGATGCCCAGATTCCCCAGCACCCGACGTGATCCTTGTTAACCCGGGCAATGACTGAGCCAGTATAGGCTTCGTTCAGTTGGGTTTCACCATGATTCATTGCATGGGTTGTTGGGTGCACTCAGTTCTGCTCCTCAGCTTAGACCTCTCTGACATGGTTGGACCTGCTGATAGTTTACACTATCACCAGCACAGCTCTCAGCTTCATTGGAACAGTTAAGCACCCTGCCACGTCAAGGCTGCACCCCATGGGGGGATGATGATGATGATTGCTTAAAATCACAAAACCAATAATTAAATCAGTGGTCTTGAACTGAGGAGGCAAAGTTAAAGCTATAGGCTTGCCTTAATTGCATAGATTGGAACATTTTTGAAGATTCCTCTGCAGACTTGGATGAACTCAAAGATACTATAACATCATATGTTAGTTTTTGTGAAGACCTATGTATGCCAACCAAAAACCTGCAAATACACAGTAATAACAAGCCTTGGATCACAGCTAAACTCAAGCAGCTGCATCATGCCAGAGGGGAAGCCTACAGGAAAGGAGATAGAATGCTGGATAATAAGACCAGAAATGTATTAACAAAAGAGATAAGAGCAGCAAAAATAAACTACTATGAAAAGCCAAAGAATCAGTTCTCAAAAAATGAACCAACAAATATGTGGAAAACTCTTAAAAATATCAGTGGTTACAGCAAACTTCCTTTCCATGCTGAAGGAATTGACAAGTGAAGAGTTTTCTTTAGGGCAGGAACTGCAACAGAAAAGGCATGTTCCCTAGCTCCCATAAAATGGCAATGTTTAAGAGAAAAGAATAGGAATGTATTCACCTTATCTAACTTTGTACAATGGGAAGATGAAAATAAATCAAATGTTTGCTAACAATATTGTATTGATACATAACATAGTGATTCTATAACACTATTGATGGAAGACAAAACTGAAATGTAATAAGGAACATGAATGCAGATGAAAGACACTTTGTATATTAATTAACAGGCTTTAATATCATATCTAAGAAGGTAATTGGGTGGGATTCTACCAGTTTGGACCAGTTCTATAGAACCGGTTGTTATGATTCTGTGCAGTTCGGAGAACCGGCAAATCACACCACTGGCTGTCCCTCCCCTTCCCACCCATCCCAACCAGGAGGCTTCCCTGAAGCCCAGTCAAGGGTGGTATTCAGGGGGTTGGGGGAGGGAAAAGTGGCCTGAGAGCAGAGCTGAACCTTCCTTAGGATTGAACCTTCTATTTTTCAGACAGCAGATTGCAGAAAGGTAGATCTGGGCATGAAGCTGTGATTCTGCAAGCAGTTCGATCTGCCTACTTGCTTTGCCTGATTTTGGGTAAAAGTTGCTCTTTTTAAAAAATAAAAAATTCAATGTTTACATATATATTTACAATATTTACATACAAGCCATGCCCAGCCAGTCACATGACTACCAAGCCACACCCACAAATTAGGCCATTCTCACAGAACTGGTTGTTAAGAAATTTGAATACCACCCCTGAAGGTAATTCATAATCAGTATCTTAATACACAATATTGTTTTACACTTAATATTTTTCTTATTAATTATACTTTCTTATAAGCAGTACAACAATAAAAGAATCATGAAAACAAGGGGGGCATTGAGAAATTTGACTGAAAATCCTATAACAAATATACTGGATATTTATTAGGAACAATTTGTAATTTATAAGTAAAACACATCTCCGAAGTCAAACAAATCAAAGACACTATGATTAAACAGATGCAGAACTTCCTAACAGACAGGAAGCAGCAGGTGAAGCTAGGCGAAATCACATCCGATATCTGTACAATCAGCACAGGGCCCCCCCAAGGCTGTGTGCTATCTCCACTTCTCTTCTCCCTATATACCAATGACTGCATCTCAAATGATCCATCTGTTAAAATACTGAAGTTTGCTGATGACACAACAGTCATTGATCTTATTCGAGACAACGATGAATCTGCATACAGACAGGAGGTTGTACAACTTGCCTCGTGGTGTAACCGGAACAATCTGGAACTGAGCACACTCAAAACCATAGAAATGGTGGTAGACTTGAGAAGAAATCTTCCCATACTACCACCTCTTACAATACTAGACAACACAGTATCAACAGTAGAGACCTTCAAATTTCTAGGTTCTACTATATCACATGACCTAAAATGGATACCTAACATCAAAAACGTCATCAAAAAAGCACAACAAAGAATGTTCTTTCTGCGCCAACTCAGAAAGCTCAAAGTGCCCAAGGAGCTGCTGATCCAGTTCTACAGAGGAATTATTGAGTCTATCATCTGCACCTCTATAACTGTCTGGTTTGGTTCTGCAACCCAACAGGACAGACGCAGACTTCAGAGGATAATTAGGTCTGCAGAAAAAACAATTACCACCTACCTGCCTTCAATCGAGGACCTGTATACTGAACGAGTCTAAAAGAGGGCTGTGAAAATTTTTACAGAACTCTCACATCCTGGACATAAACTATTTCAACTCCTTCCCTCAAAACAACACTATAGAGCACTGCTCACCAGAACAACTAGACACAAGAACAGTTTTTTCCCAAAAGCCATCACTCTGCTAAACAAATAATTCCCTTAACACTGTTCAACTATTTACAAAGTGTACACTACTACTACTGTTAATCTTCTCATCACTCCTTATCACCCATCCCCTCCCACTTGTGACTGTAACTTTGTTGATTGTATCCTCTGTTTCCTAGTATGATTATCATTAAGTGTTGTACATTATGATTCTTGATTCTTAACAAATGTTCCTTCTTTATGTATACTGAGAGTATTTACACCAAGACAAATTTTTAAAAGTGGGAAAGTACAAAAACTTTACTTCTGAAATTATAAGTGAGAACGAGAACAAAATATTTTCAAAGTGGTAAATCATTCACAAAGATAAAATATTCTTCTATTGAAAAACATTGATTCCCTTTTCAGAATAATAACTAACCTTCATGTCAGAGGAATGAAAGGAAAATGGCAGCTACAAATAGAACATTTTGTCCACTCTCTCTCTTTTCAGAGTTCATATCTCAAAATAATGTTTTTTGGTAATTTACATTCGTTCTTTTATTTTCTATATATGTCTGCTATATAATAGTTAATAACATAAAGTTAAAAAAAATCTTTATCATAAAAACCATTAGGTTACAGACACATAAAAGCAATTGTTCTACATGACTTCTAAACATTCAACAACATTCAACAACATTCAACAACATTCAAGAACATATTTCCCACTTAATAGAATTTCTAGACAGACATACAAATTTGATTTGAATGAATGAATCATAAAAAATCATTAAAAAGAAATACAGAACAAAAGAGTATGTTATAGTATAAAAGGTTTATAAAATATATGTTTTAGAATGCATATATATATTTCAAGAAATAATCTCTTAAATAATAAGGAATATATAACATTTTTTCTTTAAACAAAAAGGCATAACTAATTTCATTATATTATTATTCAACTCTCTTTCTGATACAAAATTCAATACTGGATGCTTCTGTACAATCATAACAGATTTTCAGAACCTAGTTTTAATGTTATACACATTAATTAACCATAGTTATGCACTAACTATGTAAAACTGTAGTGGCAAGACAAGTCCTGTAGATGGCAGTAATAACAGCAAACTGCACTATAGTTCCTAAACAGGCCTCTTTCCCTTATCTCACTCTCAGACTGGTGAGTCCCGAACTAATAATTATGTAACCTTGTATTTATCAACCAGATGTTACAAAGTTGTCACGAGCAGGCATATGATTCCACCTTCTAAGATCATTATATTTCTCAAGGATTGGTTAAAAGTTTCACCAATGCTACATCTATTATCTAAATGTAACCAATCCCAACACTGTATCTATGCTACCTTTTTCTTCTGTAAAAAGTCATATAAAAGGTAATAAATGCTGCCCAGGCAATCAGACATTTTTGGACACTGAAATGACTGGTCTCTGAATCCCACAAGTGGCACCAGAACAGGGACTTAGCCCTCAGAGCAAGGACAACAACCCTATGGGGTCGCAATTACCAACATATTTACCACCATCTGGAACAGACTCCTAAAGTACACACCTTCCTCCTACGGGACTATTAAGTGGTAAGTATGGGTTGCAATCTATCCCAGCATCAGCAAAACCATGTTCAGGAACTCAGATTCCTGCTACATAAGTCAGGGGTCATAGCACCCGAAGCGGAAATAAAGAAGTTGGTGTTGGAGATAGGGAAGCATTCTCTTTGGTACCCTGAGCATGGAACGTTCAAGCTACAGGATTGGATAAAGATAGGGCATATTTTACATCTAGAACCCAGGGCTCCAGTTCAAACATTGCATCGATGGTATCAGTGCCGTTGAGCTGTGGAAAAATTTGGCTTAGATGTCTCAGCAGGGCAAGGATTGACTACGGATTATAATCAGGTGAAAATTGTCACCCCAAAACCTTCCTTAAATGAACCTTCACCTCCTTTGGAAGATAATAAATCTTTTGCCTCTCCACAGCCAGCGTACTCCCATAAGACAAATATTAAAGGAACAATTAGAAAAAGGGGGAGATTCAAGCTAGAAACCCAGGACAGGGACACATAAATTTATTTGTTTAAAATTTTTATGTTTAATCTTTTATAATTATTTAATGCTTAAGAAAATAGAACAATGGATGTAACTACAATGCAGGCAACTGCTCTCTTCTGATGCATTAGATGGCAGAATTGAATATAGAAGGCATGCCCCATTGAGTTCAATGATATAAAGTTAGCTCTGCTGTTCAGAAGCATGAAATGAGACACAGATCCATGTTAAAAATAGAGCCCCTCCATAAAGTACCATGTTTCTCCAACAATACGCCCCCTCAATAGGAAGACCCAGCATGTTTTCTAGGCATGAAATGAAATTAAGCCCCTCTCCCCAAATTTAGGCCTAGTTTAAAACATGCAAAATTGGGGGGGAGGGCAGGGGGGAAATTGCCTTTAACAGTGCCCCATGGGCAGTCACGCCTCATCACCAGCCGCTCCTAACGGCCGATCATGGCCGAGCGCAGAGTGATTGCTATCTCTGCCAAGTGCCTTTGCTGCAGACCCGGGTATGGTGCTGATTGCAGGCCGGGTCAGCAGGTGGGTGGTGGTGCGTGAATGTCAACCTTGGCAGGGCATTTTAAATCATGAGACCTTCGGCACCTGCCACTGCTGCTTCCTCTGCTGCTCTTGTCTTTCCTTCGCATTCCTCCACCGGCAGCATTTCAACCACTTCTTGGGCGGGGAGCTGCCTCCATAGCTTCCACAGTTTCCACCGGTGCTGGTGAGAGAACAGCGGCAGTGCCAGCGGGAACCATGGAAGCATTTCAGCTGCTTCTCAGGCAGGAGAGGCGCCTCTGTGGCTTCCACAGTTCCTGCCAGCGTGAGAACAGCAGCAGTGCTAGTGGAACTTTGGAAGTGTTTCAGCTGCTTCTCGGGTGGGGGAGCTGCCTCTGTGGCTTCCACAGTTCCTGCCAGTGCTGCCACTGTTCTCGCACCAGCTGGAACTGTGGAAGCCACAGAGGCGGCTCCCCCACTCGAGAAGCAGCTGAAACGCTTCCATGGTTCCTCCGGCACTGCTGCTGTTCTCGTGCCCACAGGAACTGTGGAAGCTACAGAGGTGGCTCTCCCGCCCAAGAAGCAGCTAAAATGCTTCCACGATTCCACCGGCACTGCCGCTGTTCTCGCACCAGTGGGAACTGTGGAGGTCACAGAGGCGGTTTCCCTATCTGAGAAGCAGCTGAAACGCTTCCACGGTTTCTGCCGGTGCTGCTGCTGTTCTCTTGCCAGTACCGGCGGGAACTGTGGAAGCTATGAAGGCAGCTCCCCACCTGAGAAGTGGCTGAAATGCTGCCGGTGCAGGAATGTGAAGGAAAAGCAAGAGCGGCGGAGGAAGCAGCAGCGGCGGATTTTCACCATTTGTTGTCTGTTTGACAGGAATGCTTCTATCCAGTTATGCAGTTGTCCAGAGATACCATAAGATTTTAGTTTTAGGAACAGTTTGTTATGTACCACTGAATCAAAGGCTTTACAGAAGTCTGTGTAGATTGCTTCTTTTGCTTTGCCCTGATCGAGTTGTGTAGTCCATATTTTTCTGCAGTGTAAGAGTTGCAGATTACAGGATAGTTCTTTTCTGAAACCAATTTTTTTATTAGAGAGTAGGTTGTTTGTCTCTAAGTGGAGGATAATAGATTGGTTAATAATTGATTCCATGACTTTACAGGGGATGCAGCATAAGGAGATTGGTCTGTAATTTTCAACTAGGCTGGGGTCTCCCTTTTTGAAGATGGGGATGACCGTGGCTTTGACCATAGTTTTGGGAAGGAGCTGGTCCTGAAAGATTTTTCAAAGATTATGCTTAGAGGTTCAGCTATGGCAGTGGATAGCTTTTTTAAGAAGTAGGCACATATTCCGTCCATTCCAATAGATAGAGATGGTTTTAGATTGCGCAGTGCTTTTTCAACAATGTCTTCTGTAAAATCGATATGTATTAGATCATTGTAGTTGTCTGTGGTTCGGCTAGGAAATACTGGGCATGATCCATTGCTGTTTACAAATACTAAGCCAAAGAATGTGTTAAAGAGGTTGGCTTTAATAGTGTTGTCATTGAAGTCTTTACCATTAGGTCTTTTCAGAGGTGGGGTGGACCTTGAGTCTTTTAGTTTGTTGTTTATAAAATTGTAGAAAGTGTGGGTGGAATTGGTGCGTAGAAGTTTTTCTTCTTGTTTAATGTGATAATTGGTGCATTCAGTTTTTATCTGGCGGCATAAATTTTTGTATCGGCTTTTGAAGTTGGCAATGTGACCAGATTTGTTTTTCCACCAAAGTGATTTATTTTTGGATTAAAGCTTCCTTATTGTTTTGGGTAATTTGTTTTTTCTGGTTTTGGGAGTTGTTAATGGTACATATAGTTTGATGACTCTTTTGACTTCAAGTAAAAATATGTTGTAATGGTCTTCTACAGAATTGCATCCAGAGAATAGAAATTGCCAATCAAGGGATGAGAGATCATTATTTATAAGATTATAAGATCATAGTTACCTTTTTTGAAATTATAATTGGGGATTCTGTCATTGTGATGATTTTTATATGGACCTATGTTGAGACAAAAGTCAGATATGTTGTGGTCACTGTTGGAAAAGGGTTCTTTAATTTGTATTCTGTAAATTGAATTCAAACTATTGCAGAAGATGAGATCGACGCAGTTGTTAAGTCTAGTGTTATTGGTTACTAGTTGTTCTAGTCCCAGATTTGTTATTGCATTGTAGAAGGTTGCATGTGTAGGTTCAGTTGTACATTTGTTAAGAGTCCAGTTAATATGAGGTAGATTGAAGTCACGAAGAAAGATGAAAGCATGTGGGCAGGATGCTGCCCATATTAGTAGTGTATTTAGCTTGTTTGCATGTTCGATGTCATAATCATGGGCTCTGTAACATAGTAAGAACTGAAATGTGATATTTAAGGACAGTTCACAGATGATGGTCTCAGGAATAGCAAGCTCCTGGGTAACTTGGATGTTTTTTAGATGTAGGGACTTTTTATAGAAGATAGCAACACCACCTCCTCTACAGATTTCACAATCTGATCGGTAAACATGATAGTCTCTTACTGTGCTAATGGAGTCAGAGAGATGGGTTGAGCCATGTTTCACAGACAAATATAATGTCAAATTTAGCCGTATTTAGTAAGAGGAGAAATTCAGGTATTTTATTTACAAGGCTTCTTGCATTGAGTAGCTTGCATATAAGGCCAGTTGTAGCTGGAATAGAGGTAGTTAGGGGCATGCATGCCTAGTTTTGAGTGATGATGGATTGGATGGAGTAGGGTTGGATGTGGAATTATGGGTTATGTGACTTTCTTTTGATGCAATCAGCTCAGTAGTCAATGTATAGGTCCTTTTCTCCATTGTCTAGACAGTTTTTGAGTTCTACGTGGAGTTCACGGGAGCGGATTCTTTGCAATATGGATAAGTTTGGTCTTGAGCGACTATCCAATATAGATAAGTTTGGTCTTTTTTGTGGTTGGGATTGGTTTTTGCAATGTAATTTATTGTATGAATGAATATGCATTTGCTGGACTTTTTTTTGCATACAACTCTACAAAATCTTGGGGCCACAGAGCTGTCACTGTATTTGTACCCATGGCCATCTCTGATTATTTCAATGATATCTTCAGGAGAGATGTTTGTTGTATTATGATATCACAAACTTTGGTGATGTTATCTGATTCATTGGTGTCTTTGAGACCAAATAAGATGGCATTTGGACGTTTCTGTTCATGTTCCATGATGTCTCTGATGAGTAATTATTTGAAGGGATAGTAATTGTTTGTGGCTGTGGTTTGGTGGTTATTTTTGGTTGTAGTTGTGATTGTAGTTGAAGTAATGGTTGTGGTTGTTGTGGGTGTGTGGATGCATGTGTGGGTGTGTGTTGTGGGTGTGTGCATGCATGTGTGGGTGTGGGTGGGTGGGTGTGAATCACAATGTGTTACTTTCTACATTTTAAATATTTATGTACTTTTGGTCCCTTACAAACCTGATGGTTGTGGAGAACTTGGCGTTCAGTTTTATTTTTTTAATATCCTTTCAGCTTATACAGATCCAATAGTTTGAGAATTGTAATTAACACATGCATCAAGTAGAAAGTAAACTTTCTTCTCTGGGCTCTCATCATTGATTCACATTAACTTTCAGAATGAATCCCCCAGGAACAAAGTTTTTAGTCTCTGCTGAACTACTGTGAACAAGTTCTGACAAACATTATACTTTATTCATAATAATATATATCCCGTAGTTGTCACATGATATACAAGTGCAGAAAAGCCTTTTGATTGTCTGAAAGAGAAAAAGAGAGGAAAGGATGATGTGTAGCATATATGGCCTCATGAGTGGCCAAAAGAACACACTGATTTGAAGGACCCAAAGCTAGAGAAGAAATTCTATCTGGAAATAAAATATATGAAGAGAGAAAGTAAGATGTATGTTTTCATAATTTTATTGATATACTGGATATTGTTCTTAAAACAGAACAAAATTTATTATGTACTCAGATATATATAAAATATATAAATAATGTATTTATATACTATCAACACCTAATATATTTCTGTAGAATATTTCTGTAAATATTTCATTATCTCTATTGAGCCCATGTAGTATGCCTAGTCTACACAGGTTTATCATGCCAAATAAATCACACCAACCAAATTACATATCCTATCTGATGCCTGTAAAATAAATGTGTATCTATGTTCGACACTGAATAATTTTGGATAGAGAAGAATACTGTGGAATGTCATAATATATTACAGTAGAGTACAATTAAGTAGTAAGATTGTTATCCTCAATGAATCTCACGATATCCTCTTCCCTTCCCACAAATTTATCAAGAGCACAACTTAAATGCACAAAAAACAAGGTGTGAAGTGCATTCAAAAACATAGAGAAAATTTATGATTATATACACATATATATTATAGCATTTGCAGTCGGATTGGCAGGTATCTAGTTACCTAGGAAAATATATACAGAAATTCAAAATGATAATTCTCATTGTTTTATAGTTTTCTTTGATATTCTTATATTCAGTTCATTTCTTTCTCTTATTCTCTCCTTTCAGAATGAAAAATGATCCCATATATATACAATATTTAATTATTAAAGAATATGTCTCTATAAATGGTGTTAAGTCAAGGAGGTGATAGATTCTAGCATTTTCAGTATTGTCTTCTTAACAACATGTAATTTTTGATTTAGAAAATATTGTTAATTATTCAATTAATTATTTGCTGAGATATTCTTTAATCATATATTTATCTCATGTGTAGATAAAAATCTTCAAAAAACATTCTTTGATAATCAACCTCCAATACACATTTTATAACTTTTTCATGTCCCTTCCCTCATCAGAAGTATTCATATTCATATGCAAATGTTATTTTATAAGAAGTTATTTTAATATTTATCTTTTTGTTTTCTTGCAGCTGAAGCAATCACTCTTGGTAATGAATTTTAAGAAATGGCAAATCAATCATTCATCTCTGAATTTCTGCTCCTTGAATTCTCAGCAGTCCAAGAACTGCGAATTGCACATTTCTGTTTATTTCTGACTTTATATTTAATGACCCTAACAGGGAATCTTCTTATAATCTTTGCAGTGGCCTTTGATTACCGTCTCCACACACCCATGTACTTTTTTCTAATGAATCTGGCCATCCAGGACATTGCTTCTGTCTCAACTCTTATCCCAAAAATTATGCTCAATTATGTGTTGAACAACCAATACATTTCTTATTCTGGATGTGTTGCTCAAGTCCTTTTCTTTATCTCCTTTGTAGGATGTGATGTTGCCCTTCTTACAGTCATGGCCTATGATCGCTATGTTGCTATCTGCAACCCTTTGCAATATGAACTGATAATGAATAGAAGAGTTTGCATGCAAATGGTTGGAAGTGTATGGATTGCTGGTTTCCTCTATGGAGGATTGCATACTGGTGGCACTTTTGCATCACCTTTCTGTTCCAATGTTGTCAATCAGTTCTTCTGTGAAATCCCACAATTACTTAAGCTTGCTTGCTCTGATTCATTCCTAGCTGAAGTTGGAGCTCTAATTTTTAGTTCTCTAGCTGTGGTTGGCATCCTTATCTTCATTGTTGTTACTTATGTGCAAATCTTCTCTGCTGTCCTGAGAATTCCTTCTGTTCTAGCGAGGAGAAAGGCATTGTCCACCTGTATACCCCATGTCACTGTTTTCTCTGTATTTGCAACTGTTGTGTGTTTTGCTTATCTTAGATCCCCACCTCAGAAACCTTCCCATCTGGATTTGGCAATTACTATAATATACTCCATTATTCCACCCATGCTAAATCCATTAATCTATAGCCTGAGAAATAAAGAAATTAAAAATGCTCTATCAAAGCTGTTACATTTCTGAGATTCTTCTAAGAATATTTTGTTCATGTAGGTGTAGCTATGAATCTATGATTGTATAGCCATTATATTAGGGAACTGATGTCAAATGTTAATTTCAGCAACAACTGTCAGATATATGTAGAAAAACATGCATAAAACTTGCATAAAAGCATTAATTACTAGAAAGTGTTGCATGCTGGAAATAAACATCCCTTCAAATGTATATGTATATATGTATATATGCATATGTATATGAATGTGTATCTCTCTCTCTCGCCTCCCACTCTCCCTCCCTCTCTCTGTCCCCCTCCCTCCCTCCCTCCCTCCCCCCTCTCTCTGTGTATATACATACATACACTCTTCAGATTGTTCCCAATAGGATAGATATTTTTCAGAGGAAATGTCTAAATGCTCCCATTTCCTCTCAATGAGTAAATTATTTGAATCCATGATAAAATATTGCTTATAACATGTGAGCTGTCTCATTATAATCTCATAAATAAACCTACAGTTTATTAAACCAATACAAGAGATGCAAGACCTCTCTTTTTCCACTACCCAGGAAGAAAGACAAAAAAAAATTACAAATCAAATCTAAATCAGAAATTTTTAATGAACAAAGTCAGAACAAGGCAGGTGCTATTTTGCTATTTATTTATTTATTTATTTATTTTATCATATTTTTATACCACTCCCTCTCCCAAAAAAGGGACTCGGGGCGGTGTACAGCCTACTAAAAACATATAAATACACTATAAATACAATTAAAAATATATTAAATGTGACTTTACGGCTGTATCCCATCAAAACCAAATACAACAATATAAAATCAGGGATCTTAAATAAAAATTAAAAGTTAATTACTAAAACCCAATTTAAAAGCAGAACCCATTCATTCGGCCAGGCCAGCCTGCCTAAAAAGTAGGGTTTTAACTGCGCGCCGGAAGGTCAAGATATCCGTCATAGCTCGTATCTCCGGGGGGAGATCATTCCATAGGGAGGGAGCTCCCACAGAGAAAGCCCGAACCCTCGGGGCCGTCAGCCGACAACGGCCGGGCGGCGGTACCCCAAGGAGGGCAACCCTGTGGGAGCGTACTGGGTGGCGGGAGGTTGATGATGGCAGCAGGCGGTCCCGTAAGTACCCAGGTCCCGATCCATGGAGCACTTTAAATACCGTCAGTACCACCTTGAATCGAATCCGGAAGGCCACAGGAAGCCAGTGCAGCCTGCGGAGAAGCGGTGTAATGTGGGAGCTCCGAGGAGCACCCACAATCACCCGCGCGGCTGCATTCTGGACTAACTGCAACCTCCAGAGACTCTTCAAGGGGAGCCCCATGTAGAGAGCATTGCAATAATCCAGGCGGGAGATAACGAGGGCGGAAGTGACTGTGCGAAGTGCGCCCAGATCCAGAAAGGGCCGCAACTGGTAAATCAGACGAATCTGATAAAAAGCCCCCCTGGCGACGGCTGCAATATGTTCTTCTAAAGACAGCCGTACGTCCAGGACACCCAAGTTGCGCGCCCTTTCCACGGGGGTCAAGACCTCTCCCCCCACGGCCAGCGAAGGAACCAGCTGGCTGTATCTGGGCGCAGGAAACCACAGCCACTCGGGTTTGGTCGGGTTGAGACGAAGCCTGTTACGACCCATCCAACTCCGCACGGCCTCCAGGCATCGGGACATCACTTCGACGGTTTCGTTGGGGTGGCCCGGGGTGGAGATGTACAGCTGAGTGTCATCAGCGTACTGATGGAACTCCACCCCGAAGCCACGGATGACCTCACCCAGCGGGTTTACATAAATGTTGAACAGCAGGGGCGAGAGCCCCGACCCCTGAGGGACCCCACATAGTAGGGGCCTCGGGGCCGATCTCTGCCCCCCCGTCAACACAAATTGCGAGCGGTCGGAGAGGAAGGAGGTGAACCACCGCAACACGGTACCCCTCCAACGGTGACCCCCAACCCCTCCAACCGCTGCAATAGGATACTGTGGTCGACAGTATCAAAAGCCACTGAGAGATCTAACAGGACCAGGACAGAGGAACAACCCCTGTCCCGGACCCTCCAGAGGTCATCCACCAATGCGACCAACTCCGTCTCCGTGCTGTGCCCGGGCCTGAAGCCCGATTGGAGGGGGTCGAGATAACTCGCTTCATCCAGGTACTGCAGGAACTGATGTGCCACCACACTCTCAACAACCTTCGCAACAAAGCGAAGGTTGGAGACAGAACGATAGTTAGATAACAATGCTGGGTCCAGGGAACAGCAGGGGCGAGAGCACCGACCCCTGAGGGACCGCACATCGTAGGGGCCTCGGGGCCGATCTCTGACCCCCGTCAACACAAATTGCGAGCGGTCGGAGAGGAAGGAGGTGAACCACCGCAACACGGTGCCCCCCACCCCTAACCCCTCCAACCGCTGCAATAGGATACTGTGGTCGACAGTATCAAAAGCCGCTGAGAGATCTAACAGGACCAGGACAGAGGAACAACCCCTGTCCCGGGCCCTCCAGAGGTCATCCACCAACGCGACCAACTCCGTCTCCGTGCTGTGCCCGGGCCTGAAGCCCGATTGGAGTGGGTCAAGATAACTCGCTTCATCCAGGTACTGCAGGAACTGATGTGCCACCACACTCTCAACAACCTTCGCAACAAAGCGAAGGTTGGAGACAGAACGATAGTTAGATAACAATGCTGGGTCCAGGGAACAGCAGGGGCGAGAGCACCGACCCCTGAGGGACCGCACATCGTAGGGGCCTCGGGGCCGATCTCTGACCCCCGTCAACACAAATTGCGAGCGGTCGGAGAGGAAGGAGGTGAACCACCGCAACACGGTGCCCCCCACCCCCAACCCCTCCAACCGCTGCAATAGGATACTGTGGTCGACAGTATCAAAAGCCGCTGAGAGATCTAACAGGACCAGGACAGAGGAACAACCCCTGTCCCGGGCCCTCCAGAGGTCATCCACCAACGCGACCAACTCCGTCTCCGTGCTGTGCCCGGGCCTGAAGCCCGATTGGAGTGGGTCGAGATAACTCGCTTCATCCAGGTACTGCAGGAACTGATGTGCCACCACACTCTCAACAACCTTCGCAACAAAGCGAAGGTTGGAGACAGAACGATAGTTAGATAACAATGCTGGGTCCAGGGACGGTTTCTTGAGGAGGGGCCGCACCACCGCCTCTTTCAAGGCGGCGGGTAACAGCCCCTCTCTCAAGGAAGCATTTATAATACCCTGGAACCAGCCTCGTGTCACCTCCCGAGTGGCCAAGACCAGCCAGAAGGGGCACGGGTCCAGCAAACAGGTGGTGGCATTCAGTCCCCCCAGTATCCTGTCCACGTCCTCCACAGTAACAGGATCGAACTCAACCCAGTTGACCGCACCGATATCCACCCCCGCCCCCCCACCCGGAGATGCCCAGTCGGAGTCCAGCTCGTCCCGGATCTGAGCGATTTTGTCCTGCAGAAACCTAGAAAACTCCTCAGCCCGTCCCTGCAAGGGGTCCTCCCACGCTCCCACCTCCAGTAGGGAGCGGGTCACCCTAAACAGGGCGGCTGGGCGGTTTTCCGCAGACGCAATAAGGGTGGAGAGGTAAGATCTCCTCGCCATCCTTATCGCCACTAAATACGTCTTAATATAAGATCGTAATAGTGTTCGGTCAGACCCAGAGCGGCTGGTCCTCCAACTGCTCTCTAGGCGTCTTTTCTGGCGCTTCATCTCCCTTAGCTCCTCAGAAAACCAGGGAGCCACTTGGGATCGGCACCGGGTCAGAGGCCGCAAGGGCACGACTCGGTCAAGGGGCCCAGCAGCCACCCTATCCCAGGTGACGACCAAGCCCTCAACCGAGTCGTGTGTGTGAGCTTCGGGAAATGGCCCAAGCTCCGTCAGGAACCTATCAGGGTCCATCAGGCGCCTGGGGCGGTATCATTTTAATGGTCCTGCCTCCCTGCGGTCAGGGGGTGCGGAACGGAAGTCGAGCTTCAGGAGCGAGTGATCCGACCATGACAGGGGTTCTATAACTATATCCCCTATACCCAGATCACTCTGCCACTGATCAGAGACAAAAACCAGATCCAAGGTATGACCTCCCACGTGAGTAGGGTCCCGAATTAACTGGGTCAGGCCCATGGCCGTCATGGAAGCCATGAACTCTTGAGCAGTCCCCGAGGCACTGCCGGCAGATGGCAAGTTGAAATCCCCCATGACCATAAGCCTGGGGGTCCCAACCATCACGCCAGCTATGACCTCAAGGAGCTCAAGCAGGGCCGCTGCCGCATAGCAGGGAGCCAGGTATGCGACCAGCAAGCCCACCTGAACCTTGGGACCGAACTTCACGAAAAGGAGCTCACACCCGGTCGTCTGAGACACAGTGGCTTCCCTCGGACACAGATCCTCCTTAATAACCACCGCAACCCCCCCTCCCCTCCCCTCCCCTGGGCCCTCGGCCGATGAAAGACCCAAAACCCGGCTGGGCACATCTCCACCAGAGGGACTCCCCCCTCCTGGCCCAGCCAGGTCTCGGTAACTCCCACAGGTCCGCACCCCCCTCACAAATCAAATCGTGAATGAGAGGGGCTTTGTTAACAACGGACCTGGCGTTACATAACATCAGCCGGAGGCCCAGGGCCCAATTGCTCAGATCCCCTGGGGAACGAGAGATGACAAGGGTGTCGGAGTGCGCCACAGCAGATAAGCAGCGAGGGCGTGCTCCCAATACAGAATATGGCCCCCTATAACTGCCAAATCTGCCTCTCCCGCTCACCGTATCAATAGATTTAATTTCACCCTCCCCGATGACCCCCCCCCATCCTCAATACAATCCTATCCGGATTCTGACTCTCCCGGCCACACCCAACCCACGGCTTGGTCCCAGCCTCTGGCGAGTTGTCCCCCAACTCCCGCCCGGACTTTCCTAACCCCTTTAAAAACCTAGTTAAAAATTTGTTAAGACACCCCTCCCTCCCACGCTTCCTACAACAACCCCACCATCTCTCTGGATCCCATGATCCGTCCTTGAGATGGGCCTCCGAGAGAGCAGAGGGCCATTTCTGAGACAGGGGGACACATCTCAGGGCCCAAAGATCGTTCCTAGTGTAAGATAGCATCCCGGCCTGAGTCCTCTTCTGTAACAGACCCCAACCAAACTGAGAGCTAGCCAGCCGGGGCCTGAGTCCAGCTCGAGACCACTCAGAATACAGCCGACTAGATGGAAAGGAAAAGAAGGACCCCAACCACGGCGGTAGTCCTCCAGACCAGGCTCCAGCCGAGGCGGCAGTTCTCCGACCCCAACTCCGATGACAATTCTTCAGCCGTCCCGGCTCTAGCCATGGTACCAACCGCGGCGGCGGTCCTCCAACCCCGGCTCCGACCACAGTGACAGTTCTCGAACCCCGGCTCCGGTAGCGATGATGGTCCTCCAGCTGCCCCGGCCCTGGCCACAGCGGCCGTCCTCCCTCCGCTCGAACCGCAGCGGCAGTTCCGGCGGCCGTCCTCCAGCCGCACTGCAAACCACTGGACCCAGCACCAGGCCCGTCGCTGCACCACGATCCCAGGTAGCGATGATGGTCCTCCAGCCGACCAGGATCCACCAGTGGCGGACGCCCTCCAGTCACTCCTCCAGCCGCTCGGACCGAAGCAATGGCTCCAACTTCGGCTGGGGCCCTTGCAATGGCCCCAGCCCCAGCCCCAGCGGCCGTCCTCCAGTTACGCCACGAGCTGCCGGGACCAGCATCAGGCCCAGCACCATACCATGGCCCCAGAGGTCGATGGTCCTCCAGTGGCCCGGGGGTCGGCAATCCTCCAACCGCCCCAGCTCTGTCCACGGCAGCCATCCATCAGCCGCTCGGGCCGCGGCGCAAACTTCAGCTTCGGCTGGGGCCCCTGCAACGGCCCCAGCCCCGACCCCGGCAGCAGTCCCAGAGCCACGCCACCTCGGCTCCGCCCACGGCGGCCGCCCATCAGCCGCTCGGGCCACGGTACAAACTTCAGCTTCGGCTGGGGCCCTTGCAACGGCCCCAGCCCCGACCCTGGCAGCAGTCCCAGAGCCACGCCGCCTCGGCTCCGCCCACGGCGGCCGCCCATCAGCTGCTCGAGCCGCGGCACGCTCTCCAACCTCGGCAGTCCCAGAGCCAGGCCACCAGCCGTCAGCCACTCCAGGGACCCGGAACCTCCGGCCTCACACGGCCACGCCGCCAGCCGCCAGCCGCGAAATCGCACGGCCACGCCGCCAGTCGCCAGCCACCAGCCACCGGGCACAGCGCCAGGCCCGACACTGCGCCACGGCCTCGGGGGTCGCCCACCCCCCCACGGGTCCTTTTGCCACCCCTACCACAGGTGAGGACCCGGGGGGGGAACTCACCACACCGAACGGCCGTCGCGGCGGAGCTCTTCAGGCCGACCTCCTCCGGTCGCCATCTTGTCTCTCTCTTCTTTAAATGAAACAATCTGTGGATTGGATAATATGAGCTCTTTGACAAAGATGTTTTGCTCAGTTCTATCTATCTATCTGTTATCTATCTATCTATCTATCTATCTATCTATCTATCTATCTATCTATCTATCCATCCATCCATCCATCTAATTTATCATCTGTCATCTCTTCCCCATCTCTCTATCTCTTTCTCTATCTCTCCATCTCTACTTATATTTATCTATGTCATCTATATTTACAGTTGTGTGTGTGTGTGTGTGTGTGTGTGTGCGCGCGTGTATAAAACAATAATCTATCTATCTATCTATCTATCTATCTATCTATCTATCTATCTATCTCCTATCTATCTAGCCATCTATCTATTTATTTTTCTATCTAAATATTAAGATTATTCACTGAATATGAATATTAACTGAATATGAATATTAACTGAAAATAATAAAAAAGCCAATCGGTTGGTCCAAGTTATAATCTATTATGTCTTTTTCCATTACAAATAAAAACTTGGCTTTCTTCATTGGTTTATCTAAGGTATACACAAAAGCATCCAAGTATCTCAATTAATCCCTGGACAAAATGAAGTATCCATCTGTATTTTTTATCTTTTTAATTTAATCTTTTATCTTTTTAATCCTTTTGCAAGGATTTTTTATTTTGTTTTTTGTTTTATTTTGTTATAAAATAATGGACTGTGGCCATACTTTTTCAAATTGATAATGTTTCCAGAGGGGAAAAAAAACCCCTAAAACTGTTATGAATAGTCTTTATAACAAAACTGCTGGAAATTCAAATACAACAAGAAAATAGAATCTCAGCATTATTATTTTTTATTAACTTAAGACTTTTGAACAACTGATCACCTTGTACCAAATTCTGAGGGGCTCTCAATCAAAACTTAAAAACAACATAAAAAACATATAAAAGCCACTAAAACCATCAACATTAAAAACAAAAACATGGTGGTAAGTCAAGTTTTTGACATGCAGACATTACTCATCCTAACTCAGCCCTTAGTGGAAAAGGCAAAAAACTTCAGAGTTTTTCAGATGAGTAGGAGATATAGAGGTCTGCCAAAATTTAAGGGGAATAATATTTTACAGGGCAGGAGCTGTCATGCTTCCCAGCTCCCACAAGCTAGGAAGCCTGTCAGAAGATGATAGAAGTATGCCCACACTTTTTAACCTGGATTTAACCTAGATGAACATAAATTGAAATTATTTGCTAACAATATTGTATCAACAAGCACTAAATTTAATGATTGTTTAATAACATCGATGAACTCATAAAACATTATGATTTGGTGTCATGTTACTGAATCAACAAAGACAAAACAAAATAATAATAAAGGGAAAACTGAAACACTGATGTGCAAAATGAGTGCAGATGAATCATAAATTATATGTTGATTAAGAGACATTAATGTTGACTTTAACAAGGTAATTCATAG
Source organism: Bungarus multicinctus (assembly GCA_023653725.1). Taxonomy (NCBI): domain Eukaryota; kingdom Metazoa; phylum Chordata; class Lepidosauria; order Squamata; family Elapidae; genus Bungarus; species Bungarus multicinctus. Next base: position 113,637,533 of record CM042840.1, read on the forward strand.
TCTGTTTCTTAATTTGCAATACTTTTTCTACTTTTAATTCATTCCAATACTATAATTTAAACAAAAGAATTATGCAAAAAGGGGAAACATTGAAAATGTTGATTGAATTTGAAAATCCTATAACACATAATAGTACTTAGACTTATATACCACTTTATAGTGCTTTACTGCCTTCTATAAGTGGTTTTACAGAGTCAACAATATAGCCTCCAACAATCTGGGTACTTATTTTATCCACCTTAGGAGAATGGAAGGCTGAGTCAACCCTGAGCCTGGTTGGAATTGAATTGCCAAAGTTCAGGCAGCTGATAGTCAGTGGTACTGAACTTTGTTAAGAACAATTTATAATTTATGAGTAAAGTATGACACAATTCAAAAACTATATGATTATATGGGTGCAGAATTTCAATAGAATTATAGGGAAGCAACAGTGGGAATTTTCCTGTGAATGTACAATAAACTTACTTTTGATATTTTAAAAAAGAATGGTACAAAATATTTTACCAGTGGTAAATCAGCTATAAGGATAAAATATGCCTTTTATGAGAAAAATAAAAACAAAAAATGGATCCCACTTTTAGAAGAACAACTACCAAATTGTGAAAGAAAACTGTCATGTTCAGAAGCATGGGAAAATGCTGGAGATAAAATATTTCATCCCCTCTTCTTCTTTTCAGAGTTCACAGCATGTTTCCAGTAATTTCAGTTGTTCTTCACTTTTCTTATTTTTTTCTGATATACAATCCATTGCCTACAACCAAAAATCTCCAAAACTCTTTATCATAAACACCAGAACAATTCTTATGCATACTTTCTATATGTGTGACAGCATTTTCTTGATAGCATTTCTAGGCATACTGATTAGAATGAATGAATCATAAAATATGTGATTGTTTTAAAGACCAACACATTACAAAAGAGTATATCAAAGCCACAGTATGGCAAAAAGCCTTTAATAAATTATAAAATATATTTTTAAAATGCACATATAGAAATATATATTTTCTGTATAGCAATTTAAATAATAATGAAAAGACATAAATAACATTTTTCATTTAAACAAAAAGGCATAACTAATTTCTTTGTGTTTATTATTTAGGTCTATTTCTTTCTAATCACAAAATTTAAATGCTTTGTAAAACTAAAAATTAATTAACTATCTTTAATGCTACATAACAGTTTTATAGTTCCCTTAATTTCACAATGAGAATAAAAACTAACTCCTGAATAAAAATCATCATTATTTTCTTTAATTAATAAGAAAATTTTCAACCATGGTAGTTCAGGTATATTCAAAAATTTCAGGACATTGAAAATACACACTAAAATACATGTAATTGAAAATATTTCTGTAAAGTGTGGGGAAAAAACCAGAGAATCAGCTTCCAGAATGCTATTTTGAGTTCCTTGTTCCTCATGCTATAAACTAGTGGATTCATGACTGGTGGCATCACACAGTAAAACAAAGAAATCAAGAAATTTGATGTCGATTGGAAGCTGGATGTGGGTTTCAGGTATGCAAAGCTACCACATACCATAAACAGACAAATGACTATGAGATGAGGTAAACAGGTAGAGAAGGCTTTTTGCTTCCCTTGAGTAGATGGGATTCTCAAAACTGTTCTGAAGATCTGAACATAAGAAAAAGCAATTAGACCATAATAAACAAAACCTAAAGAAGAAGCAGTGATAAGTGCATGTTCTACTGCAACATAAAATGTTGAGCAAGAGATCTTGAGTAACTGAGGAATTTCACAGAAAAACTGATTTATAATTCTGGAACAGAAATCCAGTGTAACTAAATTTCCCATATGGAGCATTGAACAAAACAAGGCACCTATCCATACACTGGTTGCCATTTGGATGCAGGCTTTTTTGTTCATTATCATCTCATAATGCAGTGGCTTGCAGATGGCTACATAACGATCATATGCCATGACACCCAGGAGGAAGAAATGAGACATGATGAAAAAAACAAGGAAAAAAACTTGGCAGAGACATCCAGAGTAAGAAATGGCTTCAGTGTTCATCAAGGAATTTAGCATGGACTTTGGAACTGTGACTGAGATGGATCCAAGATCTTGAAAGGATAGATTGACCAGAAAAAAATACATGGGTGAATGGAGTTGATGACTATAAACAATAACAATGACAATGATGAGATTTTCAATAAAAGCTACCAAATAAATTATTAAAAAAACAACAATATGAATTATCCGGAGTTCTTCAGTATCAGGGAATCCATGCAGAAGAAATTCACTAACTCTTGACTTATTTTCCATTCTGCTTTTTTATTTCAGATGTCATAATAAGACATTTAACCTAGACTAATGTAATGTAATATAATATTATATTATAGACTAATGTAATATAATATTTCCATGTACCTTTGGCAGTATTCATGCTGCAATGAAATGCTCATCAAACAATATTTTTAATGCAAAAGGGTTAGATAAAACAGAGGTTTATCTATGGAATGTTTGTAATTTTCCTCAGGGAGCTCATTTCTCAAGAGTTTAATTTACTTTAGCATCCCTAGATCCATGTATGTGTGTGAAAATTTGGTTAGAACTTTATTCATACTGCTTTCAATCTGCATGGCAAATAATATGCTAATTTTTCAGACTAGACTAGGCTAGGCTAGGCTAGGCTAGGCTAGGCTAGGATAGGATAGGATAGGATAGGATAGGATAGGATAGGATAGGATAGGATAGGATAGGATAAGACCTTGGATGACTTCTAGTCCAATCCCCTTCTTGAGCAGACCTACACCATTTCAGACAAATGGTTGTCCAGCTATCCAATCTCTTTTTGAAAGCCTCTAGTGATAGAGCATCCACAATTTTTGAAAGCAAGCTATTCCATTGGTTAATTGATCTTAGCTTTGGGAAATTTATCCTTAGTTCTAGATTGCTTCTCTCCTTGGTTAGTTTCCATATATTGTTTCTTGTCTTGCCTTTTGGTACTTTAGAAAATAGTTTGACTTTTCATCTAAATAGGAGCCCCTTAAATATTGGAGCACAAGTTAATTTCAGTTCAAAAACAAAAGCAAATTGCATAATTGTTTTTGTTGTTTTGACTACATATTCAATTTTTTGCCTATGTAATCAAACCTTATAGTTTTTTCATGTGTGTTGCATGTTCGATCTTCATCTTTGAGTCCCCAATGGGTGTCCCTGGTTTGACCTCTGGTGAACATGATATATGTAGGGAGTTTTCTTTAAAAATGTAAGAAGTATTTTTCCAATATTTATTTATTTATTTATTTAATTAAACTTTTATACCGCTCCCTCTCCCAAAAAGGGACTCGGGGCGGTGTACAGCCTACTAAAAACACATAATAAATACTCAATAAATACAATTAAAATAAATTAAACCAAATTGATCCGGCTGTCTAACCCAAAAATAGAGTTAAAAATTAAAAACTAATAAAACCCCGATTAAAATTAAGTTAAAAAACTAAAAATACAGTTACTGGGCCAGGCCAGCCTGTTGAAAAAATAGGGTTTTCACTGCGCGCCGGAAGGTCAGAATATCCGTCATAGCCCGTATCTCCGGGGGGAGATCATTCCAAAGGGAGGGGGCTCCCACAGAGAAAGCCCGAACCCTCGGGGCCGTCAACCGACAACGGCCGGGCAGCGGTACCCCGAGGAGGGCAACCCTGTGGGAGCGTACTGGGCGGCGGGAGGTTGATGATGGCAGCAGGCGGTCCCGTAAGTACCCAGGTCCCGAGCCATGGAGCACTTTAAATACTGTCAGTACCACCTTGAATCGAATCCGGAAGGCCACAGGAAGCCAGTGCAGCCTGCGGAGAAGCGGTGTAACGTGGGAGCTCTGAGGAGCACCCACGATCACCCGCGCGGCTGCATTCTGGACCAGCTGCAGCCTCCGGAGACTCTTCAAGGGGAGCCCCATGTAGAGAGCATTGCAATAATCCAGGCGGGAGATGACGAGGGCGGAAGTGACTGTGCGAAGTGCGCCCAGATCCAGAAAGGATCTGGGAAGGAAGAATATCCTCTTCCTTCCTCTCCTTCTGCACTACTATCACAATCTTGGTGTACCCTGGTGGCACTTTATCCAAGCATAAATATTTACTAATATAATATTAGTAGCTATATATTCTATAACATACACACACATCAAGATTGTGATGGTGGCGCAGAAGGAGGAGAAGGAAGACGACATTGACAATGGAAAAATACTTTTTATATTTTTAAAGAAAACTCTCTATATGTTCACCAGAGGTCAAACCAGGGACACCCATTAGGGACTCAAAGGTCAAGACTGAACTTGCAACAAACATAAAAAAACTATAAGTTTTTGATTACATGAGCAAAATTTTTACCTTGAAAATTTTGGGCCCTTCTTTTTTTCTCTGAGGTATTTAAAATTATTAATTTTTATTTAAAAAATTATTTTGGGTATCTTAGTTTATTGATAGTTCTTGAATTACAGCTGCAATTGCCCCCCAAATTTCTATAACTGAGTGACACACTTGCTAAGTGAATTTTGCTCCATTTTATAACCTTTCTTGTTGAAATTGTGAATCACTGCATTTGTTAGATTAATAATATGGTTATTAAATGAATCTGGTTTCCCCATTGACTTTGCCTGTCAGAAGTTGCAAAATGTAATCACATGGCCCTGGGTCACTGTAACAATTATAAATATGAATCAATTGCCAAGTTCCTGAATTTTGATCATGTGACCATGGAGATGCTGTAATGATCATAAGTGTAAAAACAGTGATAAGTCACTTTTTTCATTGCTATTGTAACTATGAACAGTCACGAATGAACTGTTGTAAGTTTAGGACTACCTGTATTTGAATGATGTGCATTTTTCAGAAATGAGTAATTGTGTCCTACGGTTTGATTTTAAACTATTTTTTCACTTTAATATATAACATGAGTCAGGATGCTTATTGCTTTTAAAAACAGTTGTGTAATGCACTGAATGGCTAAAAATCCTTGGCTTCCAGATTGGCTTTTCACCAGCACACTTTCATAAGCACTGTCATCCAGGTCTTTTTTGTATTAAATACACAAGCTAAGTTTTCTGAAGTAATATAAAGCCATATGTACTCATTAAAACATAAATTTATATTTACAATTTTAAATATTTTCAATGCAAATTTTCTATCACCTAATTGTTTTCTTTTGTTTGAAATTAAATATTGCATAGAAATTAGAGGAACCTAATTTTATGCTTTTTTTCAGTTGAATCATCTGCTTCCAAGATAAATCAGCATCTGAAATTAATTAAAATAGATCCATATGCAGGGGTCCAAAGCTTTCATAGCAGTGATGATAATGTTACACCACTGTGACTAAAGTTCTATGGCTTTTGTATATTTTAATTAATGAATGAATGAATTAATTATTATATTTTATTTTTCTATAGCTACATATCTCAGCAAACAACTCTGGGTGACTCACAATTCAAAATTAACTTATTACAATTAAAATCCTAAAAACATTTTCAAATAATAAAAACAGCAAAAGGCATTAAAACAAAAACAAAAAAATATCTGACTACATACAAAGCAAGATATCTGGCTTGTTAACAATATAGTCAGCAGTGGGGCCATGTAGGCTCCAGAGCATAGCCAGGTTTTTAAAGCTTTAAGGAAGGCTAACGGTATTGGGGCCATTCTAACCTCCAAAGGGAGGATGTTTCCACAAAGCAAGGGTTGCTGCAGAAAGAAGTAGCCTTCTAGTCTCCATAATGGACCTTCTCTGGTGATGCTATCTGCAACATGCCCATTTTATTTGATCTGGTTGGATGGGAAGAAATAAAAGTGGTGGGAAAAAAGGCAATAAAATATGATGTGGCAATGCACAAATAAAAGGAATGGAGCATTTATCATACTGACACAATGTGACTTTTGCAGAGTCATAGTCATTTGCAATACATTAGATTTATATCCAAAGGTATGCCTGTGGTGCAGAACAGGTGAGTTAATAATATAAAAAAGCAACATTTTCTTTTTTTTAAAATTACAGTGTATTATTTTGTACATTTTGATCTTTTAAGTGCTTTTGGTACTTATAAAGGTTATAGCTGAGGAGGCATTTTTGTTCAGTTTTATCTTTTAGTAATATTTGAGCTAATATAGACAGTTATTTGACAATTGTAATTAGCAGACACATCAACCAGAAAGTAAACATTTCTCTCTCTACTCTCATTATTAATTTGCATTAACTTTCTAAATCAATCTTCCAGTAGTAAAGTTTTGGACTCTGATGAACTGTTAAGAACAGATTTTGACAAACACAACACTTATATTTATAATAATATGTGTCCCATAGTAACCACTTGATATACAAATTTGACTGTTTGAAGGAAAAAAAGAGGAAGGGATTGTATGTAGCACATATAGCTTCATAAATGAGCAACATAACCCATTGCTTTGAAATAGAAAGCTAGAGAAGAAAATTCCATTTGAAAATAAAATATAAGAAGAGAGAAAGTAAGATTTATGTTTTAATAATTTTACTGATAAACTGGTTATTTTTCTTAGAACAGAATGAAAATAACTTCATACTCAATTGTTTATAAAATATTTTAATTTATGTACCATTAACATCTGATATACTTACATGGAGTCTTTCTGTAGATTATTATCTCTGTATTCTGTAGATCATTATCTCTGATGAGGACATATGTTATACCTAATCTATATATATAGGATTTATTAGATCAGATAAATATCCCCAAACAAATACAGTCTCCTGCCCAATGATTTGTACTGTGTAGTTGTGCTGATGACTCTGAGCAATTCTGGACAGAGTAAGAATATTATGGCATGTCAAAACATTTTACCATAGAATACAATTAAGTAGTAAGATTGTTATCCTCAATAGATCTTAATGATATCCCCTTCCCTTCCCACAAAATAATTGACATAAATAACAATGAGAAACAGATGAAGAAAAAAGGCCTGAAGTAAAAGCAAAAACAGAGAAAATTTATGATTATGCACATATGTACATTTTAGCATTGCAATTCAGATGGGTAGTTATCTACCTAGCTACATAAACATATACAAAGTTCCAGAATAATAATTCCCATTGCTTTATAGCTTTTTAAAAATAATTTTATATATTTTAATTGAGTTCATTTCTTTTTTCTATTACATACATTTCCCATATACTGTACAATATTTACAGCAATTATTAGTGTAGTTAAAAGAATACTTCTCTACACGATTATGTTAGATCAAGGAGGTTACGGATTCTAGAATTTTATGCATTTTTTCTTCTTAACAACATGTAATTTCTAATCCAGAAAATATTGTTAATATTTTATTAGTCATTTGCTAAGATAATCCTTATTCACACATATATCTGATCTTGCATAAAAATATTCAAAACATTCTTTGAAAATCAACCTCCAATACACATTTTATAACTTTTTTTATGTTTCCTCCAGCATCAGAAGTATTCATATGCAAATGCAAATGTTATTTTATAAGAGATTGTGATTTTAATATTTATCTTCTTGTTTTCTTGCAGCTGATGCAATCACTCTTGGTAATGAATTTTAAGAAATGGCAAATCAATCATTCATCTCTGAATTTCTGCTCCTTGAATTCTCAGCAATACAAGAATTGCGAATTGCACAATTATGTTTATTTTTGACTTCATATTTAGCAACCTTAACAGGGAATCTTCTTATCATCTCTGCAGTGGTTTTTGATTACCATCTCCACACACCCATGTACTTTTTTCTAATGAATCTGGCCATCCAGGACATTGCTTCTGTCTCAGTTCTAATCCCAAAAATCATGCTCAATTATGTGTTGAACAACAGAAACATTTCTTATTCTGGATGTGTTGCTCAAGTCCTTTTCTTTATCTCCTTTGTAGGATGTGATGTTGCCCTTCTTACAGTCATGGCCTATGATCGCTATGTTGCTATCTGCAACCCTTTGCAATATGAACTGATAATGAATAGAAGAGTTTGCATGCAAATGGTTGGAAGTGTATGGATTGCTGGTTTCCTCTATGGAGGGTTGCATACTGGTGGCACTTTTGCATCACCTTTCTGTTCCAATGTTGTCAATCAGTTCTTCTGTGAAATCCCACAATTACTTAAGCTTGCTTGCTCTGATTTATTCCTAGCTGAAATTGGAGCCCTCATATTTAGTGCTCTAACTGGGGTTGGCATCCTTATTTTCATTGTTGCTACTTACATACAGATCTTGTCTGCTGTCTTGAGAATTCCTTCTGTTCAAGCGAGGAGAAAGGCATTGTCCACCTGTATACCTCATGTCACTGTTTTCTCTGTATTTGTAACTATTAGCAGTTTTGCTTATCTTAGAAGCCCACCTCAGAAACGTTCCGTTCTGGATTTGGCCATAACTATAACATACTCCATTATTCCACCCTTGCTAAATCCATTGATTTATAGCTTGAGAAATAAAGAAATTAAAAATGCTTTATCAAAGCTGTTACATTTCTGAGATTCTTCTAAGAATATCTTGTTCATTTAGGCGTAGCTATGAATCTGTCATTATCTAGCTTCTATATTAGGAAACTGATGTCAAATTTAATTTCAGTGATAACTGCCAGACATGCATAAATATTTCATAAAATCTTGTTAATTTTCTAGAGGGGTGTGCAAGCTTGAAATAAATATCTCTCTTTATGCATATATGTATATGAATGTGTATCTGTGTGTCTTATATTTATATGGGTGTGAATGTGTGTGAATGAGTGTACACAAATGTCCTCTTTCTCTCTCTTCATCTATGGAGATTCTAAGTTATCCACTTCATGGTTGTGAACTGAAGAAGCTTCTTGGATGAGAAGTGAAAGATCTTCAGGAAAAACAGTTGCCTTTCAAAAAACACATTTGGGTCCCCCACCCCTCCATATTTCCTCCCAATGGAATAATATTTATTCAGAGAGGAAATATCTTAATGCCCCCATATCCTCCCAGTTATTTGGACCGTTTTAGAGTTAAAATATTGCTTATATCACAAGAGCTATTCCATTACTATAAGTTTATTGACTCCTACAAGTTCTTGTATCAGTGACCTAAAAATGTTATAGGAGTTCTTTTCTCCCACTACCCAGGAAAAAAGATAAATATTTTAAAAATCACAAGTCTAAATCACAAGTTTTTAATGTCTAATTTTCTAAATTCATCCTGGTGATAAACAAAACCATGTGAAATGATTTTATTCTGCCATTGGAAATTAAATAACCTTCGACTTAAGAGTCATATTTTTGGTTGTTTGAGCTATTTATAAAAATAATTCAATCCTAACCCTAATTCTAATCCTAACCCTAATTAACATACTATTCCACCTTAACTTTTAATTTGTGTTTCTCCCCCCCCCCCAAAAAAAAAAAAAAAACCAACACAAAGTGATAGAATTATGTATGCCTAACCTGTAACAGAGTATTTAACTTTGATTAGAGGCGATGAAGAGAATAATAATTTCATGGATAGTTCTTAATTAAAATCAAGGAATTAATCTTGGGGAAGGGTGGCAATAAAGAAATATATTTTTCATAAAGGGATTAAGATTTCCTTTACATGGTTCTCTCTCCTGTTGAGATCTTAACACTGTTGTGATTTGTCAGATGAAATAAAACTTGGCTCTTTCAGTGGAACCTGTAGCAGAACGAAGTGATTGCCTCCTTAATAGCACATTTTGCATTTTTATAATTATGATAAATCTGTATTTATCATCACTTTCAGGCTCAAGTAGGGATGTGTGTGTGTGTGTGTGTGTGTGTGTGTGTATGCAGGTCTTGGCGTGTTCAGGTCTTTTCCTGTGTAAGATTGAGAGTATCTTGGTGATGTTTCGACGAGGTCCCACTCGCCATCTTCAGGCTGGTGCTTTCGGCTTCATGCTTGTGCGAGCTTCCCGACCCTCAGTTTTACAATAGCACACACATGACATTCTTTAATGTATTGTTCAATGTCTAATCTCATATTGGGCCACCAGAATTGCTGCCTTGCCAAATGCAAGTTTTTCAGAAACCCAAAACGCCCAGCCTGTGTAACTTCATGACACTGGGCCAATACAGATCGGCGGAACATATATTTTGTCTCCTTTCCAAGCCAATCTATCTTTATACAAGCAAACAGTCCTATTGTTTTTAAGCCAGACATCCTTTTCTGTAGCATCTTGTAACTCCTTCTTGCTTATCTTGTGTATGCTCAATACATGAATTATTTTGATCGCTGGTCCATTGGTGATCATAGGTTGAATCACCTCATCCCTGCATGAATTGTATTGGGACAGTCGGGATAATGCATTCGCCATGAAATTTCTACCTCCAAGCAAGTATCGTAGCTGGAAGTCAAAACATTTAAAATATAAGGCCCACCTAAGTTGTTTAGGAGATAGTTTCCTCAGCTTTTGTAAAGCCTCCAAATTTTTATGGTCTGTCCATACTTTGAATTTTTCTTTTAATCCTTCTAGTAAATATCACCATGTACTGAGTGCCCATTTTACAGCGAATGCCTCTTTCTCCCAAATAGCCCACCTCCTTTCTGTAGGAATAAATTTGCATGATGTAAAGAACCTGGTTATGTTGCAGTAAAACAGCTCCTACAGCAACATTGCTTGCATCAGCTTGAATTATAAAACTCTTATGAGTATCGGGATGTCTTAAAATAGACTCTTGAGAAAATAATGCTTTTAAACTATCGAAAGCTCTCTGACACTCTATTGACCATACAATAGGTTGGTTGGGCTTTGGTTTTGGTGTTTGGTTCTTCATGTTCAATAACTCTGTCAATGGTAACGCAATTTTTGTGAACTTGAGAATAAACTGCCTGTAAAAGTTCGCAAAGCCTAGAAAACTTTGTAACTGCTTTCTTTTCTTCGGGGCTTTCCAATCGATCACTGCTTTCACTTTATTGGGATCCATCTCTAATCCCTTGTTCAATATTTTGTATCCCAGATAATCCAACAATGTGCAATGAAACTTGCACTTTGAAAGTTTCACATACAGCTTAACCGCAAGTAACTTCTTCAGAACACTTCGCACCAAGGTCAATTGTTTCCGTATAGATCAGGATATCATCCAAGATACCAGGATGCCATGGTATAAATATAGTACTCTGTTAAATTCAGTTTAGAGCTGACTTTCCTCTCAACCACACTGTGGGTCTAATGCGTAGATAAAGGAAAACAAAATCTTTTAGGTGTTTGGCAAGTGGGTTTAATCCTTTTCGTGCAAGGACACCAAGAAAACAGTCAAGCAAAACAAATAAAGTCAGCTCTAAACTGAGTTTAACAGAGCACTATATTTATGGATACTTCCCATTTTTACCCATTATTACCCTCATTATCCAATCACCATCATCACGGTTAATATCCATAGCTTAATTAATCCACCATTATCTACATTTACTATGTTACAATAATCAATATATAATGTAATCCACCACCACTACTTTAATCACCACCATCCCATCACCACCAACATGTCTGCAACATTCTGTTCCACAAAATGGCTCCCCGTCTGTACACTCTTCATGTGTACACTCCAGGATCTTTGCTGTTAATTGGTCACTGCCCCTCAACACCAATCATCATGTGCAGCTGTGACAATGCGCTCTGGAATCACAGACCATCCAGACCGATACCCTTAGCCTTCTCCATAGTATTGGAGCTTCGGTGGTCGCTTGTATTGTGTAGTCATGACACTCATCTTTGTAGGAGTTTTTCAAATATCAGGACAGTTATATCATGTTACCTCTAGTCCTTCTTTCCATTAAACTAAGCATACACAATTCTTGCAATCATTCTTTGTATGTTTTAGTCTCCAGCTCCCAAAGAATTTATGTTGCTCTTCTCCGCACTCTTTCCAGAGTCTCAACATCTTTTTTATATTGTGGTGACCAGAATTGAATGCAGCAATCCATTGCTAGTACTAGTACTAATAGTGATGGTAGTATTGATGGTGGTAAAATTAGCAGTACTGATTGTATTTCCATATTAACTTTCTAATATACAAGATAGCTAATGAAAGATGGTAGATAATTTTTAAGGGTGTCAAACTGGATTTCGTAGAGGGCATCAGGATTGTGGATGCCCTTGGAGTCTTGGATTGTTGTGGTCTGCTGGTCATTGCTGACTGGGGGGGATGCAGGGGAATGATCATCACTTGTATTGGGGGTTAGGACTAGGGTGGGTGCTGGGGCCTGACCACTGGAGGAGCATCACTGACCCTCTCAAGCTCTGTGAAAATCTGCTAGGGGCCCTGGATGGCAGGCACCCAGCCCTTGAGCTCCTGAAGCACCAGAATCCTAAGGCCCAGTTCTGCTTCCTCAAGGGAACACCTGGCCATACTTGCCTTCTCCTTGAGGTTGCTGTCCCTGTGCTTGCTCTCCTTGTGTGGGTTGGGCTTTCCAGACTTGGGGAAATGAGGGACAACAGGGCTCCTGCTAGAGGGGGCTGATGCTGCCATTGCTGTTGCTATGAGGTGAGGCAAGAGGCAGATGGCAGGATATTGGCCTGACTGCAGGGGCCAGAAGTGCATGAGTAGAGGGTGCATGGTACAGCTCTGGGGCTGGGCTCAAGTAGGGCAGTGTGGGGAGGGGAGTCCTGGCTGCCCCTTGGATATAGTACAGGCTGTCTCTGGAAGATCACATTATGGCCATCTCCAGGGGGACGTTTTATCAGGTTCGCCTGATCTGCCAGATGCAGCCCTTTCTGGATTGGGATGCCTTACATACAGTCACTCATGCCCTGGTCACCTCCCGACTGGACTCTTGTAATGCCCTCTACATGGGGCTCCCGAGTGGGAGCATCCGGAGGCTTCAACTGGTACAGAATGCAGCCATGCGGGTGGTTATGGGGGCGTCAAGGTTCTTATTATTAAGGTTAATTATTATTGGATACAGGGGCTCCCACCCTTCCCCATCCTGGGTGGGGCAGGGTATAGGAGGCTCATCCCACATATGGTGGAACTGGAGAAGGAGATTTGGATGGTGGAGATGAGCCCTGTGATGGCAGGACCAATAGCAGGCAAAGGCATAGGTGTAGGAGGAGGCACATGACTCGGCGTACAAGGTGACCACGTGGCTGACTGAACTGTCCCAAATGCAATGACCATGAGCAAATAAAAACAAATGGTGGGACAAAGACAGAGGTATCGGGGAGGGGGCATGTGATTCAGCCTGTCAGGCAGCCTTGTGTTTCATATGTTTGTATCAGAACATAACCATTCTATACATTTCCTTTACTTCTGCAATAAAATATAATTAATGATGAATAGATAAATTTCTCCTTTAATTGAACAGGAGTATGAAAGTTTAAATGCATTCAACAGCTAGATGCTGATTTGAGAGAATAATAATCTATACTTAAATAAATAATTATTTGTTGATAAGCTTTCCAGTATTTTATTTAATTTAAAGCATTTATTAAAATACACCAAACTGATAAAATTTGGTCAGGTATTGAAGAAATCTTGAAGATCAGCTTCCAGAATCCCATTTTGAATTTATTGTTCCTCATATTGCAGATCTGTGGATTCAAGGCTGATGGCACAATAGAGTAAAACATAGAAATCAGGATATCTGATGCTGTTGGGGAGATTCTTAGATTACTTGTTGCTTTATTGGAACATTTATTTTTCTTTGCTTACATGGTGATGTTAAGGAGCTTTGTCTGATTGACTGTTTCAGCCATTTTCCACATATTGCATGTTATCAATTCATTCATAAATATAAACCGTATTATATAAGTTGCTTTTATGTGTTTTCTTTAAACATTCTGGTATTATTATCCCCTTTACTTTTATGTTTTTATTAATAATATACTTTTTAAATAATCAAATAATTTAATTATGGAGTTAACTGACATATTGATATAACTTGGACATTACAAAGATAAAATAGTATTTAATTAAAATTAACATAGTGCCCTATGTTTCAAATATTTAATGCTAAATGAAAAGTACACAGCTTTGTTAATAAATAGATGATCTACATAATAGTGACAAACATATTTTTATTCTAAGACCTAATCATTATACCTGATGAAAAGTATTGACATTTTAGACTAAAAATCTAATTAAGAAGTACCAAAGCCTATGGGTTATTTTTTATGGGAAACTGAGGAAGAAACAAAACTCTTTTCTTCAATGTTAACATAAATGAGTATCCTACCCATTAGCTTTATGCCTCATAAGAGTAATCAATCCACTTTTTCTTATCATTTTGTCTCACAGATATTATAAAGTCTATTTTAAAGTGGCAGCATTTTGGTAGAGGTGTCTTTCCTTACTACTATTTCTATATCTCTATTTGTATCCTTATATTCTATTCCTTAGACCAATGGCTCTCAACCTGTGGTCAGGGGACCCCTGGGGAGTTGTGATATCAGTACAGGAGGTCTGCAAAGTCTTTAAGAAATGTTACGATATAAATCTTGAGTTAGGTCTTGATGGTTCATGGCCATGGTCTGTGGCCACAAAAGGTACTTAAAATGGTGTGTGGTGAAGAAAAGGTTGAGAATCGCTGTCTTAGACCAACTGAAAAAAAAAAGCAGGGAATAATTGCTCTACATAGCACCCACTTTTTCAGGCTTTGAATCCCTTGACTTGTAGATTATAGTTCCTTCGCCTTCAGTTGACTTCGTGGTCTTACAAACCATTTGTATTAGTAAAAGATCTCATTGTGCTTTCCAGATTTGCCAAGTTTGGGTTCACTGTTAAACCTGTAATCTTTGGGGCATCTTCTCTGAAACTCAACCTGGATCATTTCAGATGACTTCTCTCAAACCAAATCTGTTTAGCAACTTAAAATTACCCATTCCTTTCTTTCCTTCTTTCCCTAATTTCCAAATTTACAAAAACCAAAGATGTCTATAATCATGTTAGGTTATTGATTCTTAATACTTCCATTCTGCCTCTTCACATTGTTGTTTGATAAAATGTATCTATTATTTTCTTCATACTCAATCTCCTTTGTCAACTCTGTATATCTCCTTTCTTTACAGGAAAAGGAAGATCAGAGGAAAGATTATTATTCATTGTGATCACAGGCTCCTTCTGAAAAACTGAAAGGAACAGAGTATCTGTTTGGGTGTAATGTGACAAATATTAAAAAGCAATGTGTATGTCAGGCTGCCACACATTTTTTCCTGTTGATTCATAGCTATTCCAAGCCTTGCATCTCCATTGCACATTTAAAAAGTAAAAAAAAGAAAGAAATTATTTTAAATTGTTCCCATAGTTTAGAGCATATTTTACACAGCCAGGCCTTACTGTTAAAATAACTCCAATTAAACAGAAATTCCCTAGAGATGGAAGCTATTAAATTGGATTTGATATCAGCCTAAGTATGTAAAGCAAAAGGACAAAGATACAGAATATCTTGAAAGTAGAATCTAAAAATAAAATATATGAAGAGCAAAAGTAGAATGTATATTTCCATACTTTTACCAATAAAATTTGTTTTTTGGTCAAAATAAAATAACTACCCTCTGTAATTTGTAGAATATTTAAATAATGTATTTATGTACCATCAACATCGTACAAATTTCTGCATAGTATATTATCTAAACTGATCCTTTAAATGATTTTTATAGTGAAAATGTATGCTATCTATGTATCTGACGACTTTCCTATAGACATATATAGTTTCAGACTGATAATACCTGTCTTTTCCTAAAATATTTATTAGATAAAATTGAACTGAAATTAAAAAGATTAAGAATAACAAAGAAAGATGAGAATGATCATATAATGAACAACTGGTGGGAACATATAATTAGAAATAATAACATAGAACAGATTAAAATATTATGGGGATATGAGTACAAACTTATAGCATGCTGTTTTAATTGCCATTAAAAACAAGAACGTTTGCATAATTGTTGTACCTATATCAAAGAATTAAGAAAGCCAGAATTAAATTTATATTTAAATAAATGCATCTACCTACAACAATATAATCTGATATTTTTCCATTCATGTTTACTATGTAGTACAAATAATAAGATATAGATTCATTTCTCCTTTAAAGAAAAAGTGTATGAAATTTAACAACACAGTTGGTATTCAGATGTATTCCTTTATGTACTATCACAAGGATTTAATCTTAAATACTAATCTAAGACAATAATATTTTAACTAGATTAATGATTGTAGAATCTAAGCTGCCTAGGGCTGTAAAAAAATGTTTTAAAACAACCAAAACCAACATCATTGCAGGGTTTTTTTCAATTTCAAAAAGATAAAGCCTGACACACTAATTCAATCCCATTTAATTTATCAAAAGATGGATCACCTTACTTATTGTATCTAAATGGTCAAACAATTTAAAGTATATATTAAACTACATAAACTGAGAAATTTGTGGCAGGTTCTTGAAAGAAATATTGATTATCAGCTTCCTGAATGCCATTTTAAGTTCTTTGTTCCTCATACTGTAGATCAGTGGATTCATGACTGGTGGCACTACACAGTAAAACATAGAAACCAGGATATCTGATGGTGATAATGAGCTAGATATGGGTCTCAGGTATACAACATTACCACTTATCAGAAATAGACAAATGACTATGAGGTGAGGTAAGCAAGTAGAGAAAGCCTTATGCTTTCCATGGGTAGATCGGATCCTCAACACTTCTCTGAAGATCTGAACATAAGAAAAAATAATTACAGCAAAATAGAAAAAAGCTAAAGTAGAACCAAAGGTTAGAGCCCAGACTACTGCACCATATGAGTCACAGCAAGAGATCTTGAGCAGCTGAGGGATTTCACAAAAGAATTGATTGATGATTCTGGAACCGAAGTTCACTGTAAATAGGTTTCCTGTATAAAGTATTGCGTAAAAAAGGCCACCCATCCATGCACTAGTTGCCATTTGAATGCAGACAGTTTTTCTCAATACAGTTTCATAATGCAATGGATTGCAGATGGCTATGTAACGATCATAGGCCATGACACCTAGGAGAAAGAAATGAGACAGCATGAAGAAAACAAGGAAGAAAACTTGACAGAGACATTCAGAGTAAGAAATGGCTTCTGTGTTCATCAAGGAATTCAATATCGACTTGGGAACTGTGACAGAGATGGAGCCAAGATCTTGTAAGGATAGATTGACTAGAAAAAAATACATGGGTGAATGCAGCTGATGGCTATAAACAATGACAGTGATGATGATGAGATTTTCAATGAGGGCTACTAAATAAATTATTAAAAAAACAATTATGTGAACTATCCGTAGCTCCTCGGTATCAGGGAATCCATGCAGAAGGAATTCATTGACTCTAGATTTATTTTCCATTCAGCTTTTTAGATTTCAGAATTTATAACAGGAAATCAAATGTTAGGTCCTTTTCTCATGTATCTATGGCAGTAATCAAGAGGGAATGAAATGCTATTCAAAGAAGTTCCTTTAATCTAGGAGTGCTAGTTTAAAACTAGAGGTTTATCTATAGGACATTTATAATTATCCTCAGGAGGCTGATTTCTCAAAAGCCTAGTTTATTTTAGAGCTGTAACTCCATGTAGCTGTGGGAAAATATGTTTAGAGTTTTATCCATGCTTCTTTTTATCTATATATTCTATTTTCTTATTTGTATAAAAAGATTCATTAGTAAGAAATGAACTGAAATAAAATAGAAAAGATTATCAAAGAAAACTGTAAAAAGATGAGAAACTATGTATGTATGTAGACAGGTAGATAAATGTCCATATATTTGTATAATCACAAATGTTCATTCTTTTTAAAATTTACTTAAAGACTCGGCAGAGATAATGAAATAAATAAGTAAAATGATAAAAAATATAAATCTTATTTCTCTCTTCATTCCAAATGGGATTTATTCTTCAATTTTGGTGCCTTCATTTAAACTATTTGTAAAGCTTATATGACCCCCTCTCTTTTTCTGGAGGTGATGCTCAGATCCTTTTCTTTATCTTCTTTGTAGGATATGATATTCCCCTTCTTATAGCCATTGTTATGATTGCTATGTCATCATTAGCAACCCTTTTAAAAAATATGAATGCATAATTAATAGGAGCCCTTGCATGCAGATGTTTGGAAGTGTTTAGATTTTTGGTTCTCACTGTGGAATATTATATATTAATGGCAGTTTAGCAACTCTTGATGCTCCAATATTGTTAATTAGTACTTCTCTAAGATCCCAGTTACTTATGCTCGCTTGCTCCAATTTATTCCTAGCTGAAATTGGAACACTAATTTTTTAATGTTCCAGTTCAGGTTGGCGTCCTTATCTTCATTATTGTTACCTTACATAAAGCTCTTCTCTCTTTCCTAAAGATCCCTTCTTTTCAAGGGAGAAAAAAGACATAGTCCACTTGCCTATTTCATGTTGTGGTTTTTTCTATATTTTTAATCATTGTATATACTAGATCTCCATCTCTGCATATGAAGATAGGCTATTTACAGCTCCCCTTGAAGTCCTTTGACTCTTAGTTGGTGCCAATCACTTTTTCCACTGTCTTCCCTAGAAAGGAAAGATGAAAAATTGTTCAGACAGGTTGGGTCAAATGATGGTTTCTTGAGGAGGGGGTGGACCAAGTTCTCCTTAAATGATGTCAGAAACACCCTCTTTTGCAGAAATGTGTTAATCACCACCTGGATCCAACTGCCCAGAAGGCTTTCACTAACCAGGAGGGACAAATATCTAATAAGCAAATAATTGCTTTGACAGCCTAAGAACCTTGTCCACTTCCTCAGGTCTAACAGGATCAAACTGTACCTAGATAATCAGGCAAGTCTACTCTCCAACCATCTCCAATGTAACTGTTCCACCCTTGGTCTCAATCTGAAAACAGACATGAATGATTTTATCCATCACTTTTTAAATCCATTTTATTCAAAAAATTTCTTTTTCATGGCCCTGTAATCCTTGGAAGTTTTGGGAGTGATGTGCCAGGAGACATCTTATTGGTGCAGTCCTGTCCAGGGCCTCAGCTGCTTTATGATTCCAGGTTGTGACCAAAAGTCTGCATAGGATAATCCCCAGGATATCCAGAGCTCTTTCTGCAATCCAGGGAGGTCTTTTAGTTGTTGAGAGCAGGCCATTCAAATAAGTCCTGCCTTCGATTCCCAAGGTCTGATACCCAAATCCCCCACCAGTTCATGTTGCCACTGCTTCAAGAAGAAAATCATATTTGGAGTATGACTGCTGTCCTATATCAGATCTTAGATGACCTAGGATAGATCCATGGCTGCTATAATGGCCATGAATTCCCTGGCCACCTTAAGGTCAAACCTAGGGATGGCAGATGGAAATCCATAAAGTCCTTAAGCGTGGGAAGTCCACTGCCTGCCCTGAATGGCCTCCAACAACTTAGGCAGGAGGTTGCTATGCAGCACACAAGCTGATACAGCAGCAACACTCCCAGTTAATCCTTTGAGCCCATATTTAGGAATAAGAATTCATACCCAGAAACTTGTGCAACATGAGAGTAAGAAGAGATTCCCAGATAACACTAACCATGCCTGCCCTCCTGCCCTGTGGCCTTTGCTGGTGCCATAATCTAAATCTGCTGGACATATTTCTGAGAGGAGAATTTTTCTGTTCTGGAATGAGCCAGGTTGCAGTAATGCATGCCAGGTCAGCTTGTTTCTTCAGATGCAAAAAATCAGGAGCTGGGGCAGGGTTCAAAAATACTGCAAGTTTATTTCATGCAACTTATATATAAAAAATTAAATTACTAATGGTCAGTGCAAATTGGCACCAGCTAAGAGTCAAAAGACTTCAAGGGGATCTGTACTTAAGTCTCTTTCAGGGGCATAGGGATTGATGATGATCACTATCCAGACTTATGATTCATGCATTTAACCCTGTAGGAACTGTAGGAAATGACTCAGCCTGGTCATTTCCTACAGTTCTTTTCCAATGAGGTTACAAACATGGGGAACATGCTGTTGCCCAACCTGGTATTCATTAATAGTAGTTGAAGGGCTAGTCATCAAAAATGTGTGTAATTAACTGGTATATTCACATAAGCAGAACATCACAAAGGTAAATTTGTGGTGAATCAAAAATAGTATAATGTGCACCATATTTTAAATACAGTGTTACCTTGGTACTCACATGCTTTGAAGTTCATTGAATTTGGTGCTCCACACATTTTGATACGAAAATTTTGTACTTTTTGAAAAAGTACTTATCCTTTGTATGGTAATTGATGCACAAACTAGAACTTGTCAGTATCAGCTGCCTTGCAACTCACTACATTATTCCTTATGGGAAAATGTGCTTGGTTCTCATCATTTTTGGTACTTACCATGCCTCCTGGAACCAAGTACCCAGGTACCTATAAGATATGTTTTTTTACTCTGATATACAGAAATTTTATATGGGGATAAAAATATTTAGCATTTCATATTAATAATTGTATTAAGGAAGAAGTAGGAAAGTCTATAGTTATGAAAATTTCTAATGTGAATTTCCAATAATCCTCCTCCTAACATACATCAGATTTTGGCTTATTTTATAAAAACTAAGAATTTGTTAAAAATGGTCAGTATATAATTAGATGTATCTCCATTATGTATTGAATTTTTTTTTAACTTATTAACTGTGCTGTTATAGTTTTTTATACTTGTATAATATACCATCACATTAGTCCAAGAGGAGAGAAGGAGGAGGAGGAGAAGGTGCGAGGGAGGAGAAGGAAGAAGAAGAGGAGGAGGAGAAGGAGGAGGAGGAGGAGGCACTGCAATTTTTTTATATTTTGGAAATGAATTACCTTGCCACCAGAAATCATTCCAGAGATGCTCAATGGGGAATCTGAAAGGTCAATATATTGCTTTCCACACACACACACAATAATAATAATTCTTATTAAAAGGACAAATCCTCTACCTTCACATTTTGGTTCCCTATCTTGTCCCTGAAGATATAAACTCATTACTTTTTTATAAGATTTAATTTACTTATCTTAATGTATTTAGATGATGTATAGTTTTATAGTCATGTCCCAGGAAAATTCTCAAAACATTTTTTCACATTATTATATGATATAAACTACGATCTTGATTTAAATAAAAAGTTCTATAATTTATATACATTGCACGAATACAAATGTTTGGCTGAACAAATATTTTCTTCAACACTATGTTGGCCATTCACCAGTACTCTTTCATAAATACTGTTTATCCAGATCAAGTTCTGCTCTGTATTAGATCCACAAGCTAGATTTCTTAAATAATTTCAAAGAGAAGATTATGCATACATGAAAGCAACTTTTTTGCATGCAGGTACATATACTTCTTTTTCATTTTTATTTAATAATGTTTTATTTAATAGTTAGATATACAGATTTAATTAATAGGAATGATACAGTAAAATGCATCTGTTGAATAAAAAAAGCAATTAAGAAAGCCTGTATAAAATTATAGTTAGATAAATCTATATATTGGCAGGAACATTATGATTCTATACATTTATATTAGTTCTAAAAAAGAATATAAGTAACATAAATCATAATGAATGGATGAATTTCTCCTTTAAAAAAAGACAAGAATGAAATTTAACAGCACAACTACCATTCTGCTGTTTTTTTTATGTTGTTTCATGAAGATTTAATGCTAGTTGCTGGTCTAAGAAAATGATAATCTTTACCTAAATTAAGGTTTATTGGTTGTAAGCTGCCCAGTGTTGTATTCAAGCAATGATTTAAAGAATTTATTAAAATGAACATAATTGAAAAAATTAGGTCAGGCCTTGTAAAAAACCTTGAAGATCAGCTTCCAGAATGCCATTTTAAGTTCCTTGTTCCTCATGCTGTAGATCAATGGATTCAAGATCGGTGGCACCACACAATAAAATGTTGAAATCAGGATGTCTGATGTTGATGGGGTGCTGGATGTGGGTTTCAGGTATGCAAAATTACCACTTATCAGAAACAGACAAATGACTAGGAGATGAGGTAAAGAAGTAGAGAAAGCCTTTTGCTTCCCTTGAGTAGATGGGATTTGCAAAACTGCTATAAAAATCCTCACATATGAAAACACAATTAGAACAAAAAGAATGAATGCTAAACAAGAACCAAAGATGAGTACCCATTCTTCTGCAGTATAAGAGTCAGAGCAAGAGATCTTGAGCAGTTGAGGAATTTCACAGAAGAACTGATTGATGATTCTAGAACAGAACTTCACAGAAAATAAATTTCCTGTGTGGAGCATAGAATAAGACAGCCCACCCATCCAGACAGTAGTTGCCATTTGGATACAGGCTTTTTTGCTCATTATAGTCTCATAATGCAGTGGATTGCAAATGGCTACATAACGATCATAGGCCATGACACACAGGAGAAAAAAATGAGACATCATAAAGAAAATAAGGGAGAAAACCTGGCAGAGACATCCAGAATAAGAAATGGCTTCTGTGTTCTTCAAAGTATTCAACATTGATTTGGGAACTGTAACAGAGATGGAGCCAAGATCTTGCAAGGATAGATTGACTAGAAAAAAGTACATGGGTGAATGAAGCTGATGGCTATAAACAATGATAGTGATGATGGTGATATTTTCAATAAGTGCTACCAAATAAATTATTAAAAAAAGAACAATATGGACTATCCATAGCTCCTCAGTATTAGGGAATCCATGCAAAAGAAATTCACTGACTCCAGATTCATTTTCCATTTGGCTTTTTAGACTTCAGAGCTTCTAATAGGAGAACCCACACACTCTTTTCTCATGTATTTGTGGCAATATTCAATTCTTTTTACACAATTTATTTTGATGTTAGAGTGCTAGTTAAAAAGAATTTTATGTATGGGATGCTTGTAATTATTCTCGGGGGTGGTGGTGGCATTTCTCAGGAGTCTAGTTTATTTTTGAAGTCATTGGTATTAGAAAATGTGGTTAAAGCTTTGTTCACTCTGCCTTTAAACCAGGGGTCAGTAATTAATTTTCCAAAGGGCCATATCAGAAAGTGGGACTGTTATGGAAGTCTGCTGTTCTGCCACCCTTTGCTGCTCCCACCACTGTACTACCTCTCCCACCACTGCCCTGCTGCCACAACCCTGCCTCCTCTGTTATTCCTACCCCTGCCTTTGCCATCATGAGGTAGACAGGTTCAGGTAAAGGGCCAGATACGGCCCAAGGGCCATAAAGTGCATGAGTGTGCTTTAATCTATAGAGCAAATATTGTACTCATCTTTCAGACTGCTTTGATTGTAGTAACAAGATAATTTCTGGACTGACATCAGTTTCAAAATTAAAATATCTTTGACAAATACATATTTTTGTTTTTTCTTACTTTCCCTCTCTTGGCTAAGTACTTCAGAGTTGCATGTAAAAAGCTGTGATATAGACTGTGCAAATAGCTCAGATGTAAAAGAGAATATATAGAAAGAAAAGCCAAATAATCCAGGTAACAATCATCCAATCTTTGTATATCTTAAAAAATAATCCAAAGAACATTTTTAAAATGGTTAATACATGGTCAAATATATAATTATTACTTAAATCAAATTTGTTTTGTTTATCTTATAATCATATTTGTAGTTTTGTTATTCTTAGATGAAATACCACCATGGTATATTAAGGCTATAGAGCAACGGGCGTGTACCGGTGAGCTGCAGCCACTGGTGGGCCATGAGAAAATTTTGGTGGGCCACAGAGAAATTTCACCCCCAGAGCACCCCCCAAAGCAATTAATCCAGGCTGCACAGAAATACAAGGCTGTGCCACCCATAACCCTCCCTGCCCACTCACTCCTTACCCAGCAAACCTGCCTGCTAAATTGCTATTTTTCCCTTTTCCAACCATCAGTTGTTCTGCTGTGGCGGGAGATTTAGAATAGCTAGGAAGCAGGAAATGGTTGGATTTCTTGCTTTCTAGCTAGTCTTTAGATCTTCGGCTTTGCTTTTAAGCACAGCTGAACCTCCTTTAATTATTCAATGCAGACTCACGGCAAGCAAATTTGAGAGACCGAGCTAGCCGATGGCAGATAGATAGATCACTGAATGATTCTGTGAGCAACTCAATCCGCCTGCCTGGTTTTCCTGATTTTGGGTAAAAGTTGCTCATTTTGTATAAAAAAATCAATATTTATATAAATATTTATAATATTTACATATAAGCCATGCCCAGCCAGTCACATGACCACCAAGTCTCACCCCCAATTTAGGCCACACCCACAGAATCAGTTAGTGGTCCCTGGGATTTAAAATTATGAGTTTGGTGGTTCCTGAGGTCCAAAAGGTTGACGATACCTGCTATAAAGGAGGAAGAGGAGATAGAATTTAGCAATGAAAAATCACTTTTAGCAATTTTTTATGGGAAATATCTTATGAATCATGATGTCACCAGATGTTAAACTAGGGACATCTCGCAGGGGACTCTGAAATGTCAAGATAATGTTTTCAACACATGTACAAAAAGTATGGGACTTTGATTACATGGACAAATCACAGATCTTCTACTTTCACTTTTTTTTGTCCTAGTCCTGGATTTATATCCAAGGACAGCTGTGTACTGCAGAACATATGAATCAGATAGCATATTATGATGATGATTATGATGATGATTATACACAAAAAATTATACACAAATTTCCTGCTGGACAAAATCACTCAGATCCGGAATGAGTTGGACTCTGAATGGGCAACTCTGGGCGGGGGGACGGGGGTGAAATTTGGAGAGGTCATTTGGGAAGAGTTTGATCCTGTGACCTCTGAAGATGTGGACAGGATTCTGCGGGGGCTGAATGCTACCACATGTTTATTGGACCCATGCCCCTCCTGGCTGGTGTTGGCCACTCGGGAGGTGACACGAGGTTGGTTCCAGGATATTATTAACACTTCCTTGAGTGAGGGATATCTGCCCGCGACCTTGAAAGAGGCAGTGGTGAGACCCCTCCTCAAGAAACCATCCCTGGACCCAACTTTGTTATCTAATTATCGTCCAGTCTCCAACCTTCGCTTTGTAGCGAAGGCTGTTGAGAGTGTGGTGGCATGACAGCTCCCCCAGCACCTGGATGAAGCTGACTATTTGGATCTACGCCAATCGGGCTTCAGGCCCGGGCACAGCACGGAGACGGCTTTGGTCGCATTGGTGGATGATCTCTGGAGGGCCCATGACAGAGGCCATTCCTCTCCTGGTCCTACTAGATCTCTCGGCGGCTTTCGATACTGTCGACCACAGTATCTTATTGCAGCGGCTGGGAGGGGTTGGGGGTGGGGGCACTGTTTTGCAGGGGTTCTCTTCCTTCCTTTCTGGCCATTCACAATTTGTGTTGGCAGGGGGGAGAGATCAGCCCCGAGACTCCTGATCTGTGGAGTTCATCAGGGGTTGGTGCTCTCGTCCTTTCTGTTCAACATTTATATGAAGCCGCTGGGTGAGATCATCCGTGGCTGTGGGGTAGAATTCCATCAGTACGCTGATGACATCCAGCTGTACATTTCTACCCCGGGCCACCCCTATGAAGCCGTCGAAGTGATGGCCCGGTGCCTGAAGGCCATGCAATGTTGGATGGGGTGGAACAGGCTCCGGCTCAACCCATCTAAGTGGCTGTGCTTCCTGGCACCCGATACAGACAGCTGGTTCCATTGCTGGCTGTGGGGGGGAAATTCTTGCCCCCACAGAGAGGGCACACAATCTGGGTGTCCTCCTGGATGTACGGCTGTCGTTGGAAGATCATGTGGCGGCCCTCGCCAGGGGGGCTTTTGGTCAAGTCCGTAGGATCTACCAGTTGCGGTCCTTTCTGGATTGGGATGCGCTTCGCACCGTCACTTCCACCCTCGTAATCTCCCGCCTAGACTATGCCAATGCTCTCTGCATGGGGCTTCCCTTGAAGAGCACTCGGAAGCTCCAGCTGGTGCAGAATGCAGCCACGTGGGTGGTGTTGGGAGATCCTCGGGGCTCTCATGTCACGCCGCTCTTGCACAAGCTGCATTGGCTCCCGGTGGTCCTCTGGGTGCGCTTCAAGGTATTGGTTACCATCTTTAAAGTGCTCCATGGCTTGGAGCCAGGGTATCTACGGGACCGCTTCCTGCCATCATCAGCTTCCCACCGGCCAATGCGCTCCCATAGAATGGGTCTCCTCGGGGTGCCGCCAGCTAGACAGCTGGTGACCACAAGGGTGCGGGCCTTCTCATTGGGGGCACCCTCCCTCTGGAACGAATTACCCCTGGCGATGAGGACCATCCCTGATCTCCTAACCTTCCAACGGGTAGTGAAGACTCATCTATTTCGCCAAGCGGTCTGGCCTAGGGTTCTCTTAGAATTTTAATCTGGTTTTATCTGGTTTTTAATCTTTTTAATTCCCCTTTATATACTTTTATTCCAGCCACTATATATTTGATTTTAATTGTTTTTTTTAATTCTGTATTGTTCTGATATTTTTAATCGGCTATACACCGCCCTGAGTCCTGTAAGGGAAAGAGGGCGGTATATAAGTTTAATAAAATAAATAAAAATGACAGTATACACAGCAAACGAGATAACCATGCTGGGTTTTGTATCACAAATCACTAGTTGAAAACTTCCCAAGTGTTTAGGACTGCGTGATGTATTGGTGAATTATGCGAGAAGATCCCAGTAAGGTGGCCTTCTGCAGCTGACCAACAGTGATCTTGTCAGCACCAATTGTTTTTAAGTGCTTGCCTAGGTCTTTAGGCACAGCACCCAGTGTGCCGATTACCACTGGAACCACCTGCACTGGTTTATGCCAAAGTCTCTGCAGTTCAATTCTCAAGTCCTGATATCTGGTGACTTTTTCAAGTTGTTCTCAGTCGATTCTGCTGTCACCAGGTATGGCAATGTTGAAGATCCACACTTTTTTCTTCTCCACAATCATGATATCCGTGGTATTGTGTTCCAAAACTTTGTCAGTCTGTATTTGGAAATCCTGCAGTAGTTTTGCATGCTCATTTTTGACCACTTTTTCAGGCTTATGATCCCACCAGTTTTTTGCTACAGGCAGATGGTAGTTGTGACACAAGTTCCAGTGGACCATCTGAGTGATTGTGTTGTGATGTTGTTTTTAGTCAGTCTGAGCTATTGTCTTGCAATAGCTCAGTATGTGATTAATGGTTTCATCTGCCTCTTTGCAGAGTCTGCATTTGGGGTCATCATCAGATTTTTCTATTCTGGTTTTGATTACATTTTTTCTGATGGCTTGTTCTTGGGCTGCAAGAATCAGGCCTTCTGTTTCTTTCTTAAGTGTTCTGTTGGTCAGCCATAACCAGGTCTTCTCCTTATCTACTTTTCTTGGATCTTTTCAAGGAACTGTCCATGCAGTGCTTTGTTACACCATTATTATTATTATTATTATTATTATTATTATTATTATTTATTGTTATTGTTGGTGGGGGGGGTGAGGGTGGTGGTGGGCGTGGTGGGGGTGTTAATGTTATTGTTGGTGTTGGTAGTGTTGGTGGTGTTGGTGTTGGTTGTTAGAGTTGTTGTTAGTGTTAGTGTTGTTGTTAGTGTTATCTTCTTTTTAAAATACTTTTCATTTAATGAGTAGAAAATAAATAAGTTTCCATAATTTGTGAATGAGCTATCAGAATCTCATTGATTCTGAGGGAATAGCCTGAGCGCAAATTTTGCAGTTTATAGTAAAATTAGAGTTTTTAAATAAATAAAAAGCAACAAACAAAAATGGGAGAGACTAAGACATAGGTTAACACTTGTAATTATAATATTCTCATAATAATAACTTCTTGCTGGTAACTCTCAAAAATACATCCTCAAACTTGGACAACATTTTAATTTAATATGTTGTTTGTTTCAACACTATGACATATATCAAATAATACAGAAAGAAAGTAAAACAATCTATTTTTCAAATCATGAAGATTGACACAAATATCTGAAGAAAGACAGATGGAGAGATAGAAAGATATTGTCCACTAGTTTTATGTGTGATCAATAGTAGTCATTTTTAAAAACTTTTTCCCTCACAGATATTATAAAGTCTATTGCAAAGTGGCAGCCATTTTTGCTACAGGCATTTAGTACATTACTATATCAATATTTTTGTTTATTTATTTATTTGTATCCCACCTTTATTAGTTTTACAAATAATTCAAGGTAGCAAACATATTGGAGGGGTTAGGGATTGGGGGAACTGCCTTGCGATGGTTCTCCTCCTTCCTCTCCAACCGCTCACAATTCGTGTTGACGGGGGGGGAGAGGTCCACCTCTAGGTCCCTCATTTGTGGGGTGCCTCAGGGATCGGTCCTCTCCTCTCTTCTGTTCAACATTTATGTGAAGCCGCTGGGGGAGATCATCCATGGTTTTGGGGTGCGGTGTCATCTGTATGTAGATGATACCCAGCTTTACATCTCCACCCCGGGCCACCCCAATGATGCTGTAGAGGCTGTGTCCTGGTGCCTGGAGGCCGTGCGGAATTGGACGGGTGGGAACAGGCTCCGGCTCAACCCGTCCAAGACTGAGTGGCTGTGGTTTCCGGCGGCCCAATATAGTCAGCTGACTCCGTTGCTGGCTATTGGGGAGAGATTCTACCCCCCACAGGGTGTCCTCCTGGATGCACGGCTGTCTTTAGAAGACCATATTGCAGCCGTCTCCAGGGGGGCTTTTTATCAGGTTTGCCTGATTTACCAGTTGCGGCCCTTTCTGGATCGGGACACCTTACGCACGGTCACTCATGCCCTTGTCACCTCTCGCCTGGACTACTGTAACACTTTCTACATGGGGCTCCCTGTGGGGAGCATTCGGAGACTCCAACTGGTACAAAATGCGGCCGCGCGGGTGATTATGGGGGCGTCACGAAGCTCCCATGTGACGCCTCTCCTGCACGAGCTGCATTGGTTGCCGGTTCTGGTTCTGACCTTTAAAGTGATCCATGGCATTGGACCAGGTTATCTGCAGGACCGCGTTCTGCCGGTGATCTCCAACAGACCTGTGCGTTCCCACAGGGAGGGCCTTCTCCGGGTGCCGTCGGCTTCTATGTGTCGTCTGGTGGCCCCCAGGAGTAGGGCCTTCTCTGTGGGGGCCCCCGCCCTCTGGAATGGTCTGCCCCCAGAGATAGGCACCAACACAGACCTGAGAGCCTTCAGACGGGCGTTAAAAACTTGGCTCTTTGAGCAGGCTGGCCTAGGCTGACACAGGATTTTAATTTTGTCTCACATTTTTAATTGGTTTTGAATATTTGGGGTTTTAACTATTTTATGGGGGAGGGGCAAAGTTTTTTAAATTTTTAAATTAAAAATTTAAGCCTAAATTATTTAATCCGTTTTTAACTTTTGTACAGTGTATTGGGGTTTGTGATTGGCTGTGCACCGTCCTGAGTCCTTCGGGAGAAGGGCGGTATATAAGTATTAGTATAAATAAATAAATAAATAAATAAATAAATAAATAAATAAATAAATATCCAACAGTTATTCCTTTTCCTGTTCCTCTAAAACAGCCTTATAATTTGATTTGGACTAGAGAGAATGATTTGCCAAATTCACACAGCTAGATTTCATGGCTAATGTTGGACTTGAACTCATAGTTTCCTGCATTCTAGCCTGGTGTATATTAATCATAGACCAAATTGCCTCTATGACTACTGGTATATTCTAGCTCTATGCCCTATTGAGAAAAATATAACAGATAGTTGCAAATTGGCACCCCCATTGTCAGTGTTTGAGCCTCTTTGACCATAAAACTTTGAATGCAGTTTCACCTATCTCTTTCTTCTTTTGACAAGCTGTTTTTGATTAATTAAAATCTTTGAATTCAACATGGAACAATCCAGTTGATTTCTGGTTCCCTCAAACCGAACCCTTTTAGAAACTTAAATTACCTATTCTGTTTCAAGATCACCAGCCAAAGTTCCTCTTTCCCCCATTAATTTCCAAATTTACAAGAACCAATACTTCTAGATCCATTTTGGGTTGCTGGATTTTACACCACAATATCTCCTCTTTCTATTGTTGTTCCAAAAATGTCTGTTTTGCTTTCAGTCTTCACATTATTTGTCAGTTTGGCACATCTCTATTCTTTACAAGAAGATACAAACTAGAGGAATATTATGATTATCTATTGTGATATCAGGCTTCTATGTTAACTAAAAAAGAGTATATCTTTGATGTAATGTGACAACATACTATAGAGCAATGAGCAACAGCAGAGAGTCACACATTATTTTCTGATGATTTAAAAGTATACTGCATATTTTAACTCCATTGCACATTAAAATATTAAAATTATTTTCCTTACTGACTACATGACTCCAGTTTATCCATTCTGAATAGCCATCAATAAAGGCTATTTATTTGGGGTTCAAACCCCAAAAATGGGAGTGCCAACTAGTGCAAAGATGTTGAGAATAAAGATAATGAATAACTTCAAAATAAAATCTGGAAGTAAAATGTATGAAGAGAAAAATTAGATAGGATGTTTGATAGGATAATGACACAAAATTCTGGGGATTTATCATTTGTCTGTTCCAAAATTTCCCCACCCCCTTTTTAATGCATATATTTAGCTTGCTTGCAGGAAAGAAGGCATTTTGATTTTTTTTTTAAAAAGCTGCATTGTATCCACAATAAGATTACCTTTCATATATAAATGTATAATGTAAAACTCAGTACTTTCAATTTCAGAGATACATGAAAAGGGCTGCTGTAAAACATTTCCTTTTTCCTCCCATCAAATTTTAACAACAGAAAAGAGAATCTTTTAGCAATTTTCTGTTAACTTCACAATTTCCTGTAAAATATGTTGCATGCAACCATGAAGTATTATTATAAAAACAGAATGTTAAACATATAAAGAAAACAAATTTGCTTCTTGCTTTCTGTGCATGCTGAAGTTTTCTTTTTTCTTTTTTCAAAATAATGTTTCAGATAGGCATAAATTATTCATTTTTTAAACTGTTTGTTTATTTACAAATAAGGAGATAACCTTATCTAACACACCCTGCACCTTCTATTTTTCTCATAACAATAACCCTGGCAAGTTGGCTGGCAGAAAGTGAATGGCCCAATGTCACCCAGTTGGTTTTTATGGCTAAGGCAGGATATGAATTCACATTCTTCTGCTTTCTAACATAAACCAAAAGGAATGAATGAATAAATAAATAAATAAAACAATACAGAAAATTGTAAATTTCCTAAAAGAAAAAGAATTAAGAAACCCATTGTAAAATTTATATTTAAAAAAATCATGGATAGATAAAGCATGATGTATATTTTCATACATTTCATAATAACAAATGGATGCATTTCATCATTAAAGAAACAGAGATATGAAATTGTTCAACAGCACAGACAGTTGATTTTCTTAAGAATCAAACTACTTATTAAACTACACAAAACTGACAAATAGGGGCATGGTGTTGGAAAACAATATTGATGATCAGTTTCCAGATTGCCATTTTGAGTTCCCTGTTTCTCATGCTATAGATCAATGGATTCATGATTGGTGGCACCACACAGTAAAACATAGAAATCAGGATGTCTGATGTTGATGGGGAGCTGGATAGGGGTTTCATGTATGCAAAGGTACCACTTACCATAAAAATACAAATAACTATGAGATGAGGTAAGCAAGTAGAGAAGGCCTTTTGCTTCCCTTGGGTAGATGGGATTTGCAAAACTGCTTGAAAAATTTTCACATATGAAAATACAATTAAAACAAAAAGAATGAATGCTAAAGAAGAACCTAGAATGAGTATCCATTCTTCTGCAGCATAAGAGTCAGAGCAAGAGATCTTGAGCAACTGAGGGATTTCACAGAAGAACTGATTGATGATTCTAGAACAGAACTTCACCATAAACAAATTTCCTGTATGGAGCATCGAATAAGATAGCCCACACATCCAGACACTGGTTGCCATTTTGATGCAGGCTTTTTTGTTCAGTATAGTCTCATAATACAGTGGTTTACATATGGCTACATAACGATCATAGGCCATGACACTGAGAAGAAAGAAATGAGACAGAATGAAGAAAACAAGGAAGAAAATTTGACAGAGACACCCAGAATAAGAAATGGCTTCTATGCTCATCAAGGAATTCATCATCGACTTGGGAACTGTGACAGAGATGGAGCCAAGATCTTGCAAAGATAGATTGACTAGAAAAAAATACATCGGTGAATGCAGCTGATGGCTATAAACAATGACAGTGATGATGATGAAATTTTCAATGAGGGCTACTAAATAAATTATTAAAAAAGCAATTATGTGGACTATACGTAGCTCCTCAGTATCAGGGAATCCATGCAGAAGGAATTCGTTGATACTAGATTTATTTTCCATTCAGCTTTTTAGACTTCAGAGCTTGTAATAGAAGGTCAAATCTCAGATACTTTTCTCATGTACCTGCATTCAAGATAAAGTGAAATGTTCAATTTCTTTTAATATAAGAATGCTAGATAAAAACAAAGATTTATCCTCATTTAATTTTGTAATATTCGTCAGGGGACCCATTTCTCAGGGGCTTAGTTTACTTTAACAGCCTTAAGTTTATGTGGAAAATTGGTTAGAGATTTGTTCATACTTCCTTTAATCAATAGAACAAATAATGCTTTGATTGTTTCATGAGATAATTTCTTTGTTGACTTCACTTTCAGAAGTAAAGTCTCTGTAACAAAAGCATAATTATTTGTTTGTTTTTCTTTTGCTAAATACTTCAGTTTTGCATGCAAGGAGCTGTAGTAGACACTGTGCTACAGCTCAATATTAAAAAGAGTTTTTAAAAAGATATTCCAAGTAATACTCCAGGAAACACCTATCTAACCTTTGCTTATCTTTAAAAAAATCTAAACAATTGTTGGTTAATCAATAGTTACCTGTACTTTCACTACATAATCAAATGTATTTTCTTTATTATATGTGTTGTTTATAATTCTAACTATATTTGAATGAAGGAGTACTTCAGTGTACTATGGGTATAGACTAGGAAAGAGGAGAAGGAGGAGGAGGAGGAAGAGGAGGAAGAGGAGGAGGAGGAGGAGGAAGAGGAGGAGAATAAAGTATATTAAATAGAGTTGAGGAGTCAAAAGTTAAAAAAAAAAAACTTTGCATTTCCAAAACACTGGGAACAAATAAATACATTAGAACAATATCTATTAATCCCAATTTGGCTATCTATAATGGAAGCGATGATTCATCCAAATAACCTAGACCTGAATAAAATGTTAAAATATAAGATCTATTGGATATAAATGGAAATTTAAAAATAAAACAGGAGCTCCAAGAACAAGGGCTACAAATAGATTGGTGGGCTTATCTTCAAATACAAAGCCGATACAATAAGGATATTAAGGACTATGGAATATATTTGAAACCACAACAATTAGGTAAAATATTATTAGGACCAGATAAAAAAAATATTACTAAAATTTATAAGTATCTCTTAGAAGTAGAACTAGAAGAAGAAGTCATGAAAGGATGTATGATCGCCTGGGCTCAAAACATTAGACATAATATAAAGCTAGCAGATTGGGAGACTATATGGAATAGAAATCATAAATTAACAAAATCAGTAACATACAAAGAAAACGCATGTAAAATATTTTACAGGTGGCACTTACCCCCTTCGAGATTATCGAAAATGTACCCTAAACTGAATCCCACATGTTGGAAATTTAGAAAAAAAGAGGGAACATATTATCATATGTGGTGGTCTTGTTCAGAGGCTCGAAAATATTGGCTTAAAATCCAAAATTGGCTACAGGAAATTACCAATGAACAATTAGATTTAGAACCAGAGCTCTTCCTATTGGGGATCTTCAAAAAAAAAAATGTAAAGACTACAAAATACTTATTACTACATACATTGACTGTGGCCAGATTACTTTTGCTCAGTGATGGAAACAGTCATTCACACCTGTAGAAGAACTGGTTATACAAAAAGTTATGAATTGTGCTGAAATTGATAAATTAACATTGAGTTTAAAAGATGCGGAATCTTCAATATTTTATAAGGTATGGGAACAATGGTACAATTGGACAGATGAGAGACTGACTAAGGATAGATGATTATTAAATATAGAACATAGATAGAATAAGAATATAGTTATGTATAAATTATTACTATCGCACAAATGATTGTTATATGATAATGCACCACAAACAGCTGTTATTGAATTATATATTTTTTAATGTTTTTATGTAATAAAATTCAATAAAGTTTTCTAAAGAAAAAAGAACAATATCTATTTTATAATTAGTGTATTTAATTAGGACATTTAATATTTTCCCAATTCAGAAGAAGTTTCAACCTTGTATTCGTTTTAAATTCTTTCTGGAACATGGTTTTGCCTAAATTTTGGTGATATCCTATTTAAAATATATTTAATCTCCCTAAAACACAGTGTATGAAAGTGATTAAGCCAATGCAAAACTCATAGTGATATGAAAACATTAAGATAGGTTTCTATAGAAGAACATGCTGAAATAAACAATTTTGTGAGGGCAATTGTGAGCTCTTTGTTTCTCATGCTATAGATCACTGGATTCAGCAGAGGTGGAACAAAGGTATACATCATAGTCAGTGCCAAATTCAAACTAGATGGAATATTAGAAGGTGGTTTTAAGTAGGCAAACCATCCAGTGGATATAAGTATAGAAAATACAGTGAGGTGTGGAAGGCAGGTTGCAAAGGCTTTTTGTCTTCCATGAACAGAAGGGATTCTTAGCACTGTTGTAAAGATCAGCACATATGTTATGATGATGAAGACAAAACAAATTCCCTCTATCATAATATTGATTGCCAGAATAGTAAGTTCTGGTTGGTATGAATCAGAGCAAGATATCTTGAGCAACTGTGGGATTTCACAGTAGAACTGATGAACAACATTGGAGCAAAAAGAGACTGCAAATGTGCCCATAGTATGCATTGCTCCATTGAAAATTCCCATTAGCCAAGAACAAAGTATCATTTGTGCACAAGCTTGTCTATTCATCACCATCCCATAGTGCAGTGGATGGCAAATGGCAACATAACGATCATATGCCATGACTGTGAGAAGGAAAAAATCAGATTCAACAAAGGATACAAAACAGAAAACCTGTCCCACACATCCAGAGTAAGAAATGTTTCTAGAGTTCATGAAAAAATTAGCCATAGATTTGGGAATAATAGTAGAAACAGAGCCAAGATCCTGAATGGCCAAGTTCATCAGGAAGAAATACATGGGAATGTGAAGGTGATGGTCAAAAATAACAGCAGAAATAATCATGAGATTCCCTAAAACAATTGCCAGATACAGTATCAGGAACAGCAGAAAGTGTAGAATCTGTAATTCCCAGACTGTTGAGAATTGAAGGAGCAGAAAATTGGAAGGAGATAACGTATTATTCATTTTATTAAGAGGCATAGTATCTAGAAGAAAATGAAAATTAAATTAGGCAATTCCAAGCTTCCAAAAGGATTTTCAGAAAGCTTTTTGGGCATGTCAAATCTACAAGTACTGTCTAGTATGTGTTAAAGCAATATTTTGGTGTTGTTTCTGTATTAGCTGGAAGTGATTCTTACAATAGCAATATCTTCTTTTTTTATCCCAAGCTTCTCTGCATAGACCCCCAAACTATAGACTATTCTTGTGCAAAAATATTTATTCTCAATTTCAAACAAGAATGTCACCACTGGATCTGGTTAGCCTTCCCATTCTGAGGGAACTAAAATTTCAAGTGAATAATTTGGAAGGAGACCTGGAAACTTACTTATATGAATCACATAAAAAGGTTATTGCAATCTGTCACCAGAAAATATCAGCAATAACTCAGAAGCAAGCATATGAACTATCTATAATATTTCACAAAGAAAATGGACATTGTCTTAAAATTTATTACATTAAAATTCAGTTAGTTAACAGTTCTTAAAGACAAAATCATAGCAAAAATATATTTTACAATTGAAACTCTAAAAACACATGACAGTAGTTTAAAATATTTCCAGCTAACCTCAGAAAATCTTTTCATAAAAAATAGACTGATATCTTATTTCCATGTGAAATAAATATATGTTGAAAGTTTATGTGATAGAACGGGGATACAATAAAATGTTGGTAATGGTTAACAAAATTACTAAAAAAAGAAAGAGAAAAAAGAAAGGAAAGAAAAAAAAAAGCTCTGCCTTTATGGAAAGTTTGGGGTGGCTTTATTTGTAGTACTGATGAATAAAATATTATGAATGAATATGAATATTCCTTCTAATTACACATCAATACGTGTGTGTGTGTGTGTGTGTGTGTGTGTGTGTGTGTAGGTGTCCCCTTTACTGAAAATGAGAATATAAGAAAATTCTAGGTTTATCTGCTATACTCTAAATGGAAATTTAAGGAAAAACTTCCTTCAGAAGAAATGTAACAATCATTATTGATAAAAATGTAAATCTTTATATTAATGTTTTAGGAGAAAGAAATGTAGTGAAAGGGAAAAAGAGCAATAGAAGAATAATATCTAAAGCTACTACAGATTTACAAAAGAAAGAAGAAAATAAACAGGTTCTCAACTATTCACATTTTTATTTAAAATTATTTTCTAAAAATTATGTTATTTGGGTGTATACCCATTTATATAAAATTGGATATCACACTGCCCAAATTAGTCTCCTACCATTCAGTGACTCAAATTAGTTACCTGCATCTTATTTGTAGATGTTGTTTAACATTTTTATTAGTCTTTAAAGTGATAATGGAGGGAACTAGCATTTTAATGATAATTTTGAAGCTGTAAAGGTGAATCTGACACATTTTATCATAAAATTCAAATGATAACCTGTCTCATTCCATACTTTCTTGGTCATCCTGAGAGAAGCTAGGAACATTTTATTGCTTACAAAGCTATGTGGTTGAACTGTCTTCTGTAAAAAATTTTTAATATTGTACAGTATAAAATGGTACAATATAAAATTGTGTGTGTATATATGTGTGTTTATGTGTTAACTTGTTCTTTGATGTTACAATCAAAGTATACATTTTGTCAGTCTTAGTTCAAAATAAATGCAATGGATGTTGACATTCATACTTTCTGTCCATTTTTTAAAGTTTAATATATAGCACAGAACGTGTGTGTAATCATCAAGCCATATGCAACAAAATGGAAATTTCAAATACATAGTCATAGATGAAATATTACAATACTAAGTTATCTTAGTAACTATTGAAAACTTTTTAGATCTCATAAACAATTACTCAGTTGCCAGAAACAGCTATGCACAGACTGTGTTGTCACAGTCTAAAGGATGGACTGCAACTCATGCTCTTTTTTTATATAAATTCACTCACATGAAATGAAATGTACACTCTAAATTTTTTACAGCACAATAGAACACTGCTTTTTACATGGTTATAATCTATTTGTCACCTGAAACTACAAGACTGTTTCCACCTGAATGCAAAGGAATTTTAGGATTGAAAAGGGATAAAATTCAGTTATCAACATACTGGTAAATTATCCTATTAGACAGGTAATTGAATGATGAAGAAGAATAGTTCTGAATATCATCAATCTCCTTGACTCTAATAGAAAAGAACGGATTGCATTTTTACATGTGTTAAGTGTTAAAAAAAAGTGTTAAACAAAATTGTTTATGCTGAATTTCAAAACAATAGAAATAATACAGTTTAAAGAGAAAAAATGACATTTTAGAGATTCTAAAAATAAGTAAAATAGTTCAGTGTAAATTCTTATGTTTATTATTTTATCTTTATATCTATAACAAAGATGAATGTAATAAGGGATACATTTTACTTTAATACTTATATTTTTCTTTGGCTAAGTGTGGATAATGCTAAAACTACAGTATATCTATCATATCTATCAAAATCATGAAGATACACATAATACATATTCATACATTCCTATCTCTTAATATATTTTATAATTATGTTTTCTAAGCAGAAATGAAATTCAATAAAATTTTCTGAATCCTTTGTAAAACTTTTTTTCAATATAGATCTCATTTTACCTCCGATTGCTTTTTAATTACTTGTATAATTTATCTCTGTTATTTTTCTTTGAGAGAGTCAATCAATTGTAGTGGTCAAGGTTGGGAGATCATGAGTTCTGGTCTTATTTTAGGCACAAAGCCACTCTCTAGAAAGTTGGTTTCTTTTAGGCCAATCACTCTCTAGAAAGTCACCAGAAATTGTCACTGGTTTGAAGGCAGAAATACATGGATAGATCTATAGAGAGACATATATGTACCATTTTCATTGATTGTTATTTCAAAAGTTGTATTCATAAAGATAGCAATTTAAATTTATCAATCTCCCTAGAGACCAGCATATAATAATTACAATGATATTTTTTCCCTTGTAAAGGAGAATTATCTACAGAGAAAAAGAAGAAAATGTATAGGGGTAATTTTTCATTGCTATTATTTATATCAGAAGTATTTGATTATATCAAAATTTCATGGGCAAATCATTTCAGGGATATAAGGATAGGAAATACCAGTATAACACACAAAGACAATGAATTGGAATTATTTGTTTTCATTCTTAGATTTATATCCCATTTTTCTACTCTTGACAGTTTTGATGAAGAATCCTCCTTCAAAATGACTGGTCAATCATTTGCTGAACATCTATAATTA
This sequence comes from Bungarus multicinctus, assembly GCA_023653725.1. NCBI lineage: Eukaryota > Metazoa > Chordata > Lepidosauria > Squamata > Elapidae > Bungarus > Bungarus multicinctus. The sequence goes on from CM042840.1 coordinate 113,676,016, forward strand.
GCAGTAAACTTAATTCTGTTTTTTTTAACAAAACAAAAAATAACCGAGTGTATATTGAATTATATTGTTCTTGGGTGCCATTTTGTTGTTATTATTATTGGGAGGGGGTGGTATTTAATGCTTTGTTTTTTAACCCTGAGTCATAACTGGAAGAAGATGGCTAAAAATAAACATTTTTCCATAAAGTAATTCGCAACAGAGAAAAACCACATTGCCTCAAATCCTAGTCATTTATATAAAATTTATAATTATAATTTATCATTTAACCTACTGTACAAATAAGTATTTGCTCAAAAGTTTTGGATAAAATATATATCTTGATTTCTTAGTTGAAATACACAGGGAGGTAAGTATGGTTCTTATGTACTACAATTGTCTGTAGTGGTGAATTACAAACCAAGGTTTTGAAGGAATTGGCAGACGTGATCTCAGAAACACTGAACCATATCTTTCCTGGAGCACCAGGGAACTACCAGAGGAGGACTGAAAAGGGGCTGGTGTAGTTCCCATTTTTTAAAAAGGGAAAAAATGGATCCAGAAAACTACAGATTTGTCAGCTGACATCAATGCCTGGAAAGATTCTGGAAAAGATAATCAAGCAACAAATCCGTGAATACCCTAAGGAGGCACAACCTATCAGCGCTAAAATTCATTGTGTTTACCAATTTGTTTGTAATTGCACAGACAATTATATTGGCAGAACTGATAGATGTTTCACTTTCAGAATAAAGGAGCATCTTCTGAAATGGGCCCAAACAGACTTGAGTAATCCAACAACAACAGCAAATCATGGCCATAAAATACCTTATTCAGCCATTGCAAGGTACTTACTATCTGAATGGAACTGCATCTACATGGAGGGAAATATGCAGTGGGGTACCTCAATGCTCTATCTTAGGTCCAGTAATCATCAATATTTTCATCAATGATTTAGGTGAGGGGATAGATGGGTAACTCATCAAATTTGCAGATGACACCAAGCTGGCAGGAATAATCAACATTCCAAAAGATAGGCTTAAGATAGAGAAGGACTGTGACAGATTTGAACACTGGCCCCTATCTAACAAAATGAAATTTAATGGTGAAAAAGTAAAGTTCTACAATTAGGCAAGAAAAACCCAATACACAGGTTTAGTATAGCTTGTACCTGACTTAACTGTAATAATTGTGGTAGGGATCTTGGAATCCTAGTGGACAATTCTTTAATATGCCTTGATAAGATCCAGCTTGGAATATTGCATCCAGTTTTGCTCATCACACTGTAAAAAAAGTGTATTGAAGAGCAACAAAGATGATTAAGGGCCTGGAGCAGAGCTGAAATTTATTTTTTTCCCTACCGGCTCTGTGGGTGTGGCTTGGTGGTCATGTGATTGGGTGGGTGTGGCCAAGTCAATGTCACTTGGCCTCTCTCTCATCTCTCAACTCATCTCTCTCTTTCTCTTCTCTATCCTCTCTCATTTTTCTCTCTCTCATCTCTCAACTCATCTCTCTCTCTCTGACACTCTTTTTTGTGGGATGCAAAGTTTTTGTGCTAAGTGGCAACTGCCGCTCGACTGGAGAGGGAAAGAGGCAAGGAAGATCTCTGGCAACAGGAAAAGAAGCAGTGCTCTCCCATCTTTCTCCTCGCCCTTCCTCACCTGTACAGCATAAGCACTTGGTGGTCATGGGTCCACTGTGGAAGAAAGTCACGATGGACAGGGATCCTACAGTGACTTCTCCATAGCCTGAGCTCCCGGTGGTTGAGTCAGCTGGGCCAAACGGGCACAAGCAGTCCCAATGGGCTGGCTCTACCCAGTTGCTATGGAAATTGCTGGCCGGGCTCCCCTCACAGGCCGCTAAGCACTCGCTGCCCCTCTGGCATTGTCATGCGTATGAGCAGAAATAATTAGAACAGACTTGAAATACTGAAACACGTAACTAGCTTTATTGAAGATACTGCAGTACCGGCACCCTTTAACCCATACCAAAGATAGTATGAGGCAAAGGAGACACTGATTACCAGAAAGACCATATATTTATACCCAAATATAATGATATAAACAATTACATACCACATGTTGTTTTTCAGTTACAAAGATACATAGAATCCCATAGGAAAGTTATGGGTATTTCCACTGACCTCTTCTTACTTGACATTGGATTGTTACCAACATCCTTTTCCCGGATTTATCTCCAGATGTCCGGTTATGCAATTATCAGAGGGCTATACTTTTGATTAATATGACTATATAATGTCAAGTCACCCTCTACACATTCTAGAACCTCATCCAAGGACACTTTCGCAATACCACATATTTATTGTACAAAAACATATTTCTCAACTTTTCTGTCCTTTTAAAAAGGTCAGTCTATGAACACAAAATGGCTACAGTCTGGTTCTGTAGTTTCTCAAGTATAACATCCAAATTTACTTATAACAGGCACCCACCAAGCCTCCTCCTTCCTGCTGGACATGCAAGCACTTCTGGCTAGGAAGAGAAGTGTGGTAGGGAAGATGCTTGGCAAGTTCCAGAGGGGCAACGAGTGCTTTGTGGCTCCTGAGTGGGGCACGGGAGATAGTGCCCTCCCCTCACAGGCTAGGGAACACCTGAGAAGGGCCCTGATGCCACTATCTCCCACATACTATTCTTTCTCCCCATGCCCATCAGTCCACCGCTGCTAGTATCACCCCTGTTGTCAACACAGGTGTGACTGGGTGGACATGGGTGAGGCCAACCAGGGGCAATTGTTTGGTTTGGTGAACCAAGCTCAATTATTCCTATCACTCTGCACAAGGTGATGTGAGGTGGTTGAATTTCACCCCCTGGTCTGGAGGCTAAAACATATAAAGAATAGTTGCTGGAATTGTGTAAGTCTAGCTTAATGAAAAGAAGGTCTATGAATGACATAATAGCAGTGTTCCAATATCTACCACAAAGAACGGGGAATCAATTTATTCTCCAAAGTACCTCAAGGCAGCATAAGAAAGAATGGATGGAAGCTAATTAAGGAGAGAAGCAACCAAGAACTAAGAAGAAATTCCCTGGTAGTTAGAACAATTACTCAGTGAAACAATTTGCCTTCAGAAATTATGGATGCTTCAACACTGGAGGTTTTTAAAAATACATTGGAAAATCATTTCTCTGAAATGGTATAAGGTTTCCTGCCAGAGCAAAAAGTTGAACTAGAAGACCTCCAATGTCCATTCCAAGTCTAATATTCTGTTATTCTGACAGTTGTAGGCTTTAAGGTATCAGACTAGAAACCAGGAGACCATGAGTTCTAGTCCTATCTTAAGAACATACTAATTGGGCAACCTTGGGCAGCCATACTCCCTCACCCTAGGAATAAGGCAAAGGCAAAACACTTCTATAATTTCGCCAAGAAAACTGAAAGATTTGTTTAGGCAATCTTCTGGAGTAAACACTGACATGAAAGGGGGGGAAATGCAAATGAAAGGCCTAAAAATGAATTTTTAAGGCACACTTTATTGCTAATCTTAATTCTCAGATAGATTGGTGAGTGGATGATTATCCTAAATGATCTGCCATAGCACACCAAATCCATACACACAATCAATAAAAGGCATATCTGCATTACTAACCTACTGACATGTCTTTTAAGCCCACTCAAGTTATACAATGTAGAATTATATAACTGTTTGAAAAGCATATGGGGAGTGCTCAACTCATGATTGGTCACATAGCCAATGTTCAAAGTTCTGACAAACCTGCCTGGAAAACTATTGATGACCAAAATTCAAAATTCTGCAGTTGCCCCTCTGCAATCACATGGTTACATTACAGGCACTTGACAACTGGGGTCATAGTTTTTTTTTTTTATAATAATTATGCTGAAAACCAAATTACTTCCAGTCTGGGGCATATCTGGCTTCATAGTCATTGGTTTATTTAACAACTGTGATGTTCATTTAACTATGATGGTAGTCACTTTATGACCACAACAATTGCTTAATGACCTCTGCAAACAAATTAAAAAATTGGATTTTTACTGACTTGCTTTATGACCTTCATGAATAATTATCGTAATGGGCAGGCTCCATTATGTAGTAACTTGAGGTCTACTTATTTGCCCCATAGGCTATGAATTATTTCAGACCCTCTTCAATTTCTCTAGCACTTACAAAATTTGAAAGATGCTTCAGCTTGTCTATAGAAAAGTTTTCCTCCAACTGGAGAATTGCAAGAGTTTGTGAGGCATGTAAAAGGCCTGGGGAATGTTAAGAGTCCTCTTAACATTCCCTAGCCCTTTTAAACCTGCACAAACTTGATTTTTTTTCCCCCTGATCTTTGCAATGAGAGATAATCAGGAGGAGCTGAAGAGAGATGAAGTGCTTCATAGAAATTAACTTGAGTCAACTTGTTCAGGATCCTTTCCTAACGTTCCCCATTTTATCTTAATGTCAATATCGGACACATTATTATTAATCAGAAAATGGACTTATGGTATTTCTTATATAGAGATTTGTATATTTTTTCCTTTTTGTGCATATTTCATTTTATATGTCTGCATATATATTCAGAAACATATTATGCATATTTTCCATGTTCCCTGTTCATCAGCAGAATCATAAGAGAAATTTCTGTAATACAAAACTTCAAAAGCTTCTAATTTAAGCTTCTTAAAGCTTCTTAATCAGCCTTCATTTGTTTTCACGCAGAACAAACTCTAAATCATTTTCACACATCAATATAACTCATTAAGACAGTTTCTTGTCTCTGAAATTTCCATCTTGTGCCAAAATTACCTGAAATACTTGGATTATTATTCCCAGCACTAATTGGAACAATTACTGACTTGAGAAGTGACATAACATGTTAAATGACTTTCCATAGAATTTATGAAATTTAGAATTTATTGTTAAAATAAAAAAATAAAAACCATTTAAATTTTAGTTTTTATTTATATACATACAGGGATATAACTGCATTGCTGTCTTCAAACTTTTAATTAATCTTTTGGGAGAATGACATCAAAGTATAAGAGATTTTTTTTCCTCATCTATTTATTTGAGAAATGTTCAAATTTTTCTAGGTCAGTTTCAGTAAACATTAACATAACATAGATGTATATTTTTATCTTCTTTAATTATTATCTTCAAATATATTATTGCAAAAAATATATCTTAAGCAGAAATATAATTAATTTTTCTAAAGAGAAATAGAATGAACAAAGCACATAGGTCCTTGGAAATATCTTGCTTTCCAATTATTATAATGAAAGTTAATTATCCAGTTTTCCAAGTATTTGAGAACTTCTGAAAATCAACATTAATTATTCCTCTAGGAATAATTTTATATCTTTTAATTAGTTAGATATTATACACTTTAAAGCTACATTATGAATATATTTTATCTTAAGCTGAGTTTATTTTTCTTTATTCAATTAAAATTATTTATTCAATTATTATATAAATAAAAATATTATTATTATTGCAAGCTAATGAAAGGTATGATACAGTATATCATTCTATGCAATATGTATTTTTAATATAATATTTTACCTTATAAACACTGAAATGGCAGAAAACAGAAAGAAAGAAATTCTATATTGATGTTTCTTTTGGCTCAGTTTACAGATAGAAATAAAATTAACCTTCCATATCACATGACATGAAATACTGATCACAAACTGAATAACATTGTGAATTAGCACCAGAAGTAATTTATGTTAAGGACAAAAGATTCCAGTTTGTTATAGTGAAATTATTTTTTTCCCAGCATTTTGAAGCTGAAATTTGAAAAAAAAAAAAGTTATTTGATCATATCTTGACAGTATGCATCAGTTGGAATAAATATTGTTACCTGTATAACCAATCCTTTCTATGTGGAAAATTATATGATAATGGTTGAGACATAGTTATAAAGATTTAAATTTATTTTATATATGATGAATTTGACAGAATATCATCTTGCTCTTTTTAAAATTTTATAACCTCTAGTACTGGAGAGCCCTACTGTATTTTGTTATGCAGTGTTTTTCTCTCAAATCTGTGGTCCTGGGTAAATGTTCCAGAAGACAAATAACAAGCACTGCACATGTTATTTCCTGGGAGAAAAGCAATAGGAAGCTCATCTTATTGATATGATAAAGCAGTCAAGTACAGAATATTAATTCTATTGTAATTATTGATCTATTAATGTGGGTGTTGGAGTTTTAGAGTGATGCCTTCAACACATCAGGATCTCCAGTCTAAGAGTCATCTTTCTATCTTACCTAGAAAAAACCCTTCAATTTAAGGCTATAAATTAATTATTCATGACATCTTTGTGACCATTCCCCCCCCCCCCCCCCCGTTCAATTGTGTCTGATTTGCAGAGACAATTATCTGCAAGTATGGCAACCTTTTTTTTCAGAACTGATTTGCCATTGCCTCTTTCCTGGGGCTGAAAGTGACTAGCCCAAGATCACCCATCTGGCTTTGTGCCTAGGATAGACTAGTACCCATGGTCTCCTGGTTTCTAATCTGATGCTTAACCCTTTTAGAACATCCATACATCAAATTTGTACATTTTGTACTATGGTATAAAGATTGAATCCTGCCATTTATATGTAATCTTGTTTGTGGAATGTTTAGACCTGTTGGCACGTTCTTGAATACAGACTCAGTGATTGCTATATACTTTGATACCAGTAACAAACTCCAATAGCTTTAATTCTTTAATTAAAAGTAGATAATGTTTTTCATAAAATCCCTTGATTTGTTTGTTTGTTTGTTTGTTTTTGGGGAAGGGCAAGATCAATGTAGAGTTTTTTTTTTTCAAAAAAAAAAACCTTTATGTCCTTCTTTGTCCAACCTTACATCAAGAAATAGCAATACAAACCACACAAGACTGGATCAATTACATATTGAAAACATATTTTTTATACAGATAGTATAATGTTTTTCCTGCAAATACTTGCTTTATTTTAGCAAGAAATCATGCATAAATCAGAATATAGTCTATTGGTTTAACTGAACCTAAACTAAATATGATTTTTAGTGGACATGAAGAGGAGCTTTATTAGAACAAAGGTATTTTCTTAGTGCTGTTTTGATCTGTTTATTTCTCAAGCTGTAGATGATTGGGTTCATCAGTGGTGGAACCACAGAATAGATTGAAGAAGCTACCAAATTAAGACTATGCGATGAGTTGGAGATAGGCTTCAGATAGGCAAATGAAACTGTAAAAAGAAATAAAGAGACTGCAAGGAAATGTGGTGAACAAGTGGAGATGGTTTTTTTCTTTCCCTGCATGGAGGGGATTCTTGTCACTGCTCTGAAGATTTGTCCATATGAAAAAATTATAAAACAAAAGCATATAAATGATAAACATGCACCAATGAGGTGGACCACACTTTCAATAATATAACTATCAGAGCAAGATATTTTAAGTAACTGTGGGATTTCACAGAAAAATTGATCAATGATTTTTGAACAGAAGGTCATCGTAAAAGTGCCAACAGTGTGCAACAATGCATACAAAAGGGCAGTAATCCATGAAATGATTGCCATATGGATACAGACCTCTTTATTCATCACAGTTTCATAATATAAAGGACTACAGATGGCAGCATACCGATCATATGCCATTACAGTGAGAAAAGCAAAATCACTTGCCATGAAGAAGATCAGGAAAAATACTTGGCTGACACATTCAGAATAAGAAATCCATTGTGTATTGAAAAGTGAATTGAATATAGATTTAGGAATAGTGACAGAAACAAACCCTATGTCCGCAAGAGATAAATTCATCAGAAAGAAATACATGGGTTTATGGAGGTGGCATTCAAAACCTATGGCAATAATAATAAGACTGTTTCCCACCAGAACTCCTAAATATATGACAAGAGAAATCATACTGTATATAATTTGAAGATCTCGTATTTCAGAAAATCCAAGAAGAAGAAATGCATTCACTCTGGTTGTGTTAGACATTCCACTTTATTATTCACTGTGGGTAAAAGAAAAAAGATTAAATGATTGCATAAACACCTTTATTGGTTCAACATTCTAGTTAATTTTCTTCTTTGGTTACAAAGAGGAGCACAATCTAAGTGGTTTTATAAACCAGGACTATACTGCATAGGATGAAGCTGCAACCAGTCAGCAGAAGTTACAGATGAATGAAGTCTGGAATCAAAGCTCATGAGTCCAATAATATAACTGGATAGATCTAACAAACACAGCACTAGTAAACAGCCATTGTTCTAACAACCAGAATCCTATAATTGAAGGCTTTTAATCCTGTAGTCTCAGAGCCCTGCCCAAGACTGAAGTGTACTTAATAAAAAAAAGGATATTATAAAGCTAATACTTTTAAGTAGGGATTTATCACAAATACTGTATATCTTATAGAACTCTTCACAGAATCTGGGATCCAATTCAATCTGGGATTGAGCAGGGAATTTTACTTGAGCAAATGCAAATGCATTATTCATTATTATTCATGCAGATCCTCTAGATGAACATGCAGAAGATGGATAAAGCAGATCAGTGCTCAGATGAATGTTGATAGGCCAATTGTTAATGGATAACTCTTATAACTATGTAATATAGAAAATATGAAAAATACATAAATACCTAGTATTTTTCTCTGAAGAATAATAGTAGTATTGTATACATATGTAAACATCACATTGACTAGAACAAATATGTTAGAAAATACCAATGATATCTCAAATTTAAAGTATAACTGTTTTGGGGGGATGATTTGATTTCATTGTTGATCATTTTGTGGATCTTTATGGAACTTTTTATTTGTTACCAGTAATAAAAACAATAAAAACTAAATATATCATTGTTATGGATTGCAACTGTTTCTATGGGACCACAAACATACACATCCAGTACTTGATAAAAGTATTCCAAGACGAAATATTTGCCATTATTGAATTATCAGTAAATTATACAATGATCAATAGGTATCAATAGAGAATAATATTGGAAACACCAACATCTCTCAGAATATATGCTGAGACTATGGAAAAATGATCATTTGGACACTGGTCACATAGTGAAGGACTAGGAGAGATTGAGGAAATTTTAGAGATATTCCAGAAATAGTCTGATTGAGGGGTTGTTAAACTTTAGATACAAAACCAAAAAAATCAGTCAGGATATCTATTTAGGAAACAAGTTTTAGTCTGGCTTGGGAAACCTAGATGGTCACCATGAGAGACGGCTAGGAGAAGATCGAGATAGTATTTTTGAAAAATAATATCACCTCTTCTTAAATACACAACCATTCCATTATGTTTGTATAGAAAAAATACATTTCTATGTCCCTGTGGTAAAGTATATATTAATTTTGAAATAATCCCAGTAAAGTTGTATTTAGGCAACATGAAAGCAGGTGTGAAGTAAGAAAACAGGTGGATATGTGGCAGCTAATTTCTGATCACATTGTTAGTTTTAAAAGAAAAGGGAGAAGCTGTTCTTTAAAAAGTAAATAAACATTGATAGAAAAAGCTATTTATGGAAATTCATATCTGGTCATTAAAGCAAGTCAAATGGTCCTTGTATAATTTCCCTCCCTTCCTTCGCCCCTCTTTCCCTGTCCCTTCTCTTTCTCTCTTACAAACTTAACAGATGTTACTCACACATATTCCAGAATTGTTAGGTTTTTTTTTTCTTAGCAAATGATATTTAATTTGCCTGGAACTATTCTGGCTCCTTTCTTTTTGAACATATTCTCTGTATATTTTCTTCAATGAATATTGATGAAAATAATTAGAAATATTACCAAGCTAGGATTTTATATTCATAGATTTATACATATAGAACCCTCAGCACAGAAGAACTGAAAAAAGAAATATAAAATTGGGATTCTTAGAAGCTGGCTTAAGTCTAAACTACCATTAACTGGAACACATTTTCCTTCATTAAAAATATTTACAGCTTATAATGTAATGTATAGTTATAAAACATCACATTATTCATGCTATACATTGAAAGAAAGAATAGTGGAAAGGGAGAAGAAGAGAATGATGTACTCAGAAAAGCTGAAAGAGAAGAAAAAAGAGATGGTAAATTATTAAGGAGAAAAGGAATAAGACTTGGGTTTTCAACTTACAAAAAATGTTTTCAACGTCTTTTTTCCCCTATCTCTTTCTTTACTTAGAAATTATAACATTTTGTTTTCCTTTTACCATTCTTGTATGATTGGTGCACATCAAATGGTACATAATTTAACAAACATCTATCTGACCTTCTAATGCAGTATAGCTCTAGGTTTTGTTCACTAATACTGACATTTCTACTCCCTAGAGCTCTGACTAACTTAGCAGAAATTGATGATAAATAATTACTGTATAATGGAAATAAAGGAAAAATCACTTTGCAACAGTAATATTTTGGTGTCTTTACTGATCTTAGGCCCTCAACAAAAATTGCCACCAAATTGGTGAAACACTCTTATTAAACTATTTTGCATTGTATTCAATTAAAGTATATAGTAACATGTATTCAGTCTTGATCTTCATCTAAAAATTAGAATGTGTTCCTAACTCTGCATCATTTAAAAGCAAAACATGATGCTCATCCTGAAAATCTATGTTATGTTTAAAAATATGGCAAATTGGCTTTACTAAAAGTTGGAAACTCTTTCACAATTCCCCCCTCCCATGTCCTTTTCCCCTCAAAAATAGATATTACTACATGAGTGATCCTATGTAATTAGGATTGTACTACATGTAGAACAAAGTACTGCAATAGCCAAAAAAAAAAAACCTTTTCCTTGAAATACTTGGAAATTTTATTGTAAAGTGCATCCTCAAACCTGTACTTTTCACAGAAATTACTGTGAAAAAATGTACATTTTTATAGAAATATGGAATCAGCTCATGATATTATTTGTGTGTGCAGAAATATACTAGGAGACATAATGCACCTTAAAAGTTAGAGTCTGTTTAATGTAGACTTTAATCAATAAATATTGTTGATTTTGTTTGTTGTTGAAATGATTATTGTTGAATATTTCCAGATAGAGTTCTTTCTCAATAGTAATTATTGTGCATGTACTTGAATACCAGCATTTCCAAAATTAACTTGTATATGTAACTTGTATATGTACTTCATATATGTATTTTATTATGAAGATTCTGTGAAGATACAATATTGCCCTTAGTATCAGTGATAATACTATGGAACAAATGCAATGTTTGATAATAAGATCAAGCTTTTGGATAAGTAGAAATTCATTCTTCCTTTAAGAAAATGAAAAGATATAAATGTCATCCTAAATTGACCATTTCTTTAAAAAAAGAATTCTGATATACATCTATAAATGCTTCTTCAATATTTATTTTTTCCAAATGCTGCAAGGAATTGACATGATTTCTTTTTTCCTTATGCTATAAATAATGGGATTCATTAAAGGAGGTATGACAGAATAAATCATAGTAAGCACTAGACCCATTTTTCCTGAGATTGTTGAAGATGGTCCCATATAAGCAATTATCCCTGTGAAGACAAACAAGAAAAGGACAAGAAAGTGAGGAAAGCAAGTAGAGGTGGCTTTCTTTCTTCCCTTTACAGAGGGGATTTTCAACACAGCTCTAAAAATCTTCAGATAAGAAATGATGATAAAAGAGAAACACCCTAGACCAAACAGCATGGCCAAACCAACCATTTGATTTTCAAGAATGTAGGAGTCAGAGCAAGAAAGCTGTAGAAGTGATGAGATTTCACAGAATTGCTTGAGGAAGTCAGAGCAAAATGTAATTGCAAATGTGCAACTGCTTTGCAAAACAGCATAAAAAACTCACAATCTAGGCAACAGCCACCATTTGAATGCGGGCTTTTTTGTTCAGAAGGTATTCATATTGCAGTGGGTTGCAGATAGCAATTTATCAATCATAGGCCATGATGGTCAAAAGGAAGAGTTATGAATTCCCCAAAAGGGCAAAGAAGAAGACTTGGGACACACATTCAGGATAGGAAATTTGCCAGATGGCCATTAAGAAGTTAGCTATGGCCTTAGGGATAGTAACTGAAATATAGCCAAGCTCAACGGTAAATAAATTTGCCAAGAAAAAATACATTGGTTTATGAAGAGTATGATTAAATGCTACAACAGTAATCATCAGAAAATTTCCAATCAATATAGTCAGATAGATGATGAAAAAGGCCACAAAATATAAAATCCATAGTTGTCGGATTTCAGAAAATTCTAAAAGATTAAATTCAGTCACAATACTCTGATTAGACATTGCTTTCTTAGAATTCAGTACAGTACCTGTAATAATAATGGGGAGGGAAAAAGAGATAGGAACAGCATAAAACACATTCAATAGAATTGCAAGAAATATTTTAAAAAGCAGAGGTTAGATCTTTCTTAATGTAATTCTTTACCATTTTGAAATGGTTTCTAATTAATAAACTTATGTACCACTGAACTAGCCAAAATTCACAATAGCTTACAAAACATAAAACCACCTTTGTGAACAAAAATACCAGTATCAAGATGCCCAGAGTTTCTAAATTGGGCAATGTAATTATTTAACATATTATGGTTTCTTTGCAGAGGCAGTCAGATGTTTAAACTGGATCTGGCATTTTTGTCCATCAATTGCAGGGGTCTTCAAACTTGACAGCTTTAAGACTTGTGGACTTCAACTCCCAGAATTCCTTCTCCAGTCATATTAGCTCGGGAATTCCAGGAGTTGAAGTCCACAAGTCTTAAACTTGTCAAGTTTGAAGACCTTGGCCTATTAAATCCTTCCCAAGGGCCTGGGATTGTTATTGCTATGGAAAAAGATGAGTTTTGTTTGTAAATATATGTATGCAAATATACATAGAGAGAGGTTGTCAGAAGGATTTTTCCCATCAATTCTATAGGTAGGTGCCTGGTTCCAAATTCATTAATTAGAGATGCAGCATTTATTATTCTTTATGTTATTGAACCCCATAGGTCTTAGAAAAAAAAAAGCAAGTAAGGGCTTCTCTTTGGTTTTGTCTTCATCTCTGTTATGTTATCTCAATTTGGAAGACTTTTAAACCCTCATCTCTTGTTTTCTATTGGAATAAAAAAAATCCTATTTTTTCTTTTCCAGCCATATGTACTTTTTGCCTTTAAACATCACAATTAGGATTAATTCAATATATTTTCAACATTTACACTTAAATTACAACTTGTCAGATTGTATCAAAAGGCAGATGATTCAGTTGCTAAAATTCTGCAGTTGTCATCCTTATATAATTTAGGGGGGGAAAATACCAAAAATGGAGTATGTTCCTTGTACAAAACAAAAGGCCATGTATTTAGTTTTTGCTTATGAAAATTAAGTTGGGATAAAATTTTTAGAAAATCCAGATAAGAATGAATATTTTGAAAATATGGATGTATTCTAGATATGTTCATCACTGTTTATGATAAAAGAATATATACATATACATACATACATATATATATGTGTGTGTGTGTGTGTGTGTGTAAGGTTTTTAAGCTGATAATTTTAAATAATAAATAATAAATAAATAATAATAAATTATCAGCTTAAAAACCTTACACACATGTAAAGAAAAGACAATGAAACAAATAGCTTTCTGTCGGTATGGTCTCTGGTGATGAGCCGAAAGACAGAAAAGAAAGCAGTATGCTTTCTCCCTTAATTGGGGCTTAACAGGGTGTTGGAACACAAAGTATAGATAGATAGATAGATAGATAGATAGATAGATAGATAGATAGATAGATAGATAGATAGATAGATAGATAGATAGATAGATATGGATATAGATATATATAGATAGGGATCTTTGGTTCTTCAGGTTTTCTCCCACGTAGAATTGGAAATATCTAGGCGACGTTTCGATGAAGTCTCATTCATCATCTTCAGGCTTGTGTCTTCAGCCTTGTGCTTTAATATATATATATATATATATATATATTAAAGTGAGAAAGGAAGATGAAAATCCAGTATTCTATAATCAGTATTGTGAACTTTGTTAATTTAAAAGTTTGAAATCCACAGAAAGGTATTTTGTTGTCTTGAGACATGTAATTTTTAATTGTCTACTAATGATCCATGTTTATCATTTCAGTCCACATAATCTTGAGCTGTGCCAAATAGGGTGAGAACACATCTATCATCAACCATCAATCATCAACCTTGTTTTAATGTCTTCTCTATAGCAGAAGAATGCTATTTCTTCTTTTGATGTTGCAGGCTAAAACAAAAGAGTTATATTTTCACCAAATGGTACATAGGATTTTACAGCTATGATATCTGTTATTTCTCAGCTCTTAAATCTTTCCTTGAATTTCCCTGATCAATTAAAACCAGTTCCGTTTCATGATTTGATGTAGAGGAAAATACATTTTAATTCCAGAGAAATATTTATCTAAACTTATCTCTCTCTCTCTCATCTATCTATCTATCTATCTATCTATCTATCTATCTATCTATCTATCTATCTATCTATCTATCTATCTATCTATCTATCTATCTATCTATCTATCTATCTATCTATCTATCTATCTGGAAAATAAATATATAAGTGATATCTATGGGTTGAAAATAAAAATAGGACAATCTTATCCAGATTCCAGAGGTGAGAAATGGTTATTCTTTTCATTAACTCAGATGCACGGAACTTAATCAAAGAAAGAATCAGGTGATAACTACAAAATGCTTGAGTGCATTAAAAAAATCATTCTGAGCCACTATTCTTTTGGAATAACCAGCTAGCTAAGAATATATAACAGAAGTGGTATTCAGCAGGTTCTGAACAGTTCTGGAGAACCGATAGTGGAAATTTTGAGTAGTTTGGAGAACCAGTAACATAAATTTTGAGTAGTTCGGAATACCACCGCTGACTGGCCCCACCCCAATCTATTCTCTGCCTCCCAAGTCCCAGGTGATTGGCTGGGTCTTCTTTGGTAGCCCTGCACAGGACAACAGAGTTGGAAAGCAGCTTAGTGGGGTGGGGAGGGAATGGGATTTTGCAGTACCCTTCCCCTGCCTCACCCACTAAACCACGCCCACAGAACCAATAGTAAAGTTTTTTGAATCCCACCAGTGATGTACAGTATATTTACTAGCTAGCTATTCCATTCTAAAGCAAAATTTTATGTAGTCATATTTCTTTTCTTTACCTTTTTAATATTTTAATACTTCTGCATCTCAGACTCTGTTTTCAAAATCAATCCATAGCATTATATTATGTTGCCTGCAAAAAATTTTATATATAAGTACACATAGTCATCTGATTATACTGGAAGTCATATCTGTAATACTTTGCCAAAGGTCCATGTAATAAATGTTTCAGATAAAACTGAATCAGAAAGATGTTTTGCAAGAAGCTTTATGTATGTGCTTCCCTGCAAGACCATTTGAGTTATTTACCCAGGAGTTTAAACTAGAATATAAGAGATTACCTAGAAGAAAATGGAAATGTGATGAAATGCTAGAGAAACAAGACACACAAGAAAACACAATAAAGACATATTCACTCAAGTTTATTCATTATTCATTATTATTTTTATTTCATTTTATTTTTGTAGTTTTATTATTTTACAGATTTTCATGTTTTTTCTAACATCCTACAGTTATTGGGTGGTGCACATATTGAAACAAACAAACATACAAACATGAAAGCAAGCAACACTACCTTCTTATCAAGCTATACTTTTCTGTATACTTTTTCCGATTATAACTCTTGACAGATGCAGAACTTTGTACTGTATCTACATGATGTCATCATCCCTAGCCTTGCCTTCAGATAATAAGACAATATTGATAGAGAAGAAAATCAACAGGAATCCCAGTGTATATTTCGTTTCATCAAGATGACATAATTTGAGCAGTCAGTAAAATCCATTCTCCTAAAAAATGTAAAAAAAGATAACCAGTTCCTCATTTGCAGATCAATCCAGATGTATGCCTTTGGATGTTCTCTCAGACCAATTAATCTCACAGGGTTGTTATTGTGAAGAAAATAGGACACAGAAAGAGTATTAGCTAGGTTCATTATCTTGAGTTATTTATGAAAAGAATAGTAAAGGCAGGATTTTAAAAACCTAAATAAATATTTTTTCCAGGATTAGCCATCAGAATTTATAACAGAAGCCAAATTGGCATAGGATTCCATATTTTCCAAGCCAATTTCCCCTATATATACAGTATAGCTAAATCCATAGTGCATGATTATAGAAGGAAATCCATAGATTATTGGAACTTTCTAACAGAAGTTTGTGGTGTGTGTGTGTGTGTGTGTGTGTGTGTGAGTGAGTGAGTGTGTGTGTTATGGGAAATATCTACATATGATTTAAAAAGATACAAAATAGGAGAGAAGAGAGAGGCGGGGGTAGGCTGGCAGGCAGGCAGGTAGGTAGGTAGATAAAATTCATGTTTATTCTTTCTGCCAATAGTTCTTTTAAAAAATTGAACTATTTCTAGTATGCTTATAATGCCCTCTATATAAATTATTATCTTGATTATTTCAGAATTGTTGAACTTTAAATTTCTTAAATAAGACATCCCAAGAGCATGGTTAAATACAGTACAGTCTCCTGATGACAACTATTCTGTGCCCTGGAGAAATTCAACTGACAATTTAAATGTTAAAATATATTACAAACAATTAAGCATACTGGATAAGCATGAGATTTATAATTTTCTATTCTTCAAGGTCAAGAGCAGTATAAAAAGATTATATTAAGGATGGGGAGAAATTTAAATAACAACGGGCCTAATTGTTACTTTACTGAAGTGCAAGTTATACTTTGTTTTCTTGTTTCTTACTTTTCCCTAATAAATGTATATATGCACAGTATATAATATACATATATTGTGAGAAATATGCACAGAAATAATATACATTTCCTTTCTATTGGCTCTCTCTTCAGAGACCACAAATGTTCATTTCCTAACAATAAAAAATAGATGAAACAAACAAATTAATCAGATCTTAGGTGCATTGTGTGACTGGACTGAATTGGACTGGGCTGGAAAAATATTCATGCAGAGAACCAGTAAGTTATTCCTAAGTCTCCCCCACCCCCAATTTAATTAGCTGCTACTTTAGATTGCTTTCATATTCTGTCTTTCTTCATAGAATGTAGGAGGCCAAGAGGGGTTCTATTTCATTCTCATGAAAATTCAGTGAAGCAGGCTGACCTGTGGGATAATGATTTCACAGTCAAATAGGGTCATCTCCACATTTTGGCTACAATTGACTGGCTAATACTGGCTACAATTATAACAAGCTGGGCTTTAGTTCTTGATGATCAGCTAGTATTGATCATCATATGATGATGATGATGATGATGATGATGATGATGATGATGATGATGATGATATCAGCCTATAAAACACTTGGTGCTTAAATATTAATATGCTCTATGCAAAATTCAAATGTAACAATATAGCACTTATTTTCCTCAAACTGGAAGAATTCCTGTCCAAATGCTAAAGAGAACAGAACTATTTTTACCTATTCACAAGCAGATAAAAGGATAGGGGCTAACCTGATTTCAGGACCAAGCTGTGCCATAATGAGTATAATTGTATGAGTGGCATTGGCCTTCTCAAAGCAAGTATCTGCCCAGACTCATTGTCCTTTATATACAATTTTATTGGTCAGATATTACTTCAAACATTCCTTCTATCTTATTTAGTATAGGATAAATCCTCAATATGTAGAAGATGATGACTATCATTCTAAGAAATAAAGATATCCAGCTATTCAGAGTTGATTTCAAAAAAGTGGTTTAGAGCACATGGGAACAAATGTAGTACTGCTTTAAATATTTTTAATTTGATGGATGGAACTATATATCTCATCACTAATGTCTGTTCAGTGATTCTCACAGAGATATACTGTAGGTTTTTCTACTCGACAGTTCCATTAGAATGGGTAGGGATTAAAGAATTGTCATTGATTTACTGCCTTCAACTCTTAGCAACTACATTGATAGTTTTTTTTTTTTCTGTGATAATCTGTCCCTAATCTGGTCTTTCAAATCTTCCTATAGTAGTGATTAAAGAGATTTCTCTAATAAGAAAAAAACACTGATGATGTGAAGCCTTGCTTTCAGGATCATCTTCTCCAGAATCATTTTGGTATTTGTATTGATGGTGTTTCACCTTATTACTTAAAATGTTTTACCCTGGGAGATGGAGATTGCTAGAGTTCCATATATAGTTTTCTAACATCCCAGTTGTGGCTTCATAGGAAGCCAAAATGTCATTTCCAAAATTCTGTGATTATGATTGATGGCTTTATTTTATTTTATTTCTAAAAAATCAGTAATGAAATTTGAGGGCTTTTGAGAGGCAATCTGCTTCCATTTCTACTTTTATCACCTCCAAAATTCTCTGGTATGTTCTAGAATCATTCTACTTAGATCTAAGAATTACTTAGAACTAAGGAGAAATTTTCTGAGAGTTAGAACAATAAATCAGTGGAAATATTTACCTCCAGAAGTTGTAAACGATCCAACACTCTAAATTTAAAGAAGAGATTGGACAGAGATTTGTCTGAAATGATATAGGGTTTCCTGCCTTGGCAGGGGTTTGAACTAGAAGACCTCCAAGGTTCCTTCTAACTATTCTATTCTATTCTATTCTATTCTATTCTATTCTATTCTATTCTATTCTATTCTATTCTATTCTATTCTATTCTATTTTATCAAAGTTACTTTTCTAGTCAATATTCAGTGGGAGATATTTTTGTGGGAACAGGAGGGGCAGAGCAATTAAAATGGGAGAAAGTTTGTCTCTATGAAACCAGTTCTTCCACTATATCTAGAAAGGATAAACAATGAGTGGAAAATATGGAGCTCCATTGACTCTCCAAATGATTATATGAGCACATTTTAGATGTAATACTTTTAGTTGTAAGTTATTTTAAGCTACTCAAGCCATTTTCAATCTGTTTATTTCTCTAGGCACTGTGAAACTATTGCTGTGCACAAAATGTTTCAGAACACATCTGTATCTACATTTGTACTTCTAGAATTCTCAGAGACCTGGGAACTGCAGATTCTTCATTTTATTGTGTTTCTGTTATTATATTTAACAATTGTTACAGGGAATATTTTAATCATCTCTGCAGTAGCATTTGACCACCATCTTCATACACCATTGTATTTCTTCCTGATGAACTTGGCTGTACAGGATTTGTGCTCTGTTTCAGTGATTCTTCCCAAATCCATGATCAATTCCCTCCTGAATACCAGGGACATTTCTTATTTTGGATGTGTTGCTCAGGTTCTTTTGTTTTTCTTTTTTATATCATCAGATTTTTTTCTTCTCACAGTTATGGCATATGACCGGTATATTGCCATCTGTAATCCACTGCACTATGTAATGGTGATGAACAAGCAAGCATGCACCCAAATGGTTGCTATGATATGGCTTGCTGGACTGACTTATGGGGTTATACATACCAGTGGGACTTTTGTGACCCCTTTCTGCTCTAATGTGGTAAATCAATTTTTCTGTGAGATCCCCCAGTTACTTAAACTTGCTTGCTCTGAGTTATATTTAATAGAAATTGGAGTTGTAATTGTAAGTGTTGCCATTGGGGTAGGTTGCTGCTGCTTCGTTATTGTGACTTATGTACATATCTTCATGACACTCCTTCAAATATCTTCCAAGCAGGGAAGGCAAAAAGCATTTGCAACCTGTCTTCCCCACATCATTGTATTTTCCATGTTTTTACTTACAGGAAGTATTGCTTATTTGCGACCAACTTCTGACACTCCATCATATATGGATTTGATTTTTACAATGATATATTCAATGCTTCCTCCTCTGCTGAATCCAATTATTTACAGCATGAGAAATGAAGCCATTAAAAAAGCTCTCTCAAAGCTATTCAGAGGAAAACACTGTTCTCTGAATACATCATCAAGATTGGATTAGTCATACATCATAAGTATGACTAATGTCTGATGTATTAGTTGTTTAATATATTAGTCATACATCGTACATCCATATTGTATTAGCACATAGCCAGACCTTTGTCACTGTAATCAGTAAACCTCACATTTTTAAACATTTAATGTTTTTAAAAATTATCAAGTTTTTTATTTGAAAGCTATCATTGATAGAGAATGTAACAGCGAGGATGATGGATAGATTGCTTTAGAATATTATTGTATTTTATAGCAAAAGCACTAACAGTGAAAAATTCAGAAAATCTTGATGCTCAGCTTTCATCAGGCTTTCCAATTTTAAGAGAAAATATCATGTTACTCTAAAAATTCAGGTAATACATACTATAAGGTTTCTGCCCCAAAATTCTATCCACTAACATTTTTTAAAAGGATATACTCTCATTTCAGAATAGAAACCCATTAAACTCTCTGACTTTAAATCCTTTACATTACAACAGAATTATCCACTGATATTTTGATATTTGATCTGCATTTGATGGTTTTGAAAAAAATAGTCATGGACATCAAAAAATGGGAACTAGGGAGAAATGAAGAAAGTGAATTATGATGTGACAATACAAACTTTGTTCTTTTGTGTTTAAATCATGATATTGTACACAAGTACTTAAGAGACTGAACTTGAGCTAACATACAAGTTTTTTTAAAAAAATATTTTTACATTTTCACAGTTTGTGTTAGACAAGTTGGAAATATATATTTTATAGACTTTAGTCTAAAGATTTATCCTTATATTTGTAATAGTAGGTTCCCTAATGCAGAGTTAGCCCAGAATATTTTATGGAGATTGTATTTGAAAAAATATACATAAAGCTTAATGAAAAATTACTTGGCATATTGTGTTTAATTATAAGTGCAAGGAATTACTCTGAGAATCACCTTCCATCTTGCCAGTCCAAGAGGTTTTAGGATAGAACCCTTATTCCTTAGCAACAATAGGCAATACAATATCTTGGATAATGACAAACATGCAATAAATTAAAAAAATAAATAATTGAAGATCCTAACAAGTAAAGTTCTGAGCAAATTGGCAATCTCATTGAAAAAAAGCCAACAAAATGAAAGAAGAAGAGGGTGCACAGAGTGAATATCTAATATGGTATTTACAGCCTCTGCTGCTTTTTTCCCCTTTTATTTTATAATATCAAATTATCAGAGTTCCTGCATTTTTTTTTGCAAGCTTTTTCAAAAGTAGTTTATCACTGTCTACTTCCTAGGGCTGAGAGAGTGACTGGTCCAAGGTCATTCAGTTGGCTTTGTGCTTAAGACAGAACTCCTGGTCTCCCCATTTCTAGCCTGATGTCTTAACCACTACACTAAAGTGGTCCTGTCTTCATTGTACTTACTACTTGTACTCCACAACTAACTACTTGTACCCCACAATCCCCTGTGACTATCAGATTATAAGAGGCTGAAGAGTCAGTGCCATGTCAAACAAAGTCAATGTTCTTCTTGAAGCTTTATAACTATAAAATGTGAAAAATAATGCTAGGAAAAATCTAAGATCATCTCTGTAATTCTTTTTAATCACTGGATTTAAGGACAGGTTTGGTACTTTATTTTATTTTTTTTAATGAAGTAGGCAAGAGTTTAAATAAGGCTCCCCTGATCCATGATTTGGTTCAGGAGGAGGCCGCGGACCTGGTAGGTGTCACCGAAACCTGGTTGGGCCCAGAGGGCGGTGTTCCTCTCGTTGAGATGTGCCCACCAGGTTTCCTTGCATTTCACCAGCCTAGGGTTCAGGGAAGGGGTGGAGGGGTGGCGGTGCTTATAAAGGAGGCCCTACATCCTAGGGAGGCCACTGTCCCTCAGACGGCTGGCTGTGAATCTCTATTTGTGAAGTGGGGGCAAGGGGTTCAGATGGGTCTTTTGATGGCGTACCTGGCTCCCTACCACGTCTCATCGGCCCTGCCCGGACTCCTCGAGGTGATAGCCAGGCTGGCGGTTGAGACCCCCAGGCTTTTGGTCATGGGGGATTTCAACCTGCCATCGTCCAGTGGAACCTCGGGATTAGTTCGGGAGTTCTTGGCTTCCATGATGGCCATGGACCTGACCCAGTTAGTTTCCGCCCCCACTCACATTGGAGGACACATGCTGGACCTGATTTTTGTCTCTGGGCAGTGGTTGAATGACTGTAATTTTGGGGAGTTAATTATCACACCCTTGTCATGGACAGATCATTCCCTCCTTAGGTTGGACTTCCGTTCCGCCACCCCCCACCGCAGGGAGGCGGAACCACCTAGATTGTTCCGCCCCAGGTGCCTGATGGACCCGGAGCGGTTCCAGAGGGAGCTTGGGCCGTTTCCTGAGTCTCTGGCTCACAGCTCGCCTGGAGACCTGGTGGCCACCTGGGATGGGTTGGCCGCCAGGGCTCTAGATCGAGTTGTGCCCCTGCGACCTCTGACCCGGCACAGATCCCATTTGGCTCCGTGGTATACGGAGGAGCTACGGGAGATGAAGTGCCGGAAAAGACGTCTAGAGGGCATTTGGAGGGCGAGCCATTCTGAGTCTGACCAAACACAGGTGAGATCTCATATTAAGACTTACCTTGTGGCGATAGGGGCGGCGAAATCTTCGTATTTCTCTGCCCTTATTGCGTCAGCAGAAAATCGGCCTGCCGCCCTGTTTAGAGGGACCCGCTCTCTACTTGAACCGAGAGCGCGGGATGACCTCTTGCAGGGTAGGGCAGAGGAGTTTTCCCGATTTCTGCATGATAAAATCGCTCAGATTCGGGAGGGACTCGACTCCAATTGGATGGTCCCGGGGGAGGTGTCTGGGGCAGGTCTTGTGAGTGTTATCTGGTGGGAGTTCGATCCTGTGACCGCCGAGGGTGTGGACAGGCTGCTGGGGGGGCTGAATGCCACCACCTGTTTATTGGACCCATGCCCTTCCTGGCTGGTTTCGGCCGCCAGGGAGACGACATGAGGCTGGCTCCAGGGGATTGTCAATGCTTCTTTGAGGGAGGGGGTGCTCCCTGCCGCCCTGCGCCCCCTCCTCAAGAAGCCTTCCCTGGACCCAGCTATTTTAAACAACTATCGTCCAGTCTCCAACCTTCCCTTCGTGGCGAAGGTTGTTGAGAGTGTGGTGGTGCGTCAGCTCCCCCAGTACCTGGAGGAAGCTACTTACCTCAATCCGTCCCAATCGGGCTTCAGGCCTGGACATAGCACTGAGACGGCATTGGTCGTGTTGGTCGATGATCTCTGGAGGGCTCGTGACAGAGGGTTCTCCTCTGTCCTGGTCCTATTAGACCTCTTGGCGGCTTTCGATACTATCGACCATAGTATCTTGTTGCGACGGTTGGGGGGGTTGGGGATTGGTGGAACCGTCCTTCAATGGTTCTCCTCCTTCCTCTCCGACCGTTCGCAATTTGTGTTGGCGGGGGGGGAGAGGTCCACCTCTGGGCCCCTGCTTTGTGGGGTGCCCCAGGGGTCGATCCTCTCTCCCCTCTTGTTCAACATTTATATGAAGCCGCTGGGCGAGATCATCCGTGGTCTTGGAGTGAGGTGTCATCTATATGCGGATGACACCCAGTTGTACATCTCTACTCCAGACCACCCCAACGATGCTGTGGGGGCTATGTCCAAGTGCTTGGAGGCCGTGCAGGATTGGATGGGCGGGAACAGGCTTCGGCTCAACCCATCCAAGACCGAGTGGCTGTGGTTTCCGGCGCCCCGATATAGCCAGCTGACACCTTCGCTGGCTATCGGGGGGGAAGTTTTGCCCCCCGCAGAGAGGGCTCGCAACCTGGGTGTCCTCCTGGATGTACGGCTGTCACTTGAACATCACATCGCGGCCGTCTCCAGGGGGGCGTTTCATCAGATCCGTCGGATCTACCGGTTGCGGCCCTTCCTGGATCGGGACGCCTTGCGCACGGTCACTCAGGCCCTTGTCACCTCTCGCCTGGACTATTGTAATGCCCTCTACATGGGGGTCCCCGCGGGCAGCATCCGGAGACTCCAGCTGGTGCAAAATGCAGCCGCGCGGGTGATTATGGGGGCGTCGCGTAGCGCCCATGTGACGCCTCTCCTGCGCGAGCTGCATTGGCTGCCGGTGGCTCTCCGGGTTCGCTTTAAGGTTCTAGTTTTGACCTTTAGGGCGACCCATGGCATGGGACCAGGTTACCTCCAGGACCGCATTCTGCCAATGATCTCCAACAGGCCGGTGCGTTCCCACAGAGAGGGTCTGCTCCGGGTGTCGTCGGCCGCTATGTGTCGTCTGGCGGCGCGAGGGGTAGGGCCTTCTCTATGGGTGCCCCCGCCCTCTGGAATACTCTGCCACCGGAGCTCCATACCGGCATGGACCTGAGGGCCTTCAGGCGCGCATTGAAGACCTGGCTCTTTGAGCAGGCCGGCCTGGGCTGAGATAATGGTTTTAATTTGGTCTCCATAGCATTTAATTTTAAATTGGGGTTTTAAGGGGGGGGGGGTGGGGTCTTTTTAGTCTCATTTATCAGCCGATTAATTTAATACTTTTTTAATTTTTGTATATTTGTGGGTTTTAGATGGGCTGCACACCGCCCTGAGTCCCTCGGGAGAAGGGCGGTATATAAATTTAAATAATAAATAAAATAAATAAATAAATAATAAATAAATAAAATGAGATAAAGACATAAAAGGAAAGACCGGTTTACAGTTCAAAATAAAAAATATAAAATGTCATGTTTTGGAAATTACAGTTGTCCAATATACGAATAATTACTTAGTAATCAGATTATAAATCAGAGGTGGTATTCAGAAGATTCTAACCAGTTCTGAAGAACCAGTAGCAGAAATTTTGAGTAGTTCAGAGAACTGGCAAATACCATCTCTTAATGGAGATTTTACAGTATCCTTTCCCTGCCATGCCCACAAGCCACGCCCACAGAACCAATAGCAAAAAAAAAAATGAATCCCACCACTATTATAAATATATATCAGTTTAAAAAGCTAGAAATCATCTCTAGCTTCTTCATATACTTTTCATGTTGGAGATAATTATATGAAGAACAATATAGTTACATATGCAGATATAGTTCATTTGAATTCTATAGGGCAAAACACAGCAAGGAAACTACTTTGTAAAAGATGGATGCTTTAATAATAAATAGATGGAAGAATAACAGCAGCTCTCAAGAAGAAAAGAAGATATTAAAAGGCAAAAAACAAATTTTGAAATACTCATACAAAATCATCACCACCTCCTAGGACACACATATAAACTTTTAATTAGATATAATACAAGGACAGGACAAAACAAAAATTTTATGACAAAATGGAAATAATGTTTTAAAGAAACAGATGTTACACAAAATTGAAAAGAACTATGAATTAAATTTCTATAATATATACATATAATCTAAAGGAAAATTGATATACATGTTCTACAGTTGATATACAACTCTATCAATAATATTTAAGATGGCATTGCTGGTGAAATCATACATATCTAGCAATGAAGGGGAAAATGTGATTTCTAACATAGTTAATTATATATAAGGCAGTTGTTTGGAACAGTTATGTCTTTCCCTAATATTTTTATGCTCAACTACATGATTCAATGAGAATATACAGTAGTTTGAAGAATTTCTGACCAGTGCTCCTTGATTGCCCCATATATTCTGAGATTAAAAATGAAATTTAAAAATGAATGAAATCAATAAAAAAGAAAGCATTATCTGACATTGAAGAAAGAGTATATTCCTATCTTTGTTTTCTTACTTGTTAAGTAATATGTAGGAGAAGAGATACAGTAATATTTCATTTGCTTTATTGTCAAATTGTATTATCATAGCTTTTCCAATTTAATACAATAAGGTGTGAAATTGTGGGATGATGTTTACTTTATCCTACCTTCCAGTTTTATACTCTTAATATTTCCTATTTATATAAATGACCTCAGAACAAAAATTCTTGACAGAGCAATCTTAATGTCATTGTTTCTTAAGCTATAGATTAATGGGTTCATCATGGGTGGGATAATTGAATACATTACTGTAATGGCAAAATCAGGGTATGACGGTTTCTCAGATATAGGACGCAGATAAGCAAAGCAACCAGTAAACAAAAAAATAGAAAAGACTATTAGGTGTGGCAAACAAGTGGAGAAAGCCTTTTTTCTTCCTTGGACAGAAGGAATTCTCAGGACAGCAAGGAAGATCTCCACGTAAGTAACAACAATGAAGACAAAACAACCAAATGCTAATGTAATGCTAAATACTACAACTCCAATTTCAGTTATATATAAATCTGAACAGGCAATCTTCAGTAAATGTGGGATTTCACAGTAAAACTGATTGATAATATTAGAGCAGAAAGGAGTAAGAAAAGTCCCAGTGGTGTTTAATACAGCATTGAAGAGGCTGGCAATCCACATGCTGCCAATCATTTGGGTGCAGGCCTTTTTGTTCATTATCATTTCATATTGTAAAGGATTACAGATAGCAACATACCTATCAAATGCCATGATAGTAAGGAGAGAAATATCAGAGTCTACAAAGAATAAAAATAAAAAAACTTGAGTTACACATTCAGAATAAGAAATCTGTTGTTTGTTCATAAATGAATTGAAAATGGATTTGGGAATGATGACTGAAACTGAGCCAATGTTCTGCAGGGCTAAATTCATTAGGAAGATGTACATTGGTCTGTGAAGGCGAGAATCAAAAATGATGGCAGAGATAATCAGGAAGTTCCCAGTTAGTGTAATTAAATACAAAATCAAAAATACAGAGGCATAGATAATCCGAAATTCTGGAATGTTTGATAATTCCAAGAGAAGAAATATAGATGTGTTGTTATCCATTTTTGGTCACAAAGATCATAACATTAGAAGAAAAGGAAGCACTCTTAACATCGTTTCCATTCATTTTCATTTGGAGAACTTTTAATCATAAATTGTATGATTTCAATGCAGATTAAAATAAATGTTGATCTTTCCAGTTTGGATAAGTGTTTTAAGCATAAATATTACATCCATATTGCTTCAATTTTCTTGCATTAATTAAAGTTCAGGGGTGTGGTATCAGTTGCAGCTCTTCAGTAAGCGAACATGCCTTATGATTGTAATCAAGATAATCAGAGTTAGGATAAAATTTGTTTTAGTAATTAGATTTTTTTTTAAAAAAATCACATTTATATATGTGAAATGAATTTAAAAGACTTTAAAATAAAAGTGAGACATGGAAATGAAAGAAATATTTGTTACAGTGATTGTACAGATATTTAACCCTAACCCTAACCAGATGCTGCTGCTGCTGCTGCTGCTGATGATGATGATGTTGTTGTTGTTGATGATGATGATGATGATGATGACAATGACGATTTGTGGAAATGTTGTATCTCCTGCATGAGATTTGTATTTAAATTGCCTTCTGATCGATCATTGTTAAAATGTATACATCTCAATATATGTAAGCAATTTTCTGTTTTCTGCTTGACATCTCAAGAAGTAAATATATATACATTTGCTATAATACATAGCAAAAATAAAAGAAGGAATAATTGGATAGAAGGATTAGATAGATAGATAGATAGATAGATAGATAGATAGATAGATAGATAGATAGATAGATAGATAGATAGATAGATAGATAGATAGATAGATAAGTTTAGAATTCAAAGGGTGAAAAAAGGCAAAGTGGAGAAGATCATTGCTTACTTTCTTCATTAATTCTCATTTTAGGTTATTGGGTATTTATGTTACTTGAACTTCTTTTATTTCTCATATGAAACTTTTAAAGATTTTTCTGATAGCTTTATCAAGTCTTTTTTAGCTTCACAGAAACTTGCTCAGTTCCCAGGAGTCATGCACTTCTTGTGAGAAGAACCTCTAAGGTCTTCTCACTTCCCCTTGACTTTTGATTTTCTTTTCCTAATTAACATAATAAACTAAAAATAACACTAGAAACCATAGAATTTAGGATATAGCTATGCCTGTCTAAAGATTAAATTGCATATTTTTTTTAGGTAGGGTTGAATTGAAAGTTAAACAGATCTGTATTAAATATATATTTTTCATATGCCACAGGAACTATTGTTTAATGACATGTATGTTTGGAGAAAGAAAAATGAAATCAGTCCTTTAAACTTCTTCATATTCTGAAAGCCAGTCATCTTCTTAGCAGAGTAATTTTCTAATACAATACAATGTAAACTGTGAGGTGTCTATACAATCCAACCCTAAGCAAATCCAGAGCCTACTTTGATGCCCTTACATTAGAACTACTGGCAGGGGATGGGATTCTTTATTTGCAGAGACTTTGTCCTTGTACATCCAGGCAAGTAGAAACTCTGTCTCATACAGTGTTCTATTTATTATGTCCCAAGATCTGCTCTTATCTCTCCAATCATCTCCAAATTTGAGAGTCATACTGATAAATTATATGTTTATTACTTTTTAAAGGATGCTAATCCCAGATTCACGTATCAGGTGGTCTAATCTGTCAAAGACTTGGACTAATCCTGCATCACCCTGTTTCCCCTTTCAGACTCCCCAGCCCTTATATCCCATTTCCTCCATCTTTCTTCATCCCATGGCTGTGACTTTACCTTCTTCCCGTGGCTGGCTGCCAGGGAAGGCAAGCCAAAGCTGAGCCATTGTTGTCGCTGGGCTCTCCGCCAGCCCACGTCGCCCTTGTCATGAATGCCTGCAACCACTGCTGTTTTTTTCGGTGAGGCTGGACTGTAGCCGCCCTGAAAAAAAGACATGGTGGCTAGAAGCTTTTTGCAGTTAAAATTACTGACTTCCGGCTTTGCTTGCTTCACTTCTCCAAAGTGCTACTGTGGCTATATTCCAGGTGCCAGCCCCACAGATCCACCCCATTGAGCCTGCTGTACCGGAGAGACTTACCCAAGCAAGTCCAAGAAGAATGGTGCAGCAGCGGGAGTGGTGCCAATGCCTAGAACGTGGTGCCTAGAACTGCATGGCCAGCGTCTAGAACGCGGCAGTGGTGGCGCATTGGAGAAGCAGAGCAAAGCTGGTGGTTGGTAATTTTTGCTGCAAAAAGCCTCCAGACACAATGAAATAAAAACACAGCATCTGGATGCTTTTTGCAACAAAAATTACCGACCTCTGGATTTGTTTGCTCCAGTTCTCCAATGCGCCACTGTGGCCATCAGTGATCATCATGCATGTCGCACCTGTGCAATAAGGACTGAGTGGGCAGGGAATGGAGGAATCAGGCAGAGAGGAATGGGGCCAGCCAGGGGCCTTTTTTAACCAGTTCTCCAAACTACCTAAAACAGTAACAAACTGGTAGGAATCCCACCCTTAATTGCGTCCTGCGAGGGGCCCACCTCCAACACTCCTCTGCCACTCTCTTGCCTCTTAGCGCCCTCTGCCATCCCCCTTGCCTCCTAGCACCCCCTCTAAGTCATCCGACTGCCCCCAAGGGACTGGTACCACCCACTTTGGGAACCACTGCTCTAAGGGCACTGATTACAATTGGTTCAATATCTTTTTTTTTTTTTGATAAGTGTTCAACTTCAATCAGCAAATCTTGGTATTTCACATTTTTTTAAATAGTTTTTTTCTCAATCTTAGCATCATCTGGTAGACCATTATCAATGAACTGGATTTTTTTCTTTTCAACAACTATTATATGAGGCACGTTATGAACAAAATGCTTATTTGGATTTATAATTCCATAAGTTCTTAACTGTTCATTTTCAAAAATCTTCTTAACTTGATGGTCCCAGCGGTTCTTAGGTACATTCAAATCCTAACTTCTGGTGAAATTTTCAATGAATAATTCTGGCAAAACCATTATGAGACTGCTTATCACTGATTATAGTCAGTTCGTGAATTTTTGCTGCAGACACTAATGAAATGGTCATTTGTTTCATCCTTTTTACTACAAAGGTGACATTTTTTTTATTTATTTGATTTGTCAATCAGCTACAAGATAATAGATATAAGTATAAACATGAGTAAAAACACAGGAAATAGTTATGAATAAATGGGGATAATAGGACAGGGACAGTAGGCACGATGGTGCACTTATGCATGCCCCTTACAGACTGCTTAGGAATGGAGTGAAGACAATAGTGGCTAGCTTTAGATTAAAGGAATGGAGGTTAGAGGATGTAACAACAGAGTCAGGTAGTGCATTCCAGGCATTGACCACTCTGTTGCTGAAGTTGTACTTTCTGCAATCAAGTTTGAGGTGGTTTACATTGAGTTTGTATCTGTTGTTTGCCCTTGTATTGCTGTGGTTGAAGCTGAAGTAGTCATTGACTGGTAGGACATTGTAGCAGATAATTTTGTGTGGTACACTTAAGTCTAACCATAGGTGGAGTAGTTCAAGGTTGTCCAAGCCCAAAATCTCAAGCCTGGTGATATAAGGTATTCTGTTATGAGCAGAGGAGTGTAGGACTCTTCTTGTTAAATATTTCTGGACTCGCTCGATTGTATTAATGTCTGATATGCAGTGTGGATTCCAGACTGATGAGCTGTATTCGAGTATTGGTCTGGCAAAAGTTTTGTATGTTCTAGTTAGCAATTCGATATTTCTGGAGGAGAAGTTTTGTAAGATAAGATTTACAACCCTTAATGCTTTTTTGGCAATGCTGTTACAGTGAGCTCTGGCACTTAGGTCATTCGATATGAGAACTCCAAGGTCCTTGACAAAGTGAGGATCATCAATGAGGTCATATTCACCTAGTTTGTATTTGGTGTACTGATTTTTTTACCAATGTGTAGGACAGAGCATTTGTTGGTCGAGATTTGGACTTGCCAAATGTTTGACCATTCAGACACATAATCAAGGTCGCTTTGAAGGATAGTAGCATTGTCAGTGGTGTTGAATAGTTTTACATCATCTGCAAAGAGGCAGTTGCTTACAAGGTGATCGCAAAGGTCATTTATATAGAGTATAAAGAGTGTGGGTCCTAGAACACTGCTTTGGGGGACACCGCTGTTAACTGGAGCAGGGTTTGATATAGCGCTCCCTATTTTTACTATTTGTTGCCTGTTTGACAGGAATGCAATAATCCACTTATGGAGGGATCTGGAAATGCCATAAGAGTTTAGCTTTAACAGTAGTTGTCGTGTACCACTGAATCAAAGGCTTTGCAGAAGTCTGTGTAAATTGCATCTATAGCTTTGCCCTGTTCAAGTAGAGTAGTCCATATGTTTTTGCAGTGTAGGAGTTGAAGATTGCAGGACATTATTTTCCTGAAACCAAATTGTTTTTTGGAGAGTAAGCTCTTGGGCTGCTACATAAAGCCTTCACTATCTTTCTATAATGCTCCAGATCTTAATCAGCTCCATGTAGGGTTTTATCAGCTTTTCCTTTTATAGCCTTTAGATATTCACTATGCATATAAGCAACTTGTGTTATGTACAAACATGTTGATGACATTATTTTCAAAATTCAGTGAATATTACATGTGATAAATTATAGAAAAAAATGTTTTGGATCAGTGACAAACTGCACAGGATCTTCAATTTCATATTAAAATTGTAATAAATAGATATTGTTTTTTGCTTTAAACTTGATGAAATAAAGTAATAGTACATTCTAAATCATTTAAGAACAGACCTATGCATTAGATTTGAAAATTCTCATATTAAAAAAAATGTATTGTGCAATGCAATCTGAAAACATTCCTCATGCTATGTAAAACTGGATTTCACAAAGAAGAAAGAATAGCCTATCATCCTTAGGAAAGATGAGTTAAGTTATCCATCCTTTAGATAGGTTCTGGACTTGTTGGCCATTTATAGGTCTTAAAAATAAGACTACATCATCAGGAAGAGGAGCTGGAATATTTTGCAAAGTCCATAAATGATTTATGTTGATGACTGATTGTAGTTGTACATAACTTGCCAGTTATATATTTATTAGTGTGCATATTACAATGGGTTTTAACTGTCAATATTATGTTATTGGCAGCCATATAAATCTCGTTGGATGATGATGATGATGATGATAGATATACATTTCTGTGTGTGCATATCCATGAGTTCATGGTTTAATCCCTAAGCCTTTTTTTCTTTAAAAAGAAGGCTCCCCAAGATTGAATGATATTTTTTCCAAATAATTTTGGGATTTTTCAGTTTACATTTACATATTTTCTGGACTATTATTGGAAACTAAAAATGACAAACTTTGCATTGGATTTGGGGACAATGAATTATTGAATTGTTCAGCCATTGCAATCTCTTTTAACTTTTGTGAGACATAATCAGATTAGATTATAACATATATTGTTTGCTTGACATCTATCAAGGATATTCAGTATTAGATATTAGAAATATATATGGCTCAGTATTATGATTTATGCAGAGACCAGAAGAAAGAGCTTGACTACAGACATTTGTATCCCAAGGAGAGGAAAGTGGTTTCGATACAGTGCTGTTTATTAGTATTAAAAATAATGCAAAGTGTATTTATAACACTTGTCATATATAAATATTTCTATACATAAACATTTGTGTTTCTTTCTGCATAGTATGTCAACTAAATATAAATATGTATGCTAATACTTTCTTTAATTTAAGGATTAAAATTTAATTAAATGGTTTAATTTCTACTGACTACTATTACTACTACAACTATTACACACACACACACACACATCAATGAGCTTATGACTGAAGTACTATTACTACAATTACAAAAAGACAAAAATAGAATTATATTTCTGTCCAAATAATTTTGGGATTTTCAGTTTATTTTTTCTCAGATGCATATTCTTTGCACTGGACATAGAAAGAACTATGAAGTTAATGATTTATGTAGAAAACAGAAAACAAGGCTTGCATTTCAGAATAATAATGTTCAGCTATCTGGATCCAAAAGGGAAAAATAGTTCATGTATACAACCCCACCCCAGCCTGTTGAATACACACAAAATATACACAGAATTGAATACATATGCACAGAGCTAATAAGTGAAAAGGTGCTGTTTATTACTATGCATAGTACAAAATATATTTGTAAGAATTTATCTGTATAAATATTTCTATACATCTGCATATGTAATGTATATACAAACATTTATCTGGGTGTGTGCTTTGTGTGCATGTGTTTATGTGTGTGTGTGTATGTGGTAAATAACTATAATCTGACTTAATATGTAGAAGTTAATAACATTCTAACAGTTTGTTTTTAATACAAAAAAGGTTAACTGCTAATTTCTTCCTCTATATTACTTGCCAATAGTCTTAGGAATGTTAACAACCTCTGTCTTACTACCTGGTTGATCAGCACCTAAGACAAGTGGAACTTGCTCTACCACCTTCTAGAACCAAGGGTTGCATGTCTTTCTACTGGCTGTTTTTTGACTTTTTCATTTCAGTGGCCTTAGGGATCTTCTTGCTTCTTCTCACTGGACATAGATCTTTTGCCTTCCATATCAATCATCTATATCATGGCTTCCTCTGCTGTTACCTTTGTCTATTCACCTCTCATTCCAACAGCATCTCTTGTCACATTTAGAAGACTTCCACCTTCTTTCCTTGTTTACCTGTTATGGCTTCTTTTATATTCTCTCTTCAGAAAGCTGCATTTCCAAAGAGTTATTTATTTATTTATAAGATTTATATACCGCCCCCCTCTCCCTGCGGGACTCGGGGCAGTGTACAGCCATTAAAAATATAATAATAACACAATAATTAAAAACAATTAAAAAGATTAAATATCATGGCTGAATAATAAAAAAGACAAGGGTTTAAAAATAAGGACTAAAACCAATTAAAACCAAATTTAAAACCCTATAAAACCCTAGGCCAGACCGGCTTGATAAAATAAATAAGTTTTCAACGCGCGCCGGAAGGTCAAAAGGTCAGGGATGATCCTCATCTCTGGGGGTAATTCATTCCAGAGGGAGGGTGCCCCCAAGGAGAAGGTCCGCACCCTCGGGGTCGCCAGCCATCCAGCCGGCGGCACCCCGAGGAGACCCACTCCCACTTATGGGAGCGGACTGACCGATGGGAGATCGATGGTGGCAGTAGACGGTCCCGTAAATACCCAGGTCCCAAGCCATGGAGTGCTTTAAAGATGGTAGCTAACACCTTGAAATGCACCCGAAAGACCACTGGGAGCCAATGCAGCTCACCGAAGAGTGGTGTAACATGAGAGCTCCGAGAAGCCCCCCAAACCACCCGCGCGGCCACATTCTGCACCAGTTGGAGCCTTCGGATGCTCTTCAAGGGAAGCCCCATGTAGAGAGCATTGGCATAGTCTAGGCGGGAGATAACGAGGGTGGATGTTACTGTGCGAAGTGCATCCCGATCCAGAAAGGGCTGCAACTGGTAGATCCTACGGACATGATAAAAAGCCCCCCTGGTGACAGCCGCTATATGTTCTTCTAACAACAGCTGTACATTCAGGAGGACACTCAGATTGCGCGCCCTGTCTGTGGGGGAAAGAATTTCACCCCCCCACCCCCCCACAGCCAGTGATGGAACTAGCTGGCTGTATCAGGGTGCCGGAAAGCACAGCCATTTGGTCTTAGCTGGATTGAGCTGAAGCCTGTTATACCCCATCCAACCCCGCACAGCCTCCAGGCACCGAGTCATCACTTCAATGGCTTTTGGGGTGGCCTGGGGTAGAAATGTATAGCTGAATATCATCAGTGTACTGATAAAACTCTATCTCACCCAGCGGCTTCATATAAATGTTGAACAGCAGGGGCAAGAGCACAGACCCCTGAGGAACCCCACAGATCAGGGACCTCGGGGTCGATCTTGCCCTCCTGCCAACACAAATTGCAAACAGTCAGAGAGGAAGGAGGGGAACCACCGCAAAACAG
This sequence comes from Bungarus multicinctus, assembly GCA_023653725.1. Lineage (NCBI taxonomy): Eukaryota > Metazoa > Chordata > Lepidosauria > Squamata > Elapidae > Bungarus > Bungarus multicinctus. The sequence goes on from CM042840.1 coordinate 113,710,634, forward strand.
TGTCTCCCACTCCCAACCCCCCCAGCTGCCGCAATAAGATACTGTGGTCGACAGTATCAAAAGCTGCCGAGAGATCTAACAGGACCAGGACAGAGGAATAACCTCTGTCATGGGCCCTCCAGAGATCATCCACCAACGCGACCAACCCCATCTCCATGATGTATCCGGGCCTGAAGCCTGATTGGTGTGGATCTAAATAGACAGCTTCATCCAGGTGCTGGGGAAGCTGTCGTGCCACCACACTGCCAACAGGCTTCGCCACAAAGCGAAGGTTGGAGACCGGACGATAATTAGATAACAAAGTTATAGGGGATTTTAATGTTTTAAACTTTGCTCTCCATTTTCTTTGAATGTCTATGTGGACATTCTTTCACTTTCAAGACTCTTCAATCAGCTCATAACATGAAACTATGAGATAGGCTTCATTTTATACTTAACTCTTCATGTGTCTGCTCCTAATTTTTGCTAATTAAAATACGAGTCCTAAGACCAAAAAGACTTGAAAGGGCAATTTTGATATTCTTATTTCTAAAGCTGTATATTAATGGATTTAACATAGGTGGAACAATAGAATACATGATGGTAATTGCAAAATCAAAGTGTGATGGGGTATCAGATGGAGTTCTCAAGTAAGCAAATGAAGAAGTAAATAAAAATAAGGAAAAAATTGTGATGTGTGGGAAGCAAGTGGAGAAGGCTTTTTTTCTTCCCTGAACAGAAGGGATTTTTGAAACAGCAGTAAAGATCTGAATGTAAGTAACAAAGATAAAGGCAAAACAACCAAACGCTAATGTAAAACTGAATATTATGCCAGCAATTTCAATCACAAATGCATCTGAACAGGCAAGCTTAAGTAACTGTGGGATTTCACAGTAAAATTGATTGATCGTATTAGAACAGAAATGAGTAGTGAATGTTCCAATTGTGTTTAATACAGCATTGAGAAAGCTAGCAGTCCACACACTGCCAATCATTTTGATGCAAGCCTTCCTATTCATTATCATCTCATATCGTAAAGGATTACAAATGGCAACAAATCGATCATATGCCATGACAGTAAGAAGAGAAATATCACAATCTATAAAGAAGACAAATAAGAGGACTTGAGCAACACATCCAGAATAAGAAATATACCGTGCATTAATAATGGAATTGATAACAGATTTGGGGACAATGAGTGAAACAGAACCGATGTCTTGTAAAGCTAAATTCATCAGAAAGATGTACATAGGGGTGTGAAGGCGAGAGTCAAAAGCAAATGCAGAGATAATGAGAAAGTTCCCTGTTACAGTCATTAAATACAGTATCAGAAATATAGCCGTGTACATAACCTGTAGTTCCCTAATTGTTGAGAATTCCAGTAGAAGAAATATAGATGTGTCATTATCCATTGTTTTGTCACGGATATCAGAAACCTAGAGAATGGTAATTGGTTAAAGACATTTAAATAGCAAATTCTATGTATTTATGTGAAAGATTAAGCTAAAATTGGTATTTCCAAATACTAATAAACATTTCCCAATGTAAGTATTGTTTTCTTATGACTTAATTGTCTGAGACTAATTTACATTAATAGGTATTGCTTTTATTTAACAGTAATCATGTCTCATGTCTGGACACCTGCATAACTGGATAGAAGCATTCCTCTCAAACACACAACAAATGGTCAAAATTGGGAGCGTCCTATCAAATTCTGTACCTGTCAACAGTGGTGTCCCCCAAGGCAGTGTTCTAGGACTAACTCTTTTCATACTTTACATAAATGACCTCTGTGATCATATCAAGAGCAACTGCGTTCTCTTCGCTGATGATGTAAAGCTATTCAACACCACAGACAATAGTGCTACCCTTCAAAAAGACCTTGACTATGTATCAGAATAGTCAAACAAATGGCAACTTCAAATCTCAACAAATAAATGCTCTGTCCTACATATTGGCAAAAAAAATCAAAAAATACAATACAGGCTGAATAGTCAATACCTTGTTGATGATCCAAACCCTGTCAAGTATCCTGGAGTACTTGTCTCTAATGTCCTAAGTGCTAGAGCCCACTGTAACTACATAGCCAAAAAGCCATTAAGAGTTGTTAACCTAATCTTACGTAGCTTTTTCTCTGGTAATATTACACTAATAACTAGAGCATACAAAATATTTGCTAGACCAATACTCGAATACAGCTCATCAGACTGGAATCCACATTACGTATCTGATATTAACACAGTTGAGAAAGTCCAGAAATATTTCACAAGAAGAGTTCTCCACTCCTCTACTCGTTGCAGAATACCTTATGCCACCAGACTCAAAATTCTAGACCTAGAAAACTAGAACTATGCCACCTTCGGTCCGATCTAAGTATAGTATATAAAATCATACATTGCAATGTTCTACCTGTCAATGAATACTTCAGCTTCAACCATAACAACACAAGAGCAAACAATAGATACAAACTCAAAGTTAATTGCACCAAACTTGATTGCAGGAAATACGTCTTCAGCAACAAAGTGGTCAATGTCTGGAATACTCTACCTGACTCTGTGGTTTTTTCCCCAAACCCCAAAAACTTTAACCTTAGACTGTCTACTATTGACCTCACCCCTTTCCTAAGAGGTCTGTAAGGAGCGTGCATAAGCGCACCAACGTGCCTACCATCCCTGACCTATTGTTTCTTTTATATTTTATTTTTCTTATATGTATCCATGTATTTATAACTATGTTTCACTTATACCTATTATCTTGTAATTGACAAATAAAAAAATAAAAAAATAAATAGATCTCCATCTCTGCATATGAAGACAGGCTATTTACAGCTCCCCTTGAAGTCCTTTGACTCTTAGTTGGTGCCAATCACTTTTTCCACTGTCTTCCCTAGAAAGGAAAGATGGAAAATTGTTCAGACTGGTTGAGTCAAATGATGGTTTCCTGAGGAGGGGGTGGACCAAGTTCTCCTTAAATGATGTCAGAAACACCCTCTTTTGCAGAAATGTGTTAATCACCACCTGGATCCAACTGCCCAGAAGGTTTCACTAACCAGGAGGGACAAATATCTAATAAGCAAATAATTGCCTTGACAGCCTAAGGACCTTGTCCACTTCCTCAGGTCTAACAGGATCAAACTGTACCTAGATAATCAGGCAAGTCTACTCTCTAACCATCTCCAATGTAACTGTTCCACCCTTGGTCTCAATCTGAAAAAAGACATGAATGATTTTATCCATCACTTTTTAAATCCATTTTATTCAACAAATTTCTTTTTCATGGCCCTATGTATGTATGTATGTATGTATGTATGTATGCATGTATATTCTATTTTTCTTATATGTATCCATGTATTCATAACTATGTTTCTACTTATACCTATTATCTTGTAAGCAATTGACAAATAAAATAAATAAATAAATAAATGGTCAATAAATTTCATGGTCCTTGGGAGTTTTAGGAGTGATGTGCCAGGAGACATCTCATTGGTGCAGTCCTGTCCAGGGCCTCAACTGCTTTGTGATTCCAGGTTGTGACCAAAAGTCTACATAGGAGAACCCCCAGGATATCCAGAGTTCTTTCTGCAATCCAGGGAGGTCTTTTAGTTGTTGAGAGCAGGCCATTCAAATAAGTCCTGCCTTCGATTCCCAAGGTCTGATACCCAAATCCCCCACCAGTTCATGTTGCCACTGCTTCAAGAAGAAAATCATATTTGGAGTGTGACCACTGTCCTATATCAGGTCTTAGATGACCTAGGATAGATCCATGGCTGCTATAATGGCCATGAATTCCCTGGCCACCTTAAGGTCAAACCTAGGGATGGCAGATGGAAATCCCTAAAGTCCTTAAGCGTGGGGAAGTCCACTGCCTGCCCTGAATGGCCTCCAATAACTTAGGCAGGAGGTTGCTATGCCTAAGGGGTGTGCATAAGTGCACCAACGTGCCTACCATCCCTGCCCTAATGTTTCATATATGTATGTATGTATGTATGTATGTATGCATGTATATTCTATTTTTCTTATATGTATCCATGTATTCATAACTATGTTTCTACTTATACCTATTATCTTGTAAGCAATTGACAAATAAAATAAATAAATAAATAAATAAATAAATGTCAGCATTTAGAGTTCTGAATTCAAAGACAGTGGAAAATCTCACTTTTAATTATTTTAAATAGTAGATAAAATTACTGCAAGCATTTCCATCTGGATCCTGAAACTAAAAGTAAAAAATTTTTCAGAGAAAAAAAAATGAAACTTAGATTCTTGAATCTTTAGCTAATGATAATTTGTATTGGGATCTTGATTGTGTAATCCTATCTGTATTACCTGAATGTGGGTCTCTCTTCCATCGTCTGCTTTTCAACAGCCACCTTGCAAAGAGATATGTGTTCCCCTTCAGTTCCATTTGAATTATATCTTGGAAAGAATTTGCACCAAAATCTATAATTTTCTTTAGAAACAGAAGAGCAAAAATAGGTGAAAGAATGAAAAATGAAATTTTCAAATGGAAGATTTTGATTTGAAGAGACATGGCTTCAATATTTATAAATTATGTCATATTCAGAATTAAACATAAATATTTTTCATTTAATATACTTTCTTTCATAACTGTAGGAACAACTTATTTTTCCCAGAATGTGGATAACTGCATGAAATTAATTAATCACATCATCTTAATCATTAATAAAAATCTGTAGAACTCAGGTTATAATCCATATCCCATTGGAGTTCCTACTGCACAAAACAGAAAATAGCTCTAAAGAAAATAAAGATGTAAACTTATTTAAATGAATTTGACTTTTGTACAATTTGAGCACTATAATTCATCTTATAGTTGAAAAAGATGTAGAAATATATTGAAATCTGAATATGCCTCAATTGCAGCATCCTCCAAATTGGAAGAAAAGTGGAAAGATCTGAAGTGAAAGTGGGAAAGGGGGAGCCTTCACAAACCCAAAATATGGAGATCTCTCATCCATTCCAAAGTTTCTTCTGGTTGTCACATCAAAAATTTAAATATGTAGATTTCTTTAGCAGGGGGAGAAAAAAATGTGGGTAATTTATAAAGAAAATGCTGAATGAATAGATAGCAGTAAAATATGAATAACTGTAGAATATGAATGTATGAAGATGAAGGAAAGGAAGTAAAAGTGGAAAAGAAATCAGCTTACTTTCCTGTTTTAATGTGATTTTCACATATTAGATATTCATTTTCCTGTTCCTGGAAGATTCCTTCTTTGATACTGATCATTGTAGGTCTACTTTGCACTATAAATATTGGTTTTAAATAGTGTTCCTCATTAGTATAGTTTTATCAGATCTTCTATGCCTAATCAGAGACTCATTTAGTTCCCAGTGGTCCTGAACAGTGGTCCTGAACAGTTGATTAGAATAACCTCAAGGGTCATTTTTTCTCTTCTTCACATTTCTTTTTGCTTTACTTTTCCTAATTAACATAATAAGCTCTAGAATCAATGCATTATCAGAAGTTTGTTATTCAAGAAAATAAGCCTAGCATTTAGCCAATAGTTCAGGAGACTACTGTATCTTTTTCTATTTTCTTTCTAGGGAACATATTTCCTGATGTACTACTAGATACTGATTAGGTCATAGATTTACAGATATGTTGAAGATGGACTCAGGCACATTTGAACAGTTTAATCATCAAAAATTATTTCCATTTCTTTCTGTTGGAATCAAACTGGACTAAGATAAATATATTGCCTTACATATATCAAAGACAACTACAGTTAAACATAAAATCACATTTCAAAATTCCACTAGATGGCAACTTCAAGGGAAGATAGCCTGGCCCTTTGCAATG